>CM050169.1:94883276-95483276 GCA_027410445.1 Discoglossus pictus
TCTGCAAACTAACTCTGTATTCTATGTCATTAGTTTTCAAAGGGCGGAGCAATTATAGCCATGCAGGTGGAGAATGAATACGGGTCTTACGCCAAGGATGCCAACTATATGGAATTTATAAAGACAGTAAGTGCAGTGATTTTAATGTAGTTTAGGAAAAATCCATGGTTGTTCCTAGGCACCAGATTTGCAAGATTATGATGTCACAATGAAAACAGACTTAGTAGTAGTAGTTATAGGATGTTCCTAAAAATATATATATATATATATATATATATATATATATATATATACATATACACAGTGCCTTGCAAAAGTATTCACCCCCCTTGACTTTTTACCTATTTTGTTACATTACAGCCTTCAGTTCAATGTTTTGTTAATCTGAATTTCATGTGATGGATCAGAACACAATAGACTGTTGATGAAGTGAAATGGGAAAAATACATACATAAAACAATTTTTTAGAAATAGAAAACAGAAAATTGGCATCTGCATATGTATTCACCCCCTTTGTTATGAAGCCCATAAAAAGCTCTGGTGCAAATCAATTACCTTCAGAAGTCACATAATTAGTGAAATGATGTCCATCTGTTTGCAATCTAAGATTCACATGATCTGTCATTACATACACACACTTTTTTGAAAGGCCCCAGAGGTTGCAACACCTAAGCAAGAGGCACCACTAACCAAACACTGCCACGAAGACCAAGAAACTCTCCACACAAGTAAGAGACAATGTTGTTGGGAAGTACAAGTCAGGGTTAGGTTATAAAAAAATATCCAAATCTTTGATGCTCCCCAGGAGCACCATCAAATCTAACATAACCAAATGGAAAGAACATGGCACAAAGCAAACTTGCCAAGAGACGGACGCCCACCAAAACTCATGGACCTGGCAAGGAGTGCATTAATCAGAGGCAGCACAAAGAACCATGGTAACCCTGGAGGAGCTGCAGAGTTCCACAGCAGAGACTGGAGTATCTGTACATAGGATGACAATAAACCGTACGCCCCAAAGAGTTGGGCTTTATGGCAGAGTGGCCAGAAGAAAACCATTACTTTCAGCAAAAAACTAAATGTCACAATTTGAGTTTGCGAAAAGGCATGTGGGAGTCTCCCAAAATGTATGGAGGAAGGTGCTCTGATCTGATGAGACTAAAATTTAACTTTTTGTCCATCAAAGAAAATGCTATGTCTGGCGCAAACCCAACACATCACATCACCCAAAGAACACCATCCCCAGTGAAACATGGTTGTGGTAGCATCGTGCTGTGGGGATTTTTTTCAGCAGCCGAGATGGGGAAACTGGTCAGAGTTGAGGGAAAGATGGATGGTGCTAAATACAGGGATATTCTTGAGCAAAACCTTTACCACTCTGTGTGTGATTTGAGGCTAGGATGGAGGTTCACCTTCCAGCAGGACAATGACCCCAATCACACTGCTACAGCAACACTTGAGTGGTTTAAGGGGAAACATGTAAATGTGTGTCCTAGTCAAAGCCCAGACCTCAATCCAATAGAAAATCTGTGGTCAGACTTAAAGTTTGCTGTTCACAAGTGCAAACCATCCAACTTGAAGGAGCTGGAGCAGTTTTCCAAGGAGGAATGGGCAAAAATCCCAGTGGTAAGATGTGGCAAGCTCATAGAGACTTATCCAAAGTGCCTTGGAGCTGTGATTGACGCAAAAGGTGGCTCTACAAAGTATTGACTTTAGGGGGGTGAATAATTATGCACATTGACTTTTTCTGTTACTTTATCCTATTTGTTGTTTGCTTCACAATCCAGGTTGTGAGGCAACGAAACACGAAAAATGCCAAGGGTGGTGAATTCCTTTTCAAGGCACGGTATATATATATAATTTATATATTTATATATACACTGTATATACTCGAGTATAAGACGATCCGAGTATAAGCCGAGGCACCTAATTTTACCACAAAAAACTGTGAAAACGTATTAACTCGAGTATAAGCCGAGAGAGCAAAAGAGGGTCCTTCCCCTCTGATCATCCACCTCCTCCCCCCCCTTATCATCCTCCTCCTTCACCCCCTTATCATTCTCCTCCTTCACCCCCTTTATCATCCTCCTCCTCCCGCCCCCTTATCATCCTCCTCCTCCCTCCCTTATCATCATCTTCATCCTTCCCCCCCTTATCATCATCCTTCTCCTCCTTCCCCCCTTATCATCATCTTCTTTCCCCATAACCTCCTTCTTACTGCACCCTCTCCAATCCCTATCCCCCTCTCTCCTTACTTGCTATTATGCTTTGATGAGCTGATGCCGATCCTGACGCTGCAGCACGTCTTCCGTACCGGCATATGATAATGATGTGACGCGCATGTGACGTATACTCGAGTCAGGGCCGTCCGTATAAACACTGCAAAAATGTACATGAGAAGTGACAGCCTGCGAGATGATCTCGCAGGCTCTCACACCTCATCAATTAGTGCAGGGGTCCTAAACGGGACCTTCGCGGCAGTCCCCCACATAAGACCTGCCGTGGGGGGTACTCCAACTACCCCCCCTGCACCTAAAATTATCCCCCCTCTAAGCTGTGGGTCCCCATCGGGCCCCCGCTGCATTTAAAAAATTTAAATTCCACGCCCGCGGCACACTATTACTAATCCCACACTAAAATTAAACCCCCTTTATCCTGGGAGTCCCCATCGGGACCCCCGAAGTGTCCCCACATTAACCCCTTGCTGCAGGCGTTCATAGGGACCCCCGCAGCCCCACCACATTAACCCCTTGCAGCAGGGTCCCTGATCGGCACCGATCGTGACCCCGCTGCATTTCATTTTTTTTATTTCCCGCCTTGCGGGTCCTTAAAGGACCGTAAAAGGTCCTGAAAGGACTTGCACTAAAAAATATTAACCCCAGGCAACTATAATTAACCCCATAACTCATGGGGGTCAATACAGATCCCCATAAGCCAATAATTAACCCTATAACTCATGGGGGTCAATACAGACCCCCATAAGCACTTAATTAACCCTGTCGCTCATGGGGGTCAATACAGACCCTGTAAGCACTTAATTAACCCTATAACTCATGGGGGTCAATACAGACCCCCATAAACACTTACTTAACCCCATAACTCATGGGGGTCAATACAGACCCCCATAAGGCCTTATTTAACCCTATAACTCATGGGGGTCAATACAGATCACCTTATGCCAATAATTAACCCTATAACTTATGGGGGTCAATACAGACCCCCATAATCCAATAATAAACCCTATATCTCATGGGGGTCAATACAGACCCCTATAAGCACTTAATTAACCCCATAACTCATGGGGGTTAATAAATATAAGGGTATATTATGACCCTTATGGGGCTGTTAAAACCCTAACATTAACCACATAAGTGCCATGACGGTCCACAAGGACCATCAGGACACTAACTCACTATAAACCCCAATAAACCATTAAATCTAAACTAACCACCCTCTACACTAATCTATTAACACGTACACTGCCTACACTACCTATCCCCTGAAACCTCCCCACCAGTCTAATTGCATAAAATAAAAAAAACTGCCTTACAAAAAATAAAAAAACCTACCTTACAGAAAATAAAAAACCTAAGTTCCAAAAATACATCCCCCTATCTATCTAATATACAATAAATCCTAACTACATACAGAAACCCTAATTCTAAGCTAAAATAAAATAATTACAATCCTAACTACATACACAGACCCTAATTCTAAGCTAAAATAAAATAATTAAGATAATTAAGATAACTTACCTTTAAGTTGTCCCTTCAGATCACCAACCTAGGGTTAAAACAAAACCAAAAAATTAGTACAACACATTAACATAAAATAAATAAACATTATACACATTCTAAATATTCTACTCACCTTTCTAGGATGTCCCATCCTTCTTCTTTTCTTCTCCGGCGCGGCCCTGTTAAAAAAAACACCACATTACTACACATACAGACACAAAATAAAATAAACATATAAACATATAAATATACATTCAACTTACCTCCCCGCGATGTTCCCGGCCTCCTCCTCTTCAGCCCCAGCTGGGCCCTGGAACCAACCGCGCTCTAAAAAAATAAAAAAACTAACCTAAGTCTGCACTCGCAGACCTCCCCGACGCTAATGAGCCTTCCGGAGCCAATGAGGATGCGCAGATGTCTTCACCCAATCACTCCGTGGGGGTGTATCCCATTGTGATTGGCTGAAGGCATCTGCGCCTTGTGATTGACAGGTGCTTTAGCCAAACAGAGTGGGATTTTGGGGTGTATCCCATCCTGATTGGCTCACACATTCATTAGCGTCGGGGAGGTCTGCGAGTGCAGACCTCTGTTAGTTTTTTTATTTTTATTTTTTTAGACCGCGGATCGTTCCAGGGCCCAGCCAGGGCTGAAGAGGAGGAGGCCAGGGACATCGCGAGGATGTAAGTTGAATGTATATTTTTATGTTTATTTTATTATGTGTCTGTATGTGTAGTAATGTATTGTGTTTTTTTTAACAGGGCCGCGCCGGAGAAGAAAAGAAGAAGGACGGGACATGCTGGAAAGGTGAGTAGAATATTTAGAATGTGTATAATGTTTATTTAATTATGTTAATGTGTTGTACTATTTTTTTTGTTTTGTTTTACCCCTAGGTTGGTGATCTGAAGGGACATCTTAAAGGTAGGTGGTCTTAATTATTTTATTTTAGCTTAGAATTAGGGTCTGTGTATGTAGTTAGGATTGTAATTATTTTATTTTAGCTTAGAATTATTTTGGCTTAGGTTTTTTTATTTTCTGTAATATTGTTTTTTTTTTTTTTAAATTTTTAGTGACAGTTTTTTTTATTTTCTGTAAGGTAGGTTTTTTTATTTTTTGTAATTAGAGTGGTGGGGAGGTTTCAGGGGATAGGTAGTGTAGGTAGTGTAAGTGTTAATAGATTAGTGTAGAGGGGGGTTAGTTTAGATGTAATGGTTTATTGGGGGTTATAGTGTAGTGTTTGTAGTTAGTGTCATGATGGTCCTTGTGGACCATCATGGCACTTATGTGGTTAATGTTAGGGTTTTAACAGCCCCATAAGGGTCATAATATACCCTTATGGGACTGATGGGGTTAAATAGAGGCTTGTGGGGGTATTGACCCCCATGAGTGACAGGGTTAATTAATGCCTTATAGGGGTCTGTATTGACCCCCATGAGTTATGGGGTTAATTAAGTGCTTATGGGGGTCTGTATTGTCCCCCATGAGTTATAGGGTTAATTAAGGCCTTATGGGGGTCTGTATTGACCCCCATTAGTTATAGGGTTAATTATTGGCTTATGGGGGTCTGTATTGACCCCCATGAGTGACAGGGTAAATTAAGGCCTTATGGGGTCTGTATTGACCCCCATGAGTGACAGGGTTAATTAAGTGCTTATGGGGGTCTGTGTTAACCCCCATGAGTTATAGGGTTAATTAAGGCCTTATGGGGGTCTGTATTGACCCCCATGAATTATAGGGTTAATTAAGTGCTTACGGGGGTCTGTATTGACCCCTATGAGTTATAGGGTTAATTAAGGCCTTATGGGGGGTCTGTATTGACCCCCATGAATTATAGGGTTTAGTTAAGTGCTTATGGGGGTCTGTATTGACCCCCATGAGTTATAGGGTTAATTAAGGCCTTATGTGGGTCTGTATTGACCCCCATAAATTATAGGGTTAATAATTGGCTTATGTGGGTCTGTATTGACCCCATGAGTTATGGGGTTAATTAAGTGCTTATGGGGGTCTGTATTGAGCCCCATGAGTTATAGGGTTAATTGTATTTGCCTGGGGTTAATATTTTTTAGTGCGAGTCCTTTCAGGACCTTTACGGTCCTTTAAGGACCCGCGAGGCGGGACATTTAAAAATTGAAATGCAGCGTGGTCACGATCGGTGCCGATCGGGGACCCCGCTGCAAGGGGTTAATGTGGTGGGGCTGCGTGGGTCCCTATGGACCACTGCAGCAAGGGGTTAACGTGGGACACTTTGGGGGTCTCGATGGGGACCCCTATCATAGAGGGGGGTTAATTTTAAGGTCCCGCGGCCGGGTTTGTTAATAGTGTGCCGCGGGCCCTTTAAGGAGCCGCAGCAGGGAATTTAATTTTTTTAAATGCAGTGGGGACCTGATCTATGCAGATCGGGGACCCCCGCTGCAAGGGGTTAATTTGGGGACACTTCAGGGGTCCCGATGGGGACACCCAGCATAGAGGGGAGTTAATTTTATTTCCGCGGCCGCGATTGTTATTAGTGTGCCGCAGGCCCTTTTAAGGAGCCGTGGCGGGGAATTTAAAGTGCAGCAGTGGCCTGATCTATTGCGATCGGGGACCCCCCCTGCAAGGGGTTAATGTGGGGGGGGGGGGGCCTGCAAGGGTCCCGGTAGGGACTCCTGCAGCATGGGGATGTGTATAGGTAGCAGGGGGGGCCTCACACGGCTGTCTCGGGCTGCTCCGAGGCAGCACGTAGAGGTTTTAGGATCCCTTACTAGCACTACTTGTGCCCATAGGGTTTTTTCCGAGATGCGAGAATCACTCATAGATTTATGGCTGCTTGTGTCTCCGTAGCTCTCTCTGAGCCTATTCTCGGCCATTTTTCGTATTCATATCGCAAAGCAGGCTGCAAGGGATTCGGTCCTTGCAAACAGCAAAAAAACTGCCTTTTGCGAGGACCAAGAGAACTACGAGGGAGAATTTAATGAGGCCCTATATGTGTTAAAATAGTTTCCTAACCCTCATGATGTAGTTTATTTAATAACTTAATTATTTGTGTGATTATATCTGCTTGCTGATTGAAACTGATAAATGGTATCTTTTTCCCATTTTTTACTGTCAACTACTATTACTTCATGGTATTGCAGTTTGATAGTGACTTAGTGACTGATTTTATTATCTACATTTAAACCTTTGGGGGCCATGGTGTTTAAATAACATATTATCTCTCCTTCTTTTTGAGATAATGTTTTTACTGTGTTTCCCTCTCTACAGTTGTTTTTACTCTCTAGAACACCCACACATTTAATTTCTCCTGTGTTTTGTTAGTGCTTTATTGTTGTCAAGATTGTGAAAGCCCATGTTGTGGCTGAAGTGTTGATGACAATAAATCACTTTGCTGCTCATCATTTCAGCGCATTCCATAATCCCTAAACCTTTTCATATTAAAATCTAAATACCGAGTGGAGATGGTAATATGACCCTGTAGGACATGTTGAGTTTAAATAAGACTCCTAAAGTGCCACATTCTCAAGTTACCATTTAAAAATGGCTGCTTACTAAGGTTACAGTGATACATTTAGATAATAAATATGTATAAAATAAAGATAAATACATTTTAAGAAATAGTCTCTACCTAGCCCTTACTGTTTACCTTGCCATAGATTTCTATGTACCCGTCTCAGGCTCTACTCAGCCACTACAACCCACCAAGTGCTCTTCAGTGTTACATAGTTATGCATTAAATTGCTTGCTTGGCTGGGATTGAAATCAGAAAACATTTCAACTGTAACAAAACACAATTATGAGAGAACCCACCACTGTATTGTTTGTTATTCTGACTTCGTTTTAGAGAAAGGTCACAGTGACTCATGATTACAATGCCATGTCTGTGCTTAATTTCACCAGGCTCTTGTTCATAGAGGGATCGTGGAACTTTTAATGACTTCTGACAACAAAGATGGAATCAGCTCTGGAAGTTTGGAAGGAGGTAAAATCACTGCAAAGGCAATTATATTCTGTTGTTTTGAAATGCTCTCTCTGCAGTTACTTTATATATATATATATATATATATATATATATATATATATATATATATATACTAGCTACTTGCCCGTCAAAAATGACGGCATAAAGTTTTTCAAGCCTCACAATGCTGTTGTTTGCCACACAATGCAAGGCTTGCAGTGTGCGGCATAGCCGCACATTGTGAGCCCCGCCATGCCCAGAAAAGCCGGGCAATGCGAACCTCACTAAGCACGGCTTCTCTCTCTCTCCTTCTCTTGTTCTGTGTCCTCTCCTTCCCTCTTCTTTCCTTCTCTCTCCTCTCTGCGAGCCTTGCAATAAGCGCCTTCAACACCCTTTGCAGGCCTCATAATGAACCCCCTTGTAGGCCTCCCATCACAAATGACGGGATTATATTTAATTCCCCCCCTTTCTCTTCTGCCCCCCCTTCCCTGTGTCTCTTCTGCCCTCCATCCCCTGTGTCTCTTCTGCCCTCCATCCCCTGTGTCTCTTCTGCCCCCCTCCCCTGTGTCTCTTTGCCCCCCTCTCCCTCCCCTGTGTCTCTTTCTCTCCCTCCCGTGTCTCTTTTCCTCCTCTCCCTCCAGTGTTTCTTTTCCCTCCTCTCCCCCATCTATGACCCACATGTCTTTGACCCCCTCTCCCTCTCGTGTCTCTTTGACCCCCTCTCCTCCCTCTCCCTCCCCTGTGTCTCTTTCCCCCTCTCTCCCTCCCCTGTGTCTCTTTCCCCCTCTCTCCCTCCCCTGTGTCTCTTCCCCCCTCTCTCCCTCCCCTGTGTCTCTCCCTCCCTCCTCTATGTCTCTCCCCCCCCCCCCTCTCCCTCCCCTGTTTCATGCCCCCCTCTCCCTCATTTGCCGTTTACGGGTGTGAAAACATTTGCAGGCTTGGTGAAACTGGAATAGCGATTTGCAACCAACGCTGTTAGTTACGGGTTTAACAGTCGACATTATTTTCAAGCTGTAACTCAGAAGCCATTGGGAGCCCGCAAAAAGACGCAAATTTAATAGCAAATTAGCTTGCAACCTCGCTTACGGGCTCCCTGCCTCTCCCCCTGCGACCATTGCGGCCTTGCCTGCCCCCCCCCCTCTACCTTGTGGGCCTCTTAGGCAAGGGCGGCAGTGGACACAGGGGGAGTGGCAGGGGTCCCGTAATTGAGGTTGCAAGCCAATTTTCTATTCAATTGGTGTCTTTTTATGGCCTCTGAACAGCTTCCGAGTTACAGGCTTGAAAAAAAATTGTCGGTTAAACCTGGAAGGTCCGCTTGCGGGTTTAACCGTCGTCATTTTTTTTTCCAAGCCTGTAACTAGTAAGCTGTTTGGAGGCTGCAAAAAGACACCTGGGGCCTCATTCTATTTGCGTCCGCAGCCGTTGCGGGGCCGCAAGGACCGGCCGCAAGCTATTCGGCTATTCTATTTCCCTCCGGCCGGGGATTCCGGCAGGCTTGCGGCCGGTGCCTTGCTATCCCTTGCGGCCGCTCGCGCCGGAGGAAATCCTTTGATCTTAAACGGCCGTAAGAAATTCCTATTTGCAATTCAATTGCTCCGGGAACCCTCTCTGCAAGGCTAAAAGCGAGCCGCAGCTTACTTGCAGGAAAAAGGTCCCGCTAGCACCAATTAAGCACATAAAATAGCTCAAATAAAGCCATCCTGCACTTTGCGGAGTCTATAAAGTGATATTCGGTGTTAGCAAAAATAGCACATAATTACCCTATACTCAAATCCGTAAAATATTTTTATTTTAATATCCGTAAAATATCCATGTAAAAAGTCCAGAGGGCTTGGAGCACCTCAGAAACGCCCACGCCGCAGCCGGAAAATAAACAGTTAATTTGAACTCGGGTTTGGGCTAATGTGCAAGCTTGAGAGTGGGTTCCTTTTAATCCTCATGTCCCCCAATATGATCCCTAGCATTTACAGAGCTGTACAGTGCAGGCTTGAATTTATTTTTGCGTTTTTATATTTCACAGCTTACGGCCGGTTCCAAGATATGCGGCCGGCCGTAAGAGGAGATCCTTGCGGGGCCGTATAATAGAATTGCGAGTTAACAGAACCCCCGCAAGGAATCGCAGCCTTACGGCCGATTTACGGCCGCTAATAGAATGAGGCCCCAATTGAATAGCAAATAAGCTTTCAACCTCACTTACGGGCCCCCTGCCTCTCCCCCTGCGCCCATAGTGGCCCTCGCCTGTCCCTCTGGGCCTATTGCAGGCCTCACAATGAGCACCTTCATTGCGAGCCTCTCCCCCACCCCCTATATTGCGTGGGGTTTACCCATTTTGTAATTATTAAATAGTTATTTTTTGCAGTTGCAGGTCGATAGTTACATTATTGTTTAGTTGTTATTTTATCACATTATTTAAATGTAGGGAAACAATGCAATAAAAGCAAAAGCAAGTAGGATGCTTGGAGTTATTATTATACAAATTAGCAGGTACTGTGTTTGCATACAGGGACTGTTCGCTTGATTTTAGGCAGTAAAAACAGAGCTTATAAGCACTTCTTAAAAAATAAAATACAGAAAAGTAAATAGATACACAGGTATATTATATACCTACTAGCGACTTGCCCGTCAAAAAATTAAGGTCAATAAAATTTGAAGCCATGGCAATGCTGTTTGCCACACGATGTGAAGGTTTTTGTACTGTGAGGACCTTCGGCGCTCATTGCTAGCTTCTTCTCTGGTGTACTTTTGCTCCTCATCACAAAGACAGTTACATATGTCTATATTTTTGTAAATAATAATGAATTAGTTAGTTAATTAATATACTTTACCTATTTGTAATTAATATATCCATCAATCAATAGGCTGAAGAGCTAACAATCTGTTTTCATTTTCCTGCAGCATATATTGTCCAGTTGGACTGTTGCTGGCCTGTGGAGATAGTTTTATGAATGTCCCAACTGTGCATTAGAAGTAGGCTGCGTGCGCGAGGGCAAACTGTTGGTTTATTTGTGTAAAGCGCTACTGTAGATGCGTAATGTTGTGACTTGCAAGTTCGGAGTGTAAAGTAGCGTCGTTTGTGTATGTGCTACGCGGTTCACAAGTATTTGGCGACCTTTGTAGTAGTGTATTTTGTACCTTGTACGTTCCTGTGTAAAAGTGGTACCCGGTTGGCGGTACAGGGTCGTGTAGCCTCTTTTTTTATTTATTTTTGGCCCGCCATTTTTTTTCTTGCTTAGCCGATTTTTGAGTGGCGAAACTCTTTAAAATCTACTTAAATTTGCGTTCCACCTCACTCCCAGACGTCCTGGCTATTCCCCCGTGCTGTGTGTGATGTTTTTGTTGTTGTTTTTTATTGTGTGTTTTTTTTGTTTTTCGTGTTTTATGTTTTTAGTAGTTTGGCCGTTAACTTCGTATTTTTCCTACCTCGTATTTTTTTTTTCTAAATCCCACATCTCGTAATGTTTTTTTTTCCAAGTCATGCGTTCGTCAACTGCTTGCAGCCTAACAGCCTTATTAAATAAACATAGCATATTTATTTTTACAGAAGTGTTTAGTTAGTGAACTTGTATGTGAAATCAAGGTCTTCAGTAACTAAAATCTTCTTTTAAAAAACTATGCTATGTGCTTATATAGAGCCCTATTCAATTGGGCGATTGGCAATTTAGTAAGTCTGTAAGGCAATCATTCGTTTCCTAAGTGTTTATAGGCTAAGTCCTGCGTGTTTCATTGCCTCCACTGCTCGCCTCGCTTCGGCGCTCATCGCAAAAGTGCGAGTTGTAGTGGCTTAACAGCACTTCTCCCTTCACAAGGCTAGCAAGCGATGAGTCGTATGCACCAAGCAATGCATGACGACGTCTCGTAGTTCGACAATTATAATATGTGATTAACACTCGGGATCTTCCATATCCCTTTAACTAAACCAACTTTTAGGGAGATAGAACTGACTCATGCAATGGACCTTTTTTTGTTTATTTGCAGCCAAACCTATTTCTATGCTTGCAACATTTAGTTTTGTCCACTAGATGTAGCTATTGTATCAGCTTTACGCTATAAACAGAATACCATATTCTACCTGTGTACTCAACTAAACTCACAAAGCAACAAGACAACCAATGAATTCACCTTTTGTGCTCACCATAAAATAACTCCTATTCAGCTATTTTTGTTGCTGTTGTAATTATGTCTCTGAAATCTCTCTGATCCGCCCCGCCGTACGCTCATCATTCTTTCTTATTGCTGAACTCTGCTGCCTGCACCATCTCATTAATATGGCTTATTAGTGTTTGTGGTGAGAACATTGCTGGAAGCAAAAAAAAAATGTGTATCTTAACGTCAATAAATAATGCATTTGTAATTGGAGAGAAGTGAAGAACACCATCTGCCCCCTGTTATTACTAGGGCCCATTCCTCATAATCTTATTACTGTGTACCTTTTTGGCGGATAAAAAGGAACACTATAACACATAATTATTTATATATATATATATATATATATATATATATATATATATATGTATCTAAATATATGTATATATGTATTTTATATATATATATATATATATATAAAAATTATATAAAGAGTCTGCTTAATCAATAGCATAACTGTAAACAATGTGTACACATTAAGCAGTCATGCTGCTATTGGTTGGCTTAGTGCAAAAGGAATCTGGCATATTTCCCATCATACATTAAAATATGTTTTTTCATTAATAAGCTTTAAAAAATTCCTGCTATGAAGACATTTAGCACACACATGCCACAACTCCATCATGCCTTTGGCTGGAGAAATTAAACCAATTTATAGCAGCAATGTAGTGCACTTATGTTGGGATTTCATATATTTATTAGCATCTGATTAGCAACAAAATCAGCATTTGAGTGGAAAAAAATCAACGTAACTTTTAAAAATTAAAGTTAGTGTTTTGAACTTTAGTCTACTCCCTATCAGGTGTCTAGGGACTGTAAAATGATCTTCCCAGGGAGGCCTGTCCTAGTAGAGTCTGCAGTTTTTAGGACAGCCTCATGGGCAGATCCCTTTTACCCTTGTGGACAACTAAAGGGCTGGAGAGAATTGGTTCTGCTGAAAGCTATACTAAGATCAAATGTAAGTTTTTAAAAAACTACATTGAGTTTATTTTCTTCAAATCCTGTTTTAATAGCCAATCAGTTACTAAATAAACCAATTAAACCTTTTTGTTTGACCACTACTGTAGCCATTTAATAAATAATCAAGTTATTTAATAAGATAAGCCCACACTGTGGGCTTGGCAACGAGTATTGCAATGCTTTTGCTGCATATTAGCAATTAATATTAATTAATGAATACTCTTTAGAACAGTTGTCATGCATTTATGCAATATTTATACTATGCTGTTGTAAATGTTTGGTTGGCAATATGGCTTTAATATCATTAGACCTTGCAAATCACCCACCAAGAACAAAGCACCATCTAAATGTCATTGGCTCCCACAACATGGATACCTTTTATAGATGATTTTTGGGTAGTTTTGGGGTGAGAAATAGAGGGATATGATGTTCCAATCCCAAAAGCATGGCAAGCCCCCAAGGGCCATCAATGAACTGGAAAGTCACATTATTAGTTAACTTGCCTGTAAAATATATTGGGAGGAAGAGACACACATCAAAACTACTAGATTCTGAAGCTTGTCATTTAACCCATCATCTCCCAACTCCAAGAAAGCTCTAGTTTTACAATAACGATCTGTATGTTTCTCTATGTCAGATCTGTTCCCACTTCATAATAAATGGAAGAAATTTGAGGTGTCCGTCTCCCATTAAACTTCCAATGTAATCCATTTCTCAGACTCTTCTGGTTTCTTTCTCCTGTAGTTTTGGCAACTGTGAACTTCCAGAAGATCGAGCCGGTGCTCTTCATGTATTTGAACTCCATCCAGGTAATGCACCTTCTATTGTTTTTTGCCTTTAGCATGTCCTTTTATGTCCCAAAGACATATTATTTGTTTGACGATTATTACTAAAATGTATTAGTAGCTGTTTTAAGCGGTACTAGAAGAAATACCTGGGTTTGTCAGGGGGTCTGTGGTCCATAGTAGAAGGGTGAAGTGGTCTCTCAACTGTTATTACTGTACAAGGTGGGCCTTGGTGGCAGGAAGAAGTGACTCATGATCCATCAAGGAAAGCCTTAAATTACTGGTCTTTAGAGCAAAATATTTCTTTCTTTCACACTCCTGATCTCCTGTGTACAGATAGTATAATGAAGAGACCTACATACACCTAGGGAAGTCATAGGCATCTTAGTCCTACAAGGACCACCAACAGTTTAGGGTTTCCGTTACTCTCGGCTTGTGTATTCCATGTAGTGATTAAGAGAAGCAATGTGATTTAACACTTGTGATCTGTGCACTATAAGAGAGCTATGGTTGTGCAAAAACACTACACGACTTCACTGTATCATGGACTGTGGATCACTCCCACGGATAGAGCTACCGCCAGTGCCCTTTCTGTAGTGTAGGCCCCATTCACCCCGGCTTGCTCTTTGAGGAGCCTGGATCAGTTTGGGAGGAATTTTGTCCAAATAGGAACTGTGTTGTCTTCAGTTGTTAGTGAAATGCATTAAAAATGAAAATAAACATGAAATAACCTCAGTGATCTGTAAAGGTGCCAGGACAACCAGCTGTTTGCTTTGTATGGCTGATATGAAGATGGAATGCGACCGTAATTAGTTATTAACCTTAGGGACTTGCACAATCCTTCCAGTTTATTTACCTCCGAGCTGCTATTCACATTAGGTAAAGAATATAGAAAGTAACAGAAGATGTGTCTTCTGCTGTGCTAAGAGAATGAAAAGGTCAGACTGATTAGCAACAAATGTGAACATGACACACACTTCCAGGGTCGACATTTTATGGAATAATGTGCTCCCAGCTGTACATGATAAAGCTATTAAAAGCCACCCAAGAAGTAGAAGTATAGAAGTACAAACACACACATAAAACACACGATTGTAAAAAGGAAAGATCCACACAAAGTTATGGGTTAAATGTAAAATAGAAATGTATTATATATAGATTGTGTGTATGTATGTATGTATATATATATATATATATATATATATATATATATATATATATATATATATATATACACACACAACCTATCCCATTGTTTAAGCGCATATTGCCAGCACTGGCAGCTGAAGTGCCAGCAAGAAGGTTTCCTGCCAGTGCTCCTTATATGCACGTGGGTTTTGGCAATTAATATGGTGATATTATTAATATCAATAACCTTTATTAATAAAAAAATACATATTTTAACATATTTGCCAATTTCCACTAATTTCCAAATTCTTACTACACGATATATGAAGGCCCTCATGAAATAAACAGAACTGTATTATGTGAGAATATATTTATTATAAATGAATACAAATAATATTTCAATATATTTTAATATAACAAGTTGGTATAAACAATTGTAACAGATATATATATATATATATATATATATATATATATATATATATATATATATATATATATATATATATATATATATATATCATGGTACATCAATTATAAAGTGTTAGTTATTATTACATTAACTGCATAATCATATATAAGACATGCACAATATGCTTACTATAATTAAATAGTGTAAATTATTTTGGTATGTTTACACATATCTATTTATTAAGCTATCATACCCTTTTAATATCATATGATTTTATAGTCAAATTATAGTATTATCTCTAATTGAACTGAGAATTTTTTTTATTACAATTAATTATCTCAATATAAAATTAAATATATAAAATTGCTATTAAAAAATTATATTTTTATAGCATTTATACAAATTAATTTACAAATGATACATCAACTTTATAATTCACAAATTATATGATCTACTTATATATCAGATAATATTGATATAGCAATTTATTCTATATTATATTAATAAAATATTTGCATAATTATAATGAAAAAGAAGAAATAACATTTAAAGAAATATTAATCTTATAACATACCCAGTCCTTGTACTTGATTTCCATCATATGACCCACAATGGAGGTCTAGATCTTTTCAGAAGTTCTTGGTATATAAATATGTAAATTCTTTTGTTAGTGAGCTGTGAAAGTTTCTTGGTAGAATGCATTTTTGAGATTTCTATGTGTTTGGGATGTCCCCAAATAGTAAGTCTATAGTATATTATTTCTAGGAATTTCAAAGTTTCTTCTTGGGTTGTGTCTGTTCAGTAATTTGTGTGTGTTGAGAGGTGTGTGGGTGTCTGTATGTTTCTCTAGATGTCCTTCAGATGTCCCTCTTTTTCTTCTCAGCTTCTTCCTTTGATTTTGTTTCTACCTTCAATTATACCCACAACTTAATTTGGAATTTTTAATCAGAAATTCCAATCAGGCTATGTATTTTGCAACCAATCAGGAACCTCATGATGTCACAAAATATTTAACTCTTAATAGTATATATTCTTTTTTTTTATATAGAGACATTAATTCATTGGAACTCAAGAGGGTGCTCTTGAACCTTCAAATTACAACAAAATAATAATTAATCTTTGACCTTCACCTGTCGTAAATAAAACAATAAACAAGACATGGTTAGCAGGTTGGTTGATAAGAAGTGTCTTTTATTGAAGGATAGTGATCATATGAAGCCATTTATTATCACATAGTTTTTTGGCTCCTTTTTAAATCATAATGATAACAGGAATTACCCAAATGGCCCTGATCAAAAGTTTACATACCCTTGAATGTTTGGCCTTGTTACAGGGCAATTAAAGGTTAATATACCACACCTGTGACTTTTTAAATTGCAATTCGAGTCTGTGTATAAATAGTCAATGAGTTTGTTAGCTCTCACGTGGATGCACTGAGCAGGCTAGATACTGATCCATGGGGAGCAGAAAAGAACTGTCAAAATACATGAGTAATAAGGTAATGGAACTTCATCCAAAGCCTTGATAATGGCAGTCAGTACTGTTCAATCACTTATTAAGAAGTGAAAATTTGGGGATCTCTAGATACCAAGCCAAGGTCAGGTAGACCAAGAAAGATTTCAGCCACAACTGACAGAATATTGTTCAGAATACAAAGAAAAACCCACAGGTAACCTCAGGAGAAATACAGGCTGCTCTGGGAAAAGACGTGGATGTTTCAAGGAGCCCAATACGACGATACTTGAACAAAACTAAGCTGCGACAATGCCACAAAAAAGCCTGGTTACAATATGCCCGACAACGCCTTGACATGCCTCACAGCTTCTGGCATACTGTAATTTGGAGTGACAAGACCAAAATAGAGCTTTATGGTCAAAACCATAAGCGCTATGTTTGGAGAGGGGTCAACATGGCATATAGTGAAAAGAATACCATCCCCACTGTGAAGCATGGTGGTGTCTCACTGATAGGGTGTGAGCTCTAAAGGCACGGGGAACCTTGTGAAAACTGATGGCAAGATGAATGCAGCATTTTATCAGAAAATACTGGCAGACAATTTGCATTCTTCTGCACGAAGGCTGCGCATGGGACGCTCTTGGACTTTCCAGCATGACATTGTCCCTAAGCAGAAGGCCAAGTTGACCCTCTAGTGGTTACACCAGAAAAATGTGAAGGTTGTGGAGTGGCCATCACAGTCTCCTGACCTTAATATCATCGAGACACTCTGGGAAGATCTCAAATGTGCGATTCATGCAAGATGACCAAAGGCTTTGCATGACCTGGAGGCATTTTGCCAAGATGAATGGGCAGCTATACCACCTGCAAGAATTAGAGGCCTCATAGACAACTATTACAAAAGACTGCACAATGTCATTAATGCTAAAGGGGGCAATACACAATATTAAGAACTAAGGGTATGCAAACATTTGCAACAACAGGGTCATTTCATTTTTTTTCTTTGTTGCCATATTTTGTTGTATGATTGTGCCATTCTGTTATAACCTTCAGTTGGATATGAATGCCATAAAAAATAAAAGAAATGTGTTTTGCCTGCTCATGTTTCTTTAAAAATGGTACATATATTACCAATTCGCCAAGCGTATGCAAACATTTGAGCACAACTGTGTATACACACATATTCATACACCATTTTGCCCACTATAGGCTAATTGATGATGTAATAATAACCGCCTCACAAATTTATAGCAGTGGTTAGGAACCAGCTTTCTGTGGGTAGGTCTAACTCCTGCATAATCCATCATATGCTATGCTTTAAAGCTGTGTAATACAGCCATGTTTAAAATGGCATTGGATTAAAAAGTAAAAACTTTGTAGGCTCATTTGCAATGGCTGTATTCCTCTGAACTCTGAGTAAGAAAAATGTTTTTTAACTTAATTTAGATGCACAAATGTACAATTTATCTACATATACAGTGCCTTGCAAAAGTATTCACCCCCCCCCTTGACTTTCTACCTATTTTGTTACATTACAGCCTTCAGTATTTTGTTATTCTGAATTTTATGTGATGGATCAGAACACAATAATCTAAGTTGGTGAAGTGAAATGAGAAAAGTATATACATAAAACTATTTTTTAGAAATAGAAAACAGAAAATTGGCATGTGCGTATGTATTCACCCCCTTTGTTATGAAGCAACCAATTACCTTCAGAAGTCACATAATTAGGGAAATGATGTCCACCTGTGTGCAATCGAAGTGTCACATGATCTGTCATTACATATACACAACTTTTTTGAAAGGCCCCAGAAGCTGCAACAGCTAAGCAAGAGGCACCACTAACCAAACACTGCCATGAAGACCAAGGAACTCTCCAAACAAGTAAGGGACAATGTTGTTGAGAAGTACATGTCAGGGTTAGGTTATAAGAAAATATCAAAATCTTTGATGATTCCCAGGAGCACCATCAAATCTATCATAACCAAATGGAAAGGACATGGCACAACAGCAAACCTGCCAAGAGACGGCTGCTGCCAAAACTCATGGACCGGGCAGGAGGGCATTAATCAGAGAGAAAGCACAGAGACCTAACGTAACCCTGGAGAAGTTGCAGAGTTCCACAGCAGAGACTGGAGTATCTGTACAGGGGACGACAATAAGCCACACACTCCATAGAGTTGGGCTTTATGGCAGAGTGGCCAGAAGAAAGCCATTACTTTCAGCAAAAAACAAAATGGCACGTTTTGAGTTTGCGAAAAAGGCATGTGGGGGACTCCCAAAATGTATGGAGGAAGGTGCTCTGGTCTGATGAGAGTTAAATTAAACCTTTCGTCCATCAAAGAAAACGCTATGTTTGGCGCAAACCCAACACGTTACATCACCCAAAGAACACAATCCCCACAGTTACACATGGTGGTTGCAGCATCATGCTGTGAGGATTTTTTTCAGCAGCAGGGACTGGGAAACTGGTCAGAGTTTAAGGGAAAGATAGATGTTGCTAAATACAGGGATATTCTTAAGCAAAACCTGTACCACTCTGTGCGTGATTTGAGGCTAGGACGGAGGTTCACCTTCCAGCAGGACAATGACCCCAAACACACTGCTAAAGCAACACTTGAGTGGTTTAAGGGGAAACATGTAAATGTGTTGGAATGGCCTAGTCAAAGCCCAGACCTCAATCCAATAGAAAATCTGTGGTCAGACGTAAAGATTGTTGTTCGCAAGCGCAAACCATCCAACTTGAAGGAGCTGGAGCAGTTTTGCAAGGAGGAATGGGCAAAAATCCCATTGGTAAGATGGGGCAAGCTCATAGAGACTTATCCAAAGTGGCTTGGAGCTGTGATTGCTCTACAAAGTATTGGCTTTAGGGGGTGAATAGATATGCACATTGACTTTTTCTGTTATTTTGTCCTATTTGTTGTTTGCTTCACAAAAAAAAAAACTTCTTCAAAGTTGTGGCCATGTTCTGTAAATTAAATTATGCAAATCCTCAAACAATCCATGTTAATTCCAGGTTGTGAGGAAACAAAACATGAAAAATGCCAAAGGGGGTGAATACTTTTGCAAGGCATGTTGTTTATATATACTGTACTAATGTATGGTGGAAGCTTCTGTCGCTCTTTTGCCTACCATAAATGAAACTATTGTTGTGGTCAACTACCTCAAAATCTATTAAACAAGCCAAGGAACCAGCCCCATGCTGATGAGAGGCAGTAACCTTGAAACAGCTGTACGTGGGTAGGATTCCCAGCTTGTGTATAATCCAACCTAAGCTTTGCCCAAAGCTGTATAATACAGCAGGCACATGTTTAAAGGAAGCCATGTTTGAAATTGTATGTCCCTGCTCAGGTTCCCAGAATGCAGTGTAATAACTGTATTTCTCAGAATTTTGAGCAGGAAGCAGGTTTTTTACTTGTTTTAGACGTTAGAATGTACTATTTATATTTTTTTTACAATGTGCTGTCAAAAAATGAGACAAAGATAAATCATTTCAGAACTTTTTCCACCTTTAATGTGACCTATAAACTGTACAACTCAATTGAAAAACAAACTGAAATATTTTAGGTAGAGGAAAGAAAAAATATAAAAATAAAATAATATGGTTGCATAAGTATGCACACCCTTAAACTAATACTTTGTTGAAGCACCTTTTGATTTTGTTACAGCACTCAGTCTTTTTGAGTATGAGTCTATCAGTGTAACGGAGTTGGAACACGAATCCAATATCTCCGCTGGTATACGGTAAAATATCCAAGAAGCACTACAGTCTCACCATCTCCAACCTCCCATATTGGACGACACTCAATTGGGAGTCAAATAATACTCTTTTTATTTTGTTGTGCAGAAATATATATACACATCTCTTCCCACAGGCAATACACATCCCCCATAGTTGGCCACACAATACACATAGAGAGACAATAGGTGTGGTCACACCCCCCGGAGGTTACCTGGCTGCTTTGATACAATCAGACATTGATCAGATTATACTTCTTTGTTCTTATGTCTGATAATGAAAACACTTTATACAATAGACTTCCTGATCTTATGAGGAGTCTCTGTTATAGGATCATCTATTATGCCAAGGTCTGCAATAGTCTGGGCTAATATTCTGTAGAGCATAAACCAACATACATACAGTATAACAGTAGGATCATATTTTAACCATAATAATTAAATAACCATAAAACAGGGTAAAACAATGATGGGTTCCGTTACAATCAGCATGGCACATTTTGACTTGGCAATATTTGCCCACTCTTCTTTGCAAAAACACTCCAAATCTGTCAGATTGCAAGGGCATCTCCTGTGCACAGCCCTCTTCAGATCACCCCACAGATTTTCAATCAGATTCAGGTCTGGGCTCTGGCAGGGCCATTCCAAAACTTTAATCTTCTTCTGGTGAAGCCATTCCTTTGTTGATTTGGATGTATGCTTTGGGTCGTTGTCATGCTGAAAGATTAAGTTCCTCTTCCTGTTCAGCTCTTTAGCAGAAGCCTGAAGGTTGTGTGCCAATATTGACTGGTATTTGGAACTGTTCATAATAAAGGCCCCAGTTCCAGCTGAAGAAAAACAGCCCCAAAGCATGATGCTGCCACCACCATGCTTCACTGTGGGTATGGTGTTCTTTTGGTGATGTGCAGTGTTGTTTTTGCACCAAACATATCTTTTGGAATTATGGCCAAAAGGTTCAACCTTGGTTTCATCAGACCATAACACCTTTTCCCACATGCTTTTGGGAGACTTCAGATGTGTTTTTGAAAAATGTAGCTTGGCTTGGCTTGAAAAGGCTTTCGTCTTGCCACTCTACCCCATAGCCCAGACATATGAAGAATACGGGAGATTGTTGTCACATATCCCACACAGCCTGTACTTGCCAGATATTCCTGCAGCTCCTTTAATGTTGCTGTAGGCCTCTTGGTAGCCTCCGAGACCAGTTTTCTTCTCATATTTTCATCAATTCTGGAGGGAGCTCCAGTTCTTGGTAATGTCACTGTTGTGCCATATTTTTTCCACTTGATGATGACTGTCTTCAATGTGTTCCATGGTATATCTAATGCCTTGGAAATTCTTTTGTACCCTTCTCCTGACTGATACCTTTTAACATTGAGATCCCTCTGATGCTTTGGAAGCTCTCTGTGGACCATTGCTTTTGCTGTGGGATGCGACTAAGAACATTTCAGGAAAGACCAACTAGAGCAGCTGAACTTTATTTGGGGTTAATCAGAGGCACTTTAAATGATGGCAGGTGTATGCTGACTCCTATTTAACACGATTTGGAATGTGATTGCTTAATTCTGAACACAGCTACATCCCCAGTTATAAGAGGGTGTGCAGACTTATGCAACCACATTATTTTTATTTTATTTTTTTCTTCCCTCCACCTAAAAGATTTCAGTTTGTTTTTCAATTGAGTTGTACAGTTTCTAGGTCACATTAAAGGTGGAAAAAGTTCTGAAATGATTTATCTTTGTCTAATTTTTTTACAGCACAGACATTTTAACAGGGGTGTGTAGACTTTTTATATCCACTGTATATATATATATATATATATATATATATATATATATATATATTTATATTTACTGTACGGTGGAGGCTTCTATCGCTCTTTTGCCCACCATATATTGAATGATTGTTGTGGTGAACTACCGACACATAAAGTCCACAACACAAGCTAAGAACCGACCCCACGCTGATGATAGGAAGTAACCTTGAAACGGCTGTCTGTGGGTAGGATTCTCAGCTTGTGTATAATCCAACCTTGGCTTTGCATAAAAGTTGTGTAATGCAGCGGGCATAAGCTTAAAGGAAGCCATGTTTATGGATTTAAGAGCGAGGCATTTGTGGGCACAATGCAGTATAATTGTATTTCTCGGAATTCTGAGCAGGAAGCAAGATTTTAAACTTGTTTAAGACATTCAAATGTGAACACAGATGTACTATTTAATTGTTACACTATCCAGAATTAACAAATGAATGATCAGATAGTAAAGCCAGCCAACCAGTGCTAATTGTCTCTTTTTGCAGAATAACAAGCCTGTACTGGTAATGGAGTATTGGACAGGCTGGTTTGACTACTGGGGAGGAGCTCACCATGCCTTTGATGTTGATCGTGAGTATTATGTCTTCTCCTCTAAGTTACCCTCACTCTTTCTCGTGTGTTTCTAATTTTGACTTTTCTGTTCCTCTACAGAAATGGTCACCACAGTTTCAAAGGTCCTGGAAAATGGCGCCTCTATAAATTTGTACATGTTTCATGGTGGCACCAATTTCGGCTTCATGAATGGAGCTCTTCATTTCCATGAGTATCGGGCTGATGTTACCAGCTATGGCAAGTGTCTTCCTGGGAATTACTAGAGGGATGTTTGTTCTGTGATAAACGTACCCAACTTCTCCTGGAACCTCAACTGTTCTTACCGTCTTTGTCTCAATGTACTCCCGCAAACACCCTCTTCGCTCTGCTAATAACCTTCTTCTTTCCTCCTGTTTTATCCCCTCCTCTCACTCCCGCCTTCAGGACTTCTTGTGTTGCCCATATTCTATGAAACTCCTTGCCTTGCTTCACTAGACTATCCTCCTGCCTCAAAGACTTACTAAGATCCAAAAACGTATTGCCTTTAGTCTTACTATGACCAACTGCACACTCTACAGTATAATGTCACTTGCACCCACAATGCAACACACATACACCTCCACTTGCTTGAGCCTATTATCTTACACACCATCTTGTATTTATCACCCTCATTATGTACTTGTGATTTTAAGCTAAAAGACAGGCCCACCATTCCTTTGCAATTTGTTTTTGCCTTGTAGAGTCCTACGTGATATATTCTGCGTTACAAATAAAGGATATTTTCCACACCATGATAAACTACAAGGCTGGCACCCCTCCACCTCAACATATATTCTGTATTATATAAAATAAAAAATCACTGGTCAAGAATATAATATAATATATCTAAAATATAACTGACATAAAAAAATTTAAAAATCTGAGAAAATTAAATATAGCACGTAACAAAGTAGTTCTTAAGCACATTATATAATCTAAATGTATTAATACAATAATAATACGAAAAGAGGTTCCCTGGTGGTCCAGTGGTTAAGATTTTGTGCTTTCACCGCTGCAACCTGGGTTAAAAAATACTGAAAATGAGCTAATATAGGTTTTAGACAATTTATTGAAGCAAATTTCAGAAAGTTAAAAATGTATATTATAATATTATAGCTCAGATTAAATGGATATGAAAGGTTTCCTGTTTTTAATTATTTCAATATTTGTTTGCATCTAAACATTGTTTTATTAACAAATGCTTAAAAGCTCTGTTTTCACTAACAAAACTTTCCAAATAGTTATAACAAAGCTCCACCCCCAGAAGCTCATGCATACTGTGTTTCTGTTGGTACTAGATGTTCTAGCCAATCACATACTATTTCTCAATAGCATGTTTTGAAATGCTGCTGAGGCAGTCTGTGATTGGCTAGAACATCTAGTACTACAGAGACGTTGACCATATTCTTTCTTTTATCTGTAGACACTGTGTGCATGAGTTTCTGGGGGCAGAGCTTTGTAGGGACTATTTGGAAGGTTTCAGTGTGTAAATACAGAGCTTTTAAGCACTTGTTAATAAAATAATGTTTAGGTAGGTAGATTACTTTAATGTTGAATACAGGGAAACTACCAGATTTAATTCAGTCACTCATAGTATAATTTCCAAATAAGATAAAAGAAAGAATATGATCTACTTCCAAATAATTAAAGATAAATGATGGTTAAAGATATATAAAAAAAAGATAAAAAATAACAAAAGGAGAAACCGAAACAAGGAAGAGTTTGTGCATATTAATATTGCCATGTTCTGGAATATGTGGAAAAAAACAAGTCCATTAATCAAAATAGAGAATAATGACAATTAAAATAAACTGTTAAGTAACAATAACATTTCTAATATTTACTCATCCATGTTCCTTTTTGATCCACCCACTAAACCTGTACAGTTATCTCTAAAGGGTCAAACTTGCTAGTTATTGTAAATCACTTCTTAGGGGGTCTACAAGCATTGTTTTCAGTTTGAAAGCATTTCGGTGGATGAATCTGAACATGTAGAGAGTTAGTATGTTATGTGTGTGTTAAAAGTCACTTTAAGAGAAAATGTATCATTCAATGTGCAATCAAAATATATATATTTGTATCTCTGTATAGATTATGATGCCCCCCTGACTGAGGCCGGAGATTACACCTCAAAATACTTTAAACTGCGTGATGTCTTCAGCAAATTTTACGGTAACTTCTTAATTTTCCTCAATCTGTTTTATATATCTCTGTGTTTTCTTTGTTATAATTAGTTTATTTTACATTTGCTGTTTTCTGGTGATCAATAATTATCAGTAAGTAACACATTGTCACAATATGGGAAAAACAGAAGCGGCTTGCTTTGGAACTCCCACCGGTTAGGTCCTCATATCGGGTGGGTATGACTATCCTCAGCGACAGCAGGCAGAGTACAGAGATTCTCTTTACTAAATAGTGTAACTGTCTAATAAAGTAGTTTACCTGAGCTAACGAAGTCCAGCTCTCATGTAATCATTCACCAGCAGTGACTTTATTGGAGATGGCTGAGCAGTTTTATAGGGGACTAAACAAAAGGCCAGTCAGGCATTAAACAGGAAACAACACTTCCACATACCCAACTTAAACCTCCTTCCCTTGAGTGTCTCTCATTGTCCACTAGTTAGCAAAGGCCCAGGATGCTGATATCAGCGGTAAATGGCAAATGAAGGAGAAAATCCCACGAATGCTAGAGAGGACGCGCAAAGGGGTTAAACACCAATTCGTATCACTGTAAATGCAAATAAGAAAGTAATCCTGCACTGTAAATAACGGGGAAAGCGATGGTGGACATTAGAATTAATTGCACAACAGTCTCAAGCCCGCAAAAACTGCAGGAAATTAAATTTATGTTTCATTTCGGTGTTAAATCGATCTCAGGAATCAATGAGTTAATACATATCAGACCATCCATATGGACTAGAACAGTATTGGCATTAATTTTCATAATTCTTTATTTTCAAAGTTATGCAAGTCTGATCGCATATCGGATCCCCGAACCTGATTGATTGACACGTAACCTCCATATTTTACTGCTGTAATTATGACAGTCTCTGTTTCTATTGGCCGATTCGAAAGGGGCGGTTACAGGCTTGGTGAATTGATATGGTTTCTGCCCACAACTGCTCCAAAACAGTGCATGGTTTACGGATCCGGCTTCAAGATCGCCACTAGCAGCCTGGAGCAATTGAATAGCCTCGCAAACGGAGACCAACGAGAGCCTGCAACTCTATCACAGACATGCGGCTGTCTGCGATCGAGTTACGTGCTTGGAATTGAATGGGACCCTAGGTCGGGTACCATGTCCATTGTTACACACATAGCACAGGAGGCAAAAAATGGAATAAAAATGTACTTTTGCTAAAGTACTAAAAAAATACAATAAAATAATTGGAAATAAAACACCAATAAAAATGACATTAAAACACATAAGATGATCCTATGTGTAGTTATGCAAAGTAAAACAATTTCCACTTAGTATTATTATTATACCAGTCAGATGGATTGAGTGACCGTAGAGTTTTGTTTCTTCTTTTGTTCCCTATGAGATTATTTTCAACTCACAGACTCCAATCTCTTTTTTAATCATCTTGTATAAGGAGACTCCATGACATTAATATGTATAGATTAGAGAAGTGAAGAGAGAGGGGAATATGAGTGTTTCTATCTATGTACCTCATAAGTTACGTTTTCTATACTATTCATTTGTGCCCTCCCTTGAATAGTTATAAAAAACATACAAAAATACTATATATATATATTTATATATATTAGTCATTGATCTATTTATTGATCATTTGAATTGATGATGATCATGCATCATGAATGTTGTGTTATATGTTTTTTTCTAAAGTGAATCATCCTGGGAAATTCCATGTTGTGGTTGCTGCCATGATGTGCTAGTTAGGTTTACAGTGTGCTTGTCTGTCTCTGCAATGGCCAAAATAAATGTTATCTGGCAGTTAGATCCCTCTCCCACCCTTATCAAGCACTCTGAGCCACACATTAGCGCACAGGAACAGCAAAATCAATTCTAAATATTTCAGAAATTATTGTTCTGTAGAGAAAAAATGATAATACAATATATAGCCCGTTTTTAACGTTCTTTACATTTAAATCAATTTTCAATCGGAGTGACAGAGTCCCTTTAACTAATATTGTAGATACAGTGCCTTGCAAAAGTATTCACCCCCCTTGGCATTTTTCCTGTTTTGTTGACACAAAACCTGGAATTAACAGGAATTGTTTGAGGATTTGCATCATTTAATTTACAGAACATGGCCACAACTTTAAAGATGTTTTTTTTTTTTTTTTTTTTTTTTTATTGTGAAGAAAACAACAAATAGGACAAAATAAAAAAAACAGTCAATGTGCGTAACTATCCCCCCCTAAAGTCAATACTTTGTAGAGCCACCTTTTGCGGCAATCACAGCTCCAAGTCGCTTTGGATAAGTCTCTATGAGCTTGCCAGATCTTATCACTGGGATTTTTGCCCATTCCTCCTTGCAAAACTGTTCCAGCTCCTTAAAGTTGGATGGTTTGCGTCTATGAACAGCAATCTTTAAGTCTGACCACAGATTTTCTATTGGATTGAGGTCTGGGCTGTGACTAGGGAATTCCAACACATTCACATGTTTCCCCTTAAACCACTCAAGTGTTGCTTTAGCAGTGTGTTTGGGGTCATTGTCCTGCTGGAAGGTGAACCTCCGTCCTAGCCTCAAATCACGCACAGAGTGGTACAGGTTTTGCCCAAGAATATCTCTGTATTTAGCACCATCCATCTTTCCCTCAACTCTGACCAGTTTCCCAGTCCCGGCTGCTGAAAAAAATCCTCACAGCATGATACCGCCACCACCATGTTTCACTGTGGAGATGGTGTTCTTTGGGTGATGTGATGTGTTGGATTTGTGCCAGACATAGCATTTTCTTTGATTGCTGAAAAGTTACATTTTAGTCTCATCAGACCAGAGCACCATCCTCCATACATTTTGGGAGTCTCCCACATGCCTTTTCGCAAACTCAAAATGTGCCATTTTGTTTTTTGCTGAAAGTAATGACTTTCTTCTGGCCAGTCTGCCATAAAGCCCAACTCTATGTGCGTATGGCTTATTGTCGTCCTATGTACAGATACTCCAGTCTCTGCTGTGGATCTCTGCAGCTCCTCCAGGGTTACCTTAGGTCTCTGTGCTGCCTTTCTGATTAATGCCCTCCTTGCCTGATGCGTGAGTTTTGGTGGGCGGCCATCTGTTGGCAGGTTTGCTGTTGTGCCATGTTCTTTCCATTTGGTTATGATAGATTTGATGGTGCTCCTGGGGATCATCAAAGATTTGGATATTCTGGAAAATAATTTTATGTATATGTTTTTCTCATTTCACTTCACAAACTTAGACTATTGTGTTCTGATCCATCACATAAGATTCAGATTAAAAAAACATTGAACTTAAGACTGTAATGTAAAAAAAGAGGTAAAAAGTCAAGGGTGGTGAATACTTTTGCAAGGCACTGTATACTTTTTCTTGTGAATTGCAGATGATAAGCATGGCTATGTCTGTATGTCAAGATTGCACATGTCGTGTATTTAAGGTTTTCTTTGATCTCTCTTGTGCAGCTGATCCACTTCCACCACCTCCCTCCCAGCTTTTGAAGGCTTCCTATGGTACCGTGGAAATCAAACACTGCCTGTCCTTGTGGGATACCTTAGAAGTCACTGGAAAGGTAGTGTGTGTGGAGCAGAGAAGGAAAAATAACTGATTTGGTACACTTTAATAATTATAATATTCAAAAGGAGTGTGTGTGTGTCTCTCTCTCTCTCGCTCTCTATCTATCTATCTATCTATCTATCTATCTATCTATCTATCTATCTATCTATCTACTGTACTCACAAGACTTGAGGGCCCAATGTGATTGTGGTGATTGTAAGGGAGGAGAGAGGTTCCTGCTTGGAAGCTACACTTTGGTTCTTGTAAGCACAATATACACTTTGATTATTTTAGGCACAGGCTACACTTTGATTCTTTTAGGCACAGGCTTTACTTTGGTTCTTATAAGCACACGCTACACTTCAGTCCTTATAGGCACCGGCTGCACTTTGGTTCTTATAAACACAGGCTACACTTTTTCCCTTATAGGCAAAGGCTACTCATTGGTCCTTATAACCCCAGGATGCAATTTGGTTCTTATAGGCACAGTCTACACTTTGGTTCTTATAAGCACAGGCTGCTCTTTGGCTCTGCAGGCACTAACCACACTACACCACAGTATTCCGCTTTCTGAAAGACAGGAGGTGGCGCGAGCATGTAGAGTTCCAAGCAGAGTATTGCGAGACGTCGTCACGATTTGCGCACTGTGTACGAGATAGGCGATGAGCGGAGGCGCTCGCCGTTTGCGAGGCAAGCCGTTAACGCGTAGCACTTAGGCGATCACGCCAAAGGCGCTCATTGCAGCAAGCCGCGCAAAGCGAGCTGTTAACGCGTAGCACGAGCTGTTAAGGCACTAAAACTCGCAACACAAAGGCAATGAGCCTTTGGCACTCATTGCAGCGAGGCGAGCAGTGAAGGCAATGAAACACACGGGACTTACCCACCAAACACTTAGTAAACGCAGGATCGCCTTAGCCTCCAAGCACTTGACAAACGCGGGACTTGGAAAAAAAATATTACAGAACGTGGGACTTGAGGTTTACGGCCGAACCGTGAAAATCCAACAAACACAAAGAAAATACAAAAAAATACAACAAAAACATCACCCACAGCACGGGGGAACAGCCTGGGAGTGAGGTGGAACACAAATTTAAGCCGATTTCGACGACTTTCGCCACTCAAAAATCACCTAAGCGAGAAAAAAAAAAGGCTGCCAAAAAATAGGAAAACTAGGCTACACGACCCTGGACTGCGCAATACACTGTCAAACGTGTAGCACTTTCACATGGGAACGTACAAACTACAAAATACACTATTACAAATGACGGAAAATGCTTGCGAGCTGCGTATCACATTAATAACATTACGAATCTACAATGCCGCTTTACACAACTAAACCAACGGCTTTCCCTCGTGGACGCAGCCTATTTAGAATGCACAGTTGGGACATTCATTACACTTTATCATCAGGGCAGCAACACTCAAACTGGACATTGTATGCTGCCGGAAAATACAAACAGATTGTTAGCTCTTCAGGCTATTAATTTATTCAAGAACTAATTAATTATTTATTAGTTAAATAAATATAGATAAATATATATGTCTCTTTAGAATGAGTGATGAAGATGCTCAGAGGAGCACAAATACACAAGAGGAGAGGCCCTCAGAGTACAAAAAGGTTTACATTGCGTGCCAAACAGCATTCCCATGGCTTCAAATTTTATTGCCCTGTCATTTTTGACGAGCAAGTCACTTAACAGAAGGGAACATGATTTAAAACAAAAGTATGGAGCAATTGGTGATAATCCAACAATACTGGAAGGGTTAATGTGGAAGGTTCCTGGATTTTACTGTGTATACAATATCTGTGTGTATCTATTTACTGTCATGTACTTTATTTTATTAAGAAGTGCTTATAAGCTTAGTTTTTACAGAATAAAATCAAACAATAGTCCCTGTTTGGGTCTGGCTGGGTGTGCAGTATGCAGACACAGACTCTGTAGGGCTGGATGTGCAGTGTAGTGTTCTAGCCTTTCAGGGATCTTGTCTCATTATCATATTGCAGAGATGTGGTCACTGCTTGACTAGTATGAAACACAGCACAGCAAGTGCAGCAGAGCAGTGTCTTGATGAGATGCAGAGGGCAGACCCAAGCAGATAATATTTGTTTGATTTTATTCAGTAAAAGCAGAGCCTTTTAAACAATTTTAATGTACATAAAAGTAAATAGATACACAAGGATATGATATACCTAGTAACATTCAGGAATCTTGTATGTTGGAGTAAATTAACTCTGCTCTTGGAAGCTTTCATCTGATTAATCTTGCCTTTTATGTACTTTATTAAGCAGTGCTTATATGCTCTGTTTTTACTGTATAAAATCAAACAAATAGTCCCTGTATGTGTCTGCCCACTGCAGTGTATGCAGACACAGCCTCTAGTACTGGGTGTGCAGTGTCTCATACTAACCAATCAGTGACCATCTCTCAGCAACATACTGCAACATGCTGCTGAGACGTGGTCCCTGACAGGACACTTAACTGGCTAGGACACTACACTGCACATCCAGCCCAACTCAGCCTGCATAAACTGCAGTGGGCAGGCCCATACAAGGACTATTTTAGTCAATAAAAACAGGGCTTAAAAGCACTTCTTCATAAAATAAAGAAAACAGATTCACAGGTATATGATTTTTTTTTCTGTTTCTCTTCCTCTGGATCAATTAACAATTAATCCACATATTGCAGATCAGAGGAGAACTAAAAAGGTTGAACTTGATGGACTGAAAGTCTTTTTTAAACCTCAATTAATATGTAGCTATGAATACCCTGTGTAGCACTGTAGGCAGATTCCAGGCAATAGGAGTGTTAAGCGAAACATCGCTAAACAGGGTCATTTTAACATAGGGATGATAGAGATAGGAGAACTCATGGAAAAAAAGACAGAAAACCAATAGAATTTTTTAAAATGGTTAACTTTATATGATGTTTTATGAAACAGCAAACATAACAACAACACAAAAAGATTTTTTTTTTTTAAACGGACAATTAAAGAAACAGCACAAATAAACTAGTCAACTTTACATAGCAGATGCGGAAGCTTCAGGCTCATCCCCCATTCTGCCTTTTTTGAGACAATCTGTTCCTGGGACATCTGTCTTTTTTCTATGGTCATCCAGCAGATGCTGGCAACAAGACATTGCCACAATAACGCTGCGTCTCACTTTTGTACTCCTCACTCCGATCATTGGCCTCTAAATCATCCATAAGGTCATGGATGGAAAACAAAGTCTTCCTGAGGAACTCAGTGGAAAGTTATCTTCATTCCTCTGTGTCAGAGTCACTGCTTTTCTGTGCTTGCTCAATGACCTGTTACGCCGGTTGTTGGAGGTCCACATTGGTCATGCTCTCGCCTGAAGCTTGTACCTAATCCTCAATGTCCTGGTGTCTGCATCTCCCAGTCCAGCCATATGGACCAGGTCTTCAATCTCCTCTAAGATGGGCTGTACTGGTTGAAGATTCCCACATAGCCCTGGCCATATCTTCCTCCACTCTTCTTTGAGACATTGGTGTGTCACCTCCTTCCAGGATAAATCAATGTTTGTTATGGCCTGCATAATGGTATACTTTGTCCAGAAATTCATCATGGATTGTTTGTCCTTGCTGTCTGTTTGGTCAGTGAGTTGGCAGAATGTCCGGTGAAGATAATAGGCCTTGAAGGTCTTGATCCATTGGCTGGATGAGTGAAGTAGTGGTGGGTGGCAGGACAACTACTTCCACTGAGATACAGCAATGGAGTTCAGCCAAGTTGGTAGGGTGGCTTGAAGCACTGTGCTTTAACAGGAATGCTCTGTACCAATGGACAGAAATGCTTGCTAAACTAGCTCTTGAAGATGTCCATCGTGATCCAAGCTTTATGATTGAAATTCCAAATGACTGGCAAAGTTGGACTTAGGTGTTTTTGAGTGGTACACCAGCAATGGTTTGAGCATGAAGTCTCCACTGGCATTCTTACCCAGAAGAGGGGTTAGCCTGTCTTTGGCTGCTTTGAACCTCGGTGCTCGCTTCTGCTCACCGGATATGAAGGTGCAGCTTGCATTCACTTCCAGAACAGTCCTAACTCGTCGACGTTGAAGACCAGTTATGGTGGATAATTGCCTCTTTCCACAATGTCCATCAAAGTGGCTGGAAAGACTGCAGCGCTCGCAGCTTCTCCCGTGATTTTGATGTTGTAGAGGTTGTTTCTCTTGATGAACTGGTCGACCCAAACTCTACTGGCTGAGAAGCTTTCTGTCACATCTAAAGTTTGGCTTTGGATATGGCCATAGATTTTTCTGGCCTTTTCAATGATGATGACCTGGTTGACAGTCATGTTGCACTCTATTTCATCATTAATCCAGATGGACAGCCGCTTCTCTATTTTCTCCAGGACAGAGTAATCTTATTCCGCAGAAAATGCAGTGCTGGTGGTTGCTGAAGACTTTTTCTTATCCTTGTTTTTCAGGATGGTGAGGATTGTGGAAGTTGGCAACTTTAAATCCTGATGCACCTGCATCTTGACATCCAGAGCAATACTCTACTTCTTCAATTTGTCATGATCTCCCTTGGGCTCACTCATGTGCTTCAAAAAATGTCCAAAGATTGCAATTAATTTAGATTTTATAATGAAAATATTTTGTACCTTCTCTCTAGATGGTGGAGGTAGGAATTGGGGGTCTCTTATGGCTTTTCCAGGATGGCGCTTTGCTCTCACTTCCTCTTCTGCTGTCTCTTTTAATACTGTGACGCTGCTCTGAGCGTTGAACAGGGCCCTGCAAGGAAGAAACAGCATTATAGCAAAGCAGAGTGTTCAACGGGTATCGGCAGTCCAAAAATAGTGCTATAGCGGGAGTTTAGCACAAAGCAGGCAAACAGCAAAAAGAGCGCTATAGCAAATCAGCACTAAAAGGGTATCGTTAATCATTACCTGTATATATAACAGTTTCTTTAGAGCACATGAGGTGCCAAGTAACGCATCCAGTAACAATGAGTCAGACTGAATAAGCTTTCTGCGGCTCACAATTTATAATTCCATTTGTTCTTTGCATTGTGTGTCCTCACCGTACAAACAAAGCTCCAAGGCCAGGTCTTATCACAGCACAAAGTAAATAAAGCAGAACACAAAAATAGTGCAGGATAAAAGCATCAAAGTAAACATCAGTAGAATGGAGACAAAAGCTTGCTCGATAAAATATCTATGGCTGAAACATTTAGATGCATTAGCAGTCAATACAAATGCATTAGACATAGAGGCATCCGCATGTATGGAAATAGAGTGATTCAGAAAAGCAGAGACTGCTGGTGGTATGAACTGAAATAAGGCTTAAAGGGATATGGGAAGTTCCTAGATCTTACTAGGTATATGTCATGCCTGTGTATCCATTTACTTGTATGTATTTTATTTTATTAAGAAGTGATTATATGCTCTGTTTTTACTGCCTAAAATCAAACAAATATAATATGCTTGGATCTGCCCACTGCATCTTATGCAGGCACAAACTCTGTAGGGCGAGAGAAGAAAGATATGCACAGGGACAAGAGATGATGTGGAGGGAGAGAGAAATGACAAAAGGGTGAGAGAGGGAGGGGGAGAGAGGAGAGATGGAGAGAGAGAGAGAAATGAAGAGAAGAGCTTCCTTCCAAGCTTCTAGAAACAAGCTTTCTGGATCCTACAAAATGTTCCTTGCTCCTAAGTATTAGATATTTTTGTACATTTATGTATGGTAATAAATATATTCATATTTGTATTTTATTTGGGGGGGGGGGGTGGAGAAAACTCGGGGTCTGCTATACTGCTAGTCTAATGTTAAAGACCCTGACCATTTGTTCTTTTTACTTATATTGTTGAGTCATTTAATGTAAGTTCCATATTCTTTTTTTACTTCCCCAGCCATTTGAATCTTCTGAACCAGTAAACATGGAGAATCTTCCCGTGAATGATGGGAACGGCCAGTCTTACGGTTACACTCTATACGAGACCTTAATATATGGAGGGGGGAAATTTGACACAAGGGGGAATGTTCGTGACCGAGCTCAGGTAAGTACTGATATTTGAAATAATGTTGTGTGATGTTAACGCTATCTAGCAACTTGCATGGCTTTTGAAAGGACGTCTTTGATCTTGACCATGGTCAAATTTATAACTAGGTAAACAAGGCAGCAGCTTAATTTGCTTAGCAATACATATCAATTTCAGTTTGTTTATGTCTTACGCATAGCCCCTGCCTTTTCTAGGCTGGTGCCATGAGCCAGCTCTTTTGTTGGGGAGGGGAAATATGGGGGTATGAAGTTGCAGGTTTGCAGCGTAATTTTATATATATACACATTAGTGGAGCAGCATGGTGGGAAATAGACATGCACATGGCTCGTGCACTAAGGGGGCGGCTAGGGAGTTGGTGCGTCTAGACGAGGGTACCATTAGTGTTTGGGTTCATTATTTTGTTAGTCCCTGACTTATTCATATTTGTAGCAAAACATAAGCATACCAGCCCTCTGCTCATTCACACACTTCACATCCAATAGGAACATGGCTTTCCACACCATGTGATGTCAATATTTGCAGGTTGAATATAGTTACATAGTTACATAGTAGTTACATAGTAATTAAGGTTGAAAAAAGACTTTCAGTCCATCAAGTTCAACCTGTTAAGATCTCCTCTGATCTGCAATATGCGGATTAGTTATTAATTAAATTATTGATTAAATAATTATTAATAGTATAGTATTGGAGAATGAATAAAGAGTTAGTCCATCAAGTTCAACCTTTTTAGATCTCTATTGATCTTTTTAATTTGGACTATTTATTATTATTGTTAATTGTTAATTATTGTTAATTGATCCAGAGGAAGGCAAAAAAAAAACAAAAAAAAAAACATATATTGTGCTACCTGCCACACTGATAACCACAGGATAAAAAAAGGATAATAAATCCTTTTCCTTTGTAGCATACAGTTATTGCACTGCACTCTGGAAAACTGGGTGGGGAAATACAAATTGGCCACAATGTATTTTCATCCTTTTAATTCAGTACCTCTCTAAAATGTATAATAATTTTAGTGAGTTTTAATAGCAATATTAAATAATACATTCACCTTAAAAGACTAAAGTATCATGGGAAAGTGAGGGTTATCAGATAGACTTAAGAGCAATCTGATTAGATTGATTAGAAAGGGCCAATCATTCATAGGCTGCCCCTACACCAAAAGCTTGTTGCCAATAGAAACTATTTTAATACAGTAAGCCTTGTTGGTGTAACCTTGTGCCTGAAAATGCATTTTTCACTCTTTAACCCAATATCACTTCATACATGGCTTTCATTAGGCATATTCTTGCTGTATTACACAGCTTTAAGCAAAGCTCAAGATGGATTATGCACAAGTCAGGAAACCTACCTAGAGACAGTTTTGAGCTTATATGGATATCATCAGTGAGGGGCTGGTTCCTAACTTGTACTTTAGATTCTGTGGGAAGGCTATTAGCCAAAACATAATTTAGCTTATGGCTCATTGTGGGCTCATTTGCATGTCTCCACCCATTTTCCCAGAGTGCAGTGCAATAACTGTATTTCTTGGAATTCTGAGCAGCAAATATGTTTTTAACTTATTTGTAGGCATCCAAATGTGAATACAAAAGTACTCTTTATTTACTGTACTCTGTACGGTGAAGGCTTCTGTCGCACTTTTACCCACCATAAGCTAAATGATGTTGTGGTAAATACTTTATGAAATAGCATCCTAGATCTAGGATTCCAGAGAAGCAAACAGTTGGTGAGAGCTCACGTGTCTCTTACATGTTATTAATTACCAATGCCTAATTAAATCTTATTAATAACCAGTGCCTAATTAAAACATCATCATGGTGGTATTTTACGCAAAACATGTTTAACAATGTCTTATACAGTCTGTTTTACCTGCAAAACTAAACAAATGTGAGTTCAGTATCCCTTTAATTAGTCTCATATTCATTTGCAGGTGTTTGTAGGCGTCCAGTCCGTTGGCAGCGTGGATTATAAGAAACAAGTGCTTGACATTCCTGAGGTTCCGGTAAATCATTTAAGTGATTTTTAATACTTTCACCACTTAGGGATTCTATTTAGGTTACATCTGTAATAATTTCAATAGGAAATTGCTATATTGCTTATAATACAAATATATCAAGCAATTTTTCTATTAAGGAAGCAGGGTGGACATTTTTTTTATACATTGTTTCTTTGAATAACTAAACATAAGGGCAAAATGTGTTTACAAAGCAAAGAAAAAACACAACCTTTGTATATCAACTTTTATGTGCAATTATTGTTTATCGGGTGGCTCCATTTTGCTTTCTTAGCTGCTTCTCATTTTTATTTTCACTGGGAGGGATGCCCTTTTTTAAGTGTGTGTGTGTGTGTTTGCATCGTTCAGTCGTGTCTGACTCTACATGACCTCATGGACCGCAACACACCATGCTGATCCACTTGGCAAAGATACTGGAGTGGGTTGCCAGTTTCTTCCCATTCAAGTACTGACCAGCCCTAACCCTGCATGGCTTCAGGGTGATGTGACCTCATGGCTCCCTGATTGGAATCAAACCCAGGTTGCAGTGATGAAAGCACCAAATCCTAACCACTGGACCACAAGGGAACCCTGTAAATGAATGAGTCTCCATTTATTTCTGCTGAGAGCATTGGCAAATGTAACTGCCACATTATCCATTGAAGCTGATTACAAATTGTAGATTCCACAACAGCATGACTGCATATAAAAGATAAACATTTTTAGAATGCAAAAAAATAATATAGCCTATCATTTATTAAGTGTAGTTCTTCAAAACAGAGCTCAGCACTAAAGAATAGTTAATTTTAAAATATGACCCTTTAATTTTAATTCTGAAATGCTCCAATTTAATAAGGGAAATATATCGTTGCACTTAGAGTTAAAGCTGTCTCTCATGTCAGACTGTTAGAAGTTATTATCCAAAATGTCAATTACCCGGATAGCCCCATTTCCCTCTAGTATCGTTACTTATATTGTTAAAGCTAATTGGAAAATTAGTTACTAAAGATAGACACTAGTAGTCATATAATATGACTATGGACATGGTACCAGACCCAGTGCCTAGGATCCAGCCGAGCCCCGGACTTAGCTAAAATCTGTTCCCCTTACTTTTTCCCCTGCACGCCGGGTGGGTGATGTGCCTAAGTGCACTCTACACATACCGTGGGAAATTAAGATAAGATAAGACTTGCTGGCACAATGGCCACAGCTCAGAATCCCCCCCCCCCCTGCTGATATCAGCATCCTGGGGAGGGAGGTGTAAGTTGGGTATGTGGACATGTTACATGTTAAAGGCCATTAATTTGGCTGACTTAGATCTCCGTTTTAATTCACAGGGTTACAGAAAATTGCGAATATTAGTAGAGAACTGCGGACGAGTCAACTACGGAAACAAAATAGATGAACAACGCAAAGGTAAATAATTAGAGAAAATTAATAGGTTGCTAAATTACAGTATTATTTGGCCTATAGTTTACTAATGGTGGTGATATTATATAATAATATAATAATATATTATTATTAATATGATATATTATTAATATAATATATTATACTTCTTTCATCTTATACATTTATACTTCTATTTATTTTGTACAGCAATGGAATGTGAGGGTATAAATAATAACAGATAAACTTAAATGTTGCTAAGCTGATTTAATTTCATATACAATAGCAAGCATCTGGCAGTATAAGGAAATAAAGGCATCTTGATGGATAATGAATGCATCTAATAGAGGATAATTAGTAGTGTAAGAAAGCATTTTTTGCATGAAAAATCCCCAAATAAACATAGCCTAAACGTGAATTTTTTTTGGGCAGTTGATTTTGAAAAGTAATGCCCCTAAAAATACAAGCTAAATTAGCATTAAATTCATAATTAATTGTGGCCAAACAGTGGCAGGTACAACAATGTATCTATTTCCCTCTCACTGCAGACATGATACTAGCATCTGATTCGCTAGGACGAAACTCCACACCGCTCATTGGTTAGGACGCTCTGCCTATATAAATGCCTCAGAGGTGGACCTCACATAAGACAATTCAAATATACTTTGAATTACAAATATACAGAATTCCTCAATAACATGATTTGACATGAGACACCCAATTGGACAGACTTACACAGGGTATCACACAAACTTCCATACCTTTTTAATGGGATACAGATCTTGGAGCGTTGCTCCCAACAATTTGTAAAGAGTCCTGTCTCTCTCCTACATATTGGATCTGGAGCAGCTATTTTATTCCCTAATCGTTGTCTTGTTTAGTATCTACAAAGTAGTGATAAGCACTTGGGGATAATGTAATGCTCATGTTGTAGTCTGAGTGATTGAAACCTCTACAGGGCAAGCCACTGTGATTTCCTTCATTCTCTGCATCTTCCACTCCCATGTCTTCAGGTCTGGTTGGAGATGTGTTTCTTAGAGACACCGCTTTACGGAACTTCAAGATACACAGTTTCGATATGAACTCAACATTTATAAAGAGGTGAGCAATACTTTGTTTCTAATTATTTTTTTAAATGGTGACAAGCATTTCATTTTTATAGTTTATTGCCAGTTTAATTTTGGAAAGGACGTCTATAACACATGTCTGAATTTGTTAGGGAATAAGATAACTGCATAAGTTATAGTGTGCTAGCAGTGGCCATACCCACACAGCACCCCCTCCTCTTAGCATCTATCCCTACATAGCACCCAGTCCTTGTCAACATCCACCCCCACACATCACCCATTCCTCTTAATGTCTACCTCCAGCATAGCACCCAGTGCTTGTAAGCAGCCATCCCCACACTGCCACCTCTTGGAGCTTCAGCAGAATTGCTCTTTTTTAAACAAGCACAGACCAATTTCTGGCCATGGACGGTGTGCGACCAAGGAGGGTACTTTATTTGGTTCACTGTGTTTCTTTTGCAGTATCAATGCCTTGGAGTGGCTGGAACGTTCAGAAGAAAAGACAGGGCCTGTGTTTTGTAAGGGCTCTTTGCAAGTTGGATTTCCACCAATGGACACTTTCCTTAAGATGAAGGTAAGTTGACCAAGCGTCTATTTGAGATTTGGGACTTAAAACTCTTATAGTCCTGTGGAACTTTGGTTTTAAGAGAAACCATGCAAAACTTAATTATGAAGGCTGCATTAGTTAAGGATGAATTTGGAATGGTTCAAGTCAAAGCCAGGTCAGCTTCAAATTAACTTCAAGCAAATCTGGGTTGTGAGAATTTTATCACCAGCATTCGCCCCAAGTTTGGGAAAGGGAGGTAGGATGGAGGAAATTGTATATTGTTATTTCTTAGTTGTGTCCGACTCTCCATGACCCTATGGACTTCATCACGCCAGGCACATCTGTCACTCAAGCTCATGTTCATTGCTTCATTTACCTTATTTATCTCTGCTGTCCCCTTCTTTGTGTGCCTTCAATCTTTCCCTGCATTAGTCTTATATAGGGAAATCCTGTCTTCTCATAGTAGGATAGGATATTTCTCCCATGTAATCTAAAAGAGTGCTGCTCTCTGGATAGGTTATAATGCCAATTATGGTTTGTTCATTCTCAGACTGAGCGCATGTGACCTTATTTCTGTAGATTTAACATTTTTGTTTTAAATAGAACATGTATCTGAACTTCTCTTTATTGTGTTTATTTAAAACTGTATTACACACACGCACACAAAAATTTTTTTCTATTTTTTTAGCACTGGAAGAAAGGAATTGTTCTTGTGAATGGGAAAAACTTGGGGAGATATTGGGACATCGGACCACAGGAGACCCTCTTTTTGCCTGGCAGCTGGTTATTTGCAGGGAGTAATGAAGTGAGTAATCAGTCTCTTTACATAGCAGGGGCAGGACTACCATTGGTTCAGGCGGTGCAATGTACCGGCGCCTTCCTCTTCAGTTTTTATCTGTCCTACCAGATAGGTGGGCATACCTAGAGTGTAGAATTTAGCATTATAGTTATATTTTACAGAGTTAAAGGGATATGGAAGGTCCCTGGATTTTACAAGGTATCTAATATCACTGTGTATCTATTTACTGTTATGTACTATATTTTATTAAGAAGTGCTGATAAATTCTGTTTTACTGAATAAAATCAAACAAATAGTCCCTGTTTGGGTCTGGCTGGGTGTGCAGTATGCAGGCACAGACTCTGTAGGGCTGGATTGCAGTGTAGTATCCTAGCCTATCAGGGATCTTGTCTCAACATCATGTTACAGAGATGTTCACTGATTGATTAGTATGAGACACAGCACAGCAACTGCAGCAGATTCTGTGTACATAAAAGTAAATCACATATTATAATTGTCCTACTACGATTCGTCGTAACGCTGTGGTGCGTACGACTTAGCGATGAGCGAGCCGTTACGTTAAACCATAGCACTTTTTTACACAAGACGCAGGACTTAGAAAAAAAATACTAGATGAAAAAAATTACGAGATAAGCGGCGGAACCAAAACAATTAAAAAAACACTAAATACACACTAAAAAATAAAAAAAAGGTCACTTACATCATGGGGAACCAGGCAGGACGTCTGGGAGTGAGTTGGAACTCCAATTTACATCGATTTAGACGAGTTACAAAGATCTAAAATTGGCTAAGCGAGAAAAAAATGGCTGCTGAAAAAAATGAAAACGAGGCTATACTACTACGAACTGCGTAAAACACAGCCACAGACGTATGTGCTCGAAAAACAACGAGACAAAGGATGCGCAATAACCGCACAATGAGTAAAAAAAACATTTTACGAAACGCAATTACAGATTTAAACATTAACAAAGATTTACACATTAACACAGATTTATTATATTGTTATTATATATATCACAATTAAAAGACTGAAGATTGAAAAAAAATGTTGGTGAAATATAAGTTGAAAGTTAAAAAAATAAAAAGTAAAAAAAAAAAATGTGTATTTATTTTAAGAAAAAAAAAAGGGACAAATGTAGCTGAGTCATTTTGTGTTGCAAACAAATTTCACAACATTTAATTTTTATTGACCGTCATTTTTTGACAGGCAAGTCGCTAGTTGATACAGAAGGATATGATATACATAGTAACATCCAGGAATCTTTCATATCCCTTTAATTTTCATCCTCCAGGCAAATGTATGTTGGAGTAAATAAACTCTGCGTTTGGTAGCTCTCATCTGATTTCTTTTGCCAAAATGTTGTAAGATTGACAAAGTGCATTGCATGACTGAGAGTTTGCAAAAGAGAAATTATGTTTGAAATGCATTTTTGACAGAAAATAAACCAAATGTATTTATTTATGTAATATCTAAATGCAATAGATTGACATTATCTTCTTTTTTATGATTTGATATTAATATTTGTTTCAAATTAATTCAGTATACAGCTCACATTGTTGTTTTCGTTCTCTTTTTTTAGATTATATTGTTTGAGGAGTACGAGGCCGGCACGACGCTGTACTCTGAGGATATACCATCTCTTGGAAGGATTCAGTTTGTGGATTAGTGACAGCTAAATGTCGACTGCAGAGACCTGTAATGAACATATCGGAACTGCTTAATTTATTCAGTCCTGTTTCAGTGGACCCAAAGCTACTTTTGGAATTAAAATTTGGGGTTCATGTCTGCAGATTTTTATTAATTAGGCAGTGGTCATTAGTAAAATGCATATTCAGTTATTTATAAAAAGCAATATTGAGTACTAAATTTGTGTTTAAAGATCAAACTAAGCAACTTGTGGTATATATATATATATATATATATATATATATATATATATATATTTAAAACCACCCACACTGATTTCCTTATTCCTGGTGACTAGTATTGGGGAAGAAATCTTTTTTTCTCCCTCCACAGCAATTTTCACTGGCTCCCCTTTACTTCCTGTCACTTTGGCTGCCTGGTTACTCTGATAGCCAGGACAAGATTATGCATGAGACCCTGGTGTCACAATTGGAGGGAGAGTATCTTCCTAATAAAATAAGTACATAAAAGTAAATATATACTAAGGGATATTATATACCTAGTAACATCCAGGGACCTTCCATGTCCCTTTAACAGAACTGCTACTATTGGTGCTCAGAGACAAGGCCTATTATTACTTCCTAAGATATTTACCATTTCACCACTATAATTCATGTTACCTATTTGGATTGCTTGCTCTGAATATCGTTACTCTGCAAACACCAGCCCTCAGCTCAGAATACCCCTAAACTTTTCACAATCACTGGTACTTCTTCTATTTTTAAGTTTAAAGGAACATAGTAATAGAAGCACTTCGTAATAAAAGTCATGTGTGCCCCCACTCCCCACCCACCCAAGGTTTTAATTAGTTTAATTAATTTTATTTTTTCTTTAGCCTCAAGAGGTGACCCATTTTTAGTAGATCTGTTCAACCGTTTTGTGCTAGAGCAAAACAGTACTGCCAACCTCAACAATTAAGCAGTGCTGATGCCGACTAGGACACAACAGGGAAATAAAAGAGGCGGAAACATTGAAATGAATTATAGGTGCGCAAATGAATAATAAAAAAATAAAAAAAAAATATTTAAAACCCTGGATGAATGGAGCAATTATGATTTAATTTTACTATCCTTACTGGCTCGAAAGAGGCCAATTAATATTGAAAGTGTTTTTTTATTTATGTCCATTTACACTAACAAGAATTAGAGTAAAGTTAATCTATGCACAGTAAGAGTATTTAACTCAGGGTTCAGCTCGTACATTTTCTGTATAGTGGAAAATTTTGTTTTTTAATTGTTTTTTTATTTTTCTTGATAAAAGTTTACATTTATGCTAACTCAATGTACATTTAAAGTGGCAACTCTTTTACCTATATAAAAATAAATGTTTTTATTTTTAAATTGTTAAATTCCTTTGTTTTTGTTTTTTTTATCTAAATGGCCAATGAAGTTGCCATATGTGCTTTACGCCATTAAATAGAGAGTAAAAAAGCCTGTAGAAAAAGTGTTTTCTTTTTTAAAAGTGATTTAGAATTCATTGGGTTTTGGTCAATAGGTCAGGGGGGTTCTGCCTGAATGAGCTCTGTACTGCACAGTTGTAATAAATATTAATTAAATTCAAGTTTAGAGCCTTTGAATCAGATAATGGCTTCGTTAACTGTAACTATTGCTGTTTGGTTGTTCAGTCGAGTCCCTCTCTCTGTGGCACATCTTGTTTCCGGTTTTGACAATCTATAAGGTTTTCATGGCAAAGTTACTGGAATGGGTTGCCAGTTCCTTCTCTAGTTGACCGCAATTTATCTGATCTCCCTGCTTTGACCTGCTCATCTTGGGTGACCCTACATGGTATAGCTTGCAGCCCTTCACCATGACAAGGTAGCGATCCAGAAGGGGCATATGTAATTACTTGATTGTATTCTAACAGCTAGTAAATTAACTATACAATTAGCATATCAAACTAAGCTGGAGATTTTAGAGCTTAGGTTCTGTTGTTGAAATCTCCATATCACATATATAGTTGTCAGTGTTTGGGCGCTTTTGGTAATGCACTTGCGTCCCTGCCTGTGTGCCTGGCGAAGCGCGGCGAGCCGTTGACGCACTCCTGACTTATCAAGGGGCTCGCAATGAGCGCCGAATGTGATCATTGCAAAGCAGGAAAGTGGAAGTAAACGGGGCAGAGGCTCGCAATGAGCGACAAAGGCACTCATTGTGAGCCATGCGATGAGCACCAAAGGCGCTCAACGCGGGGCTCGCAATGAGCGGTGAAGGTGCTCAGAGGAGCAAAAGCCTCACATTGTGTGGCATTGCCAGCCTTACAATTGTATTTCCGGCATTTTTGACAGCTAATTTCCTAGTAGCCTATATTTTTTTGTTGTTTAAAAATCAGAAATATCTTATTTTATCTAGTTTATATAATAAAAGCAAAATATCATATGAGTTAACTTTGTTTTGTGTTGCTTTTAAACTAATTATGTGAACTATTTTTTTTTTAAATACTCACACAGTTGCAGACGCCACCCTTATAATATATGCAGATACTTGTAGGAGGACTTAAATGTCATTTTAGTTGATTGTATAGCTCTTGAAGTCAATTATTTACCAATTTGGACTACATCACAGTAAAGATTTAAAAGCATGTTGAAATACTTTTTGAATTTCACCAAGAAATCAAATAAAATATAATCTGCTTTTACATGTGTAACAGACTGCCCATAGGCTGCTCCGTGTCTCCTTCATTAATGCAACCAACCAGGTTGCAGGGGTGTTTCCCTCCCCACCCCACCCCCATTTAAGTTAATGGTAAGTTTTTGTCAGTCTGCTTATATTTCCAGTTTGAAGGGATGAAACCTTGTAATGGGTTATTTTTTGCAGAAACCAGAAAACTCAACACTTTCTGGAATTTGAGCTATGCAGACCAGATCAGGGGGAGAGAGGTGGTAAGTGCTCTGTTCAATGATCCCAACAAACAAAATCTTAACCCTTAACTCATCTGTGCAGGCCTGGAATACTGGTACTCATCTAAAACAGGAAAGCTGTGGACTAACTGATCAGTGCAATGCAACAAGCTTGTTCCATTAAGAATTGAAACACAAGAAGCACACAGTAGTTTTAAAGACACATTTTTTCACAAACATTCAAATTTTTTTTTCTTTTAAATATGCAAAAAAATCAAAAAACAAACAAGGTTCGTTCCAGAAAACAACATAATCATTTTTAAAAACAGCAGCTTGTAGTGTCTGCAGGAGAAGTGGCACATGGAAGTTTATGTGGGGTTCACATTGATTACACCCCATTTTTGTTACCACATCTTTTTCGGAAATTGTCCTTTTTTTTTCTCTGCATCCTTTATTCTAAGTGCATTTTTTCTGGGTTGTCTTGCAGAGACAGCATGAAATGTTTCCATTTGCAAGATCTGCTAGTTAATGAAGTATTATTTTTGCAGTGATATTATGATGTTCCAGCCATGGTCTCACATGCTAAGTATACTTTGGAAAGGAGACTCCTCAGGGGCAGAGCTACCAATGCAATGCACCAGTGCCCTCCTCTGTGGGGCCTCAGTGTGGTCTAAATTTTGTTGTTTTCTTTTTGTAGGGCCCCCCTCATCTGCCACCCCACCCTGGCCCATAACCAGACCACACTGCACACTGCTCTTGTGGGCTTCTTAGGGAGATCCAGGGAAATGTATTTGTGGATTAGCATAACTATCACGTCTTGCCTGGGCAGGGAATCCCAAAGGACGTCACGTGTGTGTGTGTAATTGTCATTCGGGATTCCCTGCCATGGCAAGAAAAAGCGCCTGCAGGGTGCATGAATTCTGCATAAGTTCTGTAAGTTCTGCGGGTCAGAGAAGCAGAGACAGGTGGTATTTGAGTGTATGTATACTATGTGTGTATATATATATATATATATATATATATATACACACACACACACATATTTAAAATATAAATTTTGGGTCGCGGAGCTCCGCCCCAGCTTAGTTTTGTTTTACAGTACTATCATTGTTCCTTGTGTTCAAATGACTAAAAGTATCACAGTTGTGTCCATCTCTTCCTTATATCTCTATTAGTACAATTCCTTTTGTACAATATTATTTTGCCAAAAGGAATATTGTTTGAATGAATCAAATGTCTGGGTCTCAACCAAAAAAATAACAGTGATATATACAATGATACTTTATATGCAACAATGGGTCAAGTTTCAGTTAAAAGACCACAAAAACCTAAAATCTCAACATCAAAGTCATTTCCCACCCACCGATGTGCAGAGCATATATGGTGACTTTTGTGGTCCTTTAACTCCAGCATCAGGAATCTTCGTGCTTGTAACTTTGAAAGGAATGTTTCTGGAAATTATACACACAGGAGTCATCCAGATTTGGATCCCAGTTTGACCAGTATCACTGATTAGTTGCAGCTGCTTAAGTCCATTTAAGAAATCGACATACACCTTGTTCATGGGTTTAATATTACCTGGTTCCTGTTCCACAAGCTGGTTCCTGATCTTGAACCGGAACTTCTGAAATCTGACCACAGATTATCTGTCTGTCAGATCAACCTTAGCCAGTCTTGAACCTCTGTCTGTCAGATCAACCTTAGCCAGTCTTGAACCACTGTCTGTCAGATCAACCTTAGCCAGTCTTGAACCTCTGCCATTTAACCATCCATGTCTGTTTCTTATCCTTAACCTCAGTCAGTCTAACAATCCATGTTTGTTTCTTACCCTTAACCTCGGTCAGTCTGGTCATCCATGCTCATTTATTATGCTTAACCTCTGTCAGTCTGATCGTCCATGCCTGTTCCATATCCTTAACCTTGGTCAGTCTTACCATCCATGATGTTTTTTTATCTTTACCCTCTTTCAGTCTGACCACCCATGCCTGTTTCTTATCCTTAACCTCTGTCAGTATGACCATCCGTGAGTGTTTCTTACCCTAGCTCCGTCTGGCCATTACTGTTACTTACCCTAGCTCAGTCTAACCCCCCATGCAGGTTTGTTATCCTTAACCTCGCTCAGTCTGACCATCCATGACTGTTTCTTATCTTAAACCTCAGTCGTTCTGATCATCCATGACTGTTTCTTACCCTCGGTCAGTTTGACCATCCAGACCTGTTTCTTATCCTTACCCTCGGTCAGTCTGACCACCCATGGATCCAGTTCTGATCATCTATTATGGTTTTCTGACCACTCTGCTGTTGGATCCAAATCTTGACCTACTCAAGGCTCAGGTTGATCTCTAAACCCTGACCTCCAACATATGGGTGACATTCTCTCTGCTGCATTTGCTTTGTTGGTTCTTAGTTCAGCATCTCTTGTGATTGATTTAATGAACCTTTATTTTAGCTTCATAATGGTGGATGATAACCCAGATGGGATTCCATTTCTTGTACCTAGTGAAATCTTCCTCATCTCTCCTATGAAGGCTGAAACATACTGCAGATCTACATTTTTCTATCCTGTTTTGCAGAACTAAATGCCTAGCATTTCAGAACCGGACTGTCCCTGTGATTCAGTACATGCACACACAAGTTAATATTTGCACCATGCTTTGATGGGACCTCTTAGCTTGTATGAACACTTGGCACTAACAGTAACATCTTTCACATAGACAGTAAAGCTTGATTTTCACTAATACCCTGGTGTTCACAGATGAGGTTATTTAAAGAGGTACTACCCAGTAGGTATTTCTGAGTTATGATGACCCTCTTGTACTTAGGTGCACAATGACTTGAAGAAAAGAAGTATGGCGGAAAAAAGGATGAGCTTAGTCTAATCAACCATTTTGTCAATGAGAGGTATAATGTCTAGTTTATGCGAGCTGAAGCGATCCTATTATGGAAAGAGCAGTGTGCATATATATATTTAAAGGAACATGGAGCATATTTTATACACCTTTAAAAGAACATGTTTTAAACATTACAATTACAAAATGTGTTATTTCTTTGCACAAAAAAACAGAGCATACTGTAAAATATAGATCTCATTGTCAGAGAAGTATATTACTGCTTGTTGGCTGCCCTAGAGCAGTTAAAGGGATATGGAATATTTTATATACCTTTGCTGTATCTATACAGTATCAGTATTTGTAAATATTTCAGTATTCAAGTGATTAAACTGATTCAAATGTTTAAAGGGATATGGCAGGTTTCTGGATGTTACTAGGTATATAATATCCCTGTGTATCCTTTACTTTTATATACTTTACTTTATTAAGAAGTGCTTAAAATTAAACAAATAGTCCCTGTATGGGTCTGCCCTCTGCAGCTTGTGAATATACAGACTCTGTAGTACTTGCTGTGCTGTGACTCATACTAACTAATCAATAACTATCTCACTGCAACATGTTGCTGAGACGTGCTCCCTGATAGGCTAGGACACTACATTGCACCTTCAGCACTAAAAAGTCTGTGTCTTCATACACTGCAGTGGACAGACCCATACAGGGACTATTTGTAGGCAGTACAAACATAACTTAAAAGTACTTATTAGTAAAATAAAGTACATAAAAGTAATTAGATACACAGGAATATTTTATACCTAGTAAAAGCAAGGAACCTTCCATATCCCTTTAAACATTTGAATCTGTTTAATCTGCTCTGTAAGCATCATTTGAAAAATAAAACATTTACAAATATCCTATTATATACAACAAAGAATTAAAAATTTCCTGCATTCCTTTAATTTTGCTAAGTAGATAAAACCTGGTAGATGACCTCCTATTCTAGAGTGACTGACAGATCACTGATGTACTAGTCTATCTACAGAAGGACATGTGGGACCATGGCTGGTTGACCAACCTTCTCCAGGATGTCTATTCACTGCTCAGTCATTGGAAGTGAAGGTTTGATGGGAGTGCACGCGCTTACACCAAACCTTGTTAGATAATTGGACTGTACCCTGGGCCTCCTTGCTGCTCAGTCACATTCAGGCTCTACCCAACAGCACTCTAGAGCGCATCATTGGTTGGGCTGTGGTTTCTCAAAAAGAGCAACAAGAACTTGCATGTCCAATGTTGCTCCATTCCATGTGCTTCTTGGATACAGTAACATACACATGAAGTCCCGTGCAAACCGTAGAGCTGGGGGCAGGGGGTCTCTGCCCCACACAGACGCCCGGCTTTCTATCCACCAATAGGAGGAGAGACTTAAAGGATGGAAAATGCCATTCCTGCAATCAGCCCCTGCAGAGAGATTACAGTAAGGGGTTAATCATATAATTACAGTGTAACACACAAAATACTTAGAATATTACAGTAATAACATTGCATCATCCAGTTCGCACATCAGTGCTGTACACATTTGAGACAAGCCTGTGGGGGCGGGGGACCCTACACTACAGAAATTAACAAATTTATATATATATACACACACGCTACACTACAAAAATTAAAAATAAATTAGACTGCTCTGCGACCCCCGAGGATGGCCCAGGTGCATTGCACCGCCTGCACCAGTGGTAGCTCTGCCCATTCTAATGGACAACATGTTTTAGGATATTAAAAAAACATATTTTGTTACCTCTTATATGCAATTATGCTATTATGGAATCTACCATTTTTGTTTCCTGTGATCTACTTCCTCAGATAGGAGGAGACTGTGAATGCACAGGAAGATTGTCTGCACACTGGAATTGTGGCAGCTAAAACTGACAGTGCTTTCAACAGAAGTAATGGAAAGGTCATTACTGTACTATTCTGAGAAAGTAATGTGTATTTTATTATTAGGTCTGGTACATTGCAAAACTTTGAGGGCAAGTATGGTCAAGTGATTGCTAAGTAAGTTAGGGAGTTAGTTATATAATTAGATAATTTGATATTTGTCACCTACGACCTACCCCTTTTCCCTACACATATTTAAAAGTATAAATGAGCAGAATATATGCCCTCAGGATTAGATCTGCAAACTAATGTTAGTTTGCTACCTCACAAACAGATCATGTTTTTCCAAAACTACAGTTCCTTTTGATAAGTAATAATATAATATACCCCTTCTTGATCGCTACCTTGTCATGGTAAGAAAGCTTGGGTATTTCAATGATGCTGTGAGTTATACCATGTACTGTCCAATGGAGGAGGAACTGGTAATCCACTCAGTATATTTGCCAAGAAAATCTTAAAGGTTATGCAGAGTTGGACACGACCAAACAACAATGTGTTGTACTATGTACGTACCCCTCCGGGATCACTCTCTTATCATGGTGAAGGGGTTTCTGTACCTCTATAAAGCTGTGAGCTATAGCATGTTGGGTCACCCAAGATGGGCAGAGATGTCAGACAAATCTGGGTCCACTAGAGAAGGAACTGGCACAGAGAGACGGACATGACTGAACAACAACACGTATATAGTTCTCACCTTGACCTCTCATCCCTCAGATCTCCACGTTTGGGTCTGTAAAGCCCTTCTTTCCTTCATTGACCAATACAGGTTTCTCTGTCCGAGTGTGCCAGACCAGAATCTGAAAAGGTCACAAAACTCTTGTTATCCCAAGTAAATCCCAGAGGCCGCATCTTAGTGCTCAACACAAGATCATCCAATGAACAAGAGGACACAAAACATACAAAAGAAGTCCTGTTCTGAGGTCAAGACCTAAAGGACATCCTCGGAGGTCATTAAGAATTTTGTCTTGTGTGAATAGATGCAATAACTCATTAATATTCAGTATTTTGTGAATGGGCCCCTATGTGGGGTGTGTGTGGGAATGGGTTGAGCAGCTCATTGTCTACCCCCTACCCATTAAATGAAAGACAATTATGTTGTTGTGTTATGGGATCAGTTGGGTCTGAAATGTAAATTTTCTCTACTCAAGTAAATATTTAAAATAAAGAAGGGATGGGGGGAGGAAAGTGCACCACCAACTCCTAGTAAATCTACTTCCCTGAGGATGAAAAACCAAAGGCTATACAGGATAATAAATACATATGCCATATACGTACATAGACCACTGAACCACCTCACTTTATGAGGTCTGACCATGTGTTCCATATGCTTCTCTTGTTATCACACTATTCACTCCAATAAAGTGTATTGATCTAAACTATTAGTTGGGGTCCCCCCATCCCTTCTTTCTAGTTTCATATTTGAGTGCTTGGGTGCCCAAGCTCTTCAGGAAGAAGCTGCCCATCGCCTACCAAGATCATCTACACCACTAAGAGATAGATGATATCGTTACTGCAGTTACACCAGAAGTACTACAAGAAGAGATCTTATGGGGGCTCCACCGTCAAGATTCATACAGATCGCAAGAGATTGAGACACTATTATACTATTATCTAGGACCCCAGAGATTTACATTGACTTTGGAACCTTTACATGGATACACTAACACATGTATCTTGATATACTATCAGGTGTTCATAAGATATTGAGATAAGGGACCATAAGAGACTTGTTGGACATTGGAACTTGTATTTGTTTTTATAACCCGGTGATTATGAAAGATTGAGATTTTGCGTATTTGTGGTATGTTATACTGAGATTTATCTCCTCACACTAGAGCCATTGTATATTTACGTTTAGTACTTTTTTGTAAAGTAAATGTTTCCCTAAATACCATTCTACCATATCCCTTTTTAACTGTTTTTTTTTTTATTCTGTCTGCTGCTCTGTATCATTGGAATCCTAATGATCTTTCCACATTCCCATTGTGCAAATAGAAGTTTTCTCTGAATTCAGTCTCTCCACTTCAGCAGAAGCCAAAATGGTAGATTCCACTACAGTATGATTAAATATAAACTGAAATAAATTAGAGGCTGTGTATTTCTTAAATTAAAAAGAAAAATACATAAATTAAATAAACTTAATTTAAGTATTTTTCTTTTTAATGTATTTTTTAATTAAAGTATTTTTCTTTTTAATTTTTAATGTTTTATTTCTATAAAAATATCTATTTTCAGCAGTGGTTCATCAATAGAGTATAATTTATATATATAATCACAGTGGCCCTTTAAGCTTTGATGCAGGCTGACATGTTTCAACGTTCCTAACTTTAATTTACTCTGTAGGGCTGATTATGCAGTGTAGTGTGCTAGACTATAAGGGACCACAATGCACGTGCATTTTGTTGAAAGCTGGTGACTGATTGGTTAGTATGAGTCACGGCACAGCAAGTACAGCATAGTCTGTGTCCTGGTGAGCTGCAGAGGGCAGATCCAAGCACGTAATGTGTAAAGTTTTATGATTATACCATAATACTACCTTAGTGCAATTGGCAGCTTTGGGTTCCAGATCACTCAAGGTCACCAGCTCCCTCAGCAGGCTGCTCTCCTGGTAACCTCCTTTTACTCCTCGTAATTTGAAATATGCTTGAGGCCGTTGTAGAATTAGCCGCAGATTGACAGCGAAACCTGCCATGTCTATGGCAAAAGGCCTGTGCGGGTCAAACACCGTCTTCCACCCAAAAACCTTCCCTGCAGCATTGACTTTGGGGGACTCATAGCGTAGGCCTCCTACGAAGGCCACTGGCCACACGGAAACTTTCCTGGTATTCCTCATCTAGGGAGTCACAAAGTATCAAGTAAAGAAGTATAAATTCAACTAAGGATTTCATTGTGGAAAGACACACACATATATACTGTATATAGATGTAAATATATCTTTAACTATAAAATTACACATTTAATTTTATACATTTCCCAACTTACCTCCTCAAACAAGTCCAGACTGTAGGTATTATCATCATCTGCAAAATACACAACCCCTGGCATGCTGCTGTTCCTATTGAAAGTCTCTCTGAGCCATCGAAGGGCCAGATTTCTCTGCATGGTCCCACGGGGTATACGTGGGTCCCTTGTGTCCCCCCTCAGTTTGTAGTTCCGTGGAGTCTCTACATTGAGGTGGGTGTAATTGAGGCCAGAATCCTGAAGCAACCTGGTAACCAAAGGAGTGCGCCTTTGGGAATCCTCCACCAAGATCCAGTGTAGGTTGGGTACGTGGAGTAATGTGTTGGAGAGTCGGGTCAGCTCGGCTTTTTGTACTGGTCTGCTGTACGTGGGGGTGATGACATGGATGGTGGGAAGGTTTCCCATCCACGGAGGGGGCCGTGTGTACACATATTCAGTCCGCACAACTTCCACAATATCCCGCTCTGAGGAGCAATATTCCCTGGATTCAGAGCCTGGGCTCATATCCCTCCGTCCCTCTGTCCCGTCCTCTGTAATGAATGAAGCAAAAACACAGGTCATTGTATGAGCATGATGATTGGGTGCACTCAACTATAAGGAGGCCAACCGGCAGTAGAGAAGGAGGACTTCATTTAAAAGCTAATCCATAACATGACAACTTGGTGTGCCCAACATTAGAAAAGTCAACAAGCATTAGAGAGGACTTAATCTAAAAGCCAACCCATAACATGACAACTGGGTGCGCCCAACGATAGAAAAGTAAACAGGCATTAGAGAAGAAGGACTTAATTTACAAGCCGATCCATAACATGACATATGGGTGTGCTCAACCATTCAATGGCCAACAGGTATTAGAGAAGGAGGACTTAATGTAAATGCCAAATAACAATCTACTCTTAGGTTCCTGTTTGGGGAGGATGAATTAGTTCAAGGTGAATTTTGAGAAGAGCAAAGGTGGGGTGGAAAAAGCGCACAATCCCTTCAGTAGTCCCAATGTTATGGGTTAATGTTTGGTCTGAAGCTCTCAATGTTGGTCTCTCTTACGTAGAAATGTTTTATATATACAATGTCTTGATGGCAGACAGATAGATAGATGTTATGTATCTATCAATTGGCTAGTTGCCAGTTGGATCTGTTATCTCAGTGCAAAAATCCCTGTGGTAATGAGGTAGAATAATACTGTGGATGTGACCACCTGTTGATGCCGCGATTTTGCTGTAATGATAAAGTCTAAACAGCCATGGATCCTTCAAGCACACCCCAAATCAATGACACTCGATTCCTACACATTAGATCAATGACACTCGACCTAAATAAGGATTTGGCACTGAGGATGCTAGGAACCACAGCAGCGTAACGTGTCTGACACTTATTTTAATACAGTCATCAATGGTTTTTACCACTGGAATTGAACTCATACATTATCAATAAAGATTTATTCTTTTGGATACCGTCTGTGAATACTTGTGCTTAGGACCACACTATTGCGAATACTTGACAAGCACAAGACAACGGACCGAGTAAGAGTATGCCCCTCGGTATACTTATCCCGAGCCGACCCACAAAGAAATATATATTGGGCATTTGGCACTTAGTATATGACAGACTATCTCAGAACTGATTTACAAGAGTCATTAGAGGTGACCATCGGATCAGATCCACTACAGATTGTGCGCTATACAGTCTTCCCCCACTCTCCTCTTAAATATTCTAAGAAACCACCTTAATTTATACAGGGTCTGGTTGATTTTTCTCTGTTCACACCAGTTGGGTTCTTATAACCTCCATCAACCAACCAGATGCTCTTAAGATGTTGAAAGTTATCCAAGACAACATGTTCAAGACAAATTCACTTTTTAATGAATATCTAAAAGGTGCCAATAATCAAACGCCCACCAAGGGTTTTGCCATAAAAATGTGTTTGCAATGTTTTATATGTATATTGAAACTATCCTTGAGTACGACAAATCTACATAATTCTAATGAGTCAAATGATTAAGAAGGTTGTATTACCAATTAGATCATCAAAAATGTTTTTTTGCTGTTATCAATACTAGTTCTTTAATATTGCATAAACATACTGGACTACAGTGTCCCTTTAATCAACATATATAGGAACAAAGAACAGGAAACCATACATTTAATTGCACTTTATTAAATGTACTTATTTACTATTGATGTGATTCAAAATTACAAGCAACAAACAGAGGGATGGGATATGGACACGAGAAACAGAAAATAAATACAGGTCTGATAAGAAGCAAAGTATTGGGAAATGATAAATCATGGAAATACATGAGAAATGAGATAATGCAGGTATTGAGGTGGAAGGTCCATGCAGTTTTGACCATTACAGTGGACAGATGAAAATTAAGTGAGGGGGTCCGGGGGGCCAGAGGATGGCCCACATTTTTTTTCCATTGTAGCCCTCCATTTACTACTACAAGTCTTGAGACTCCAACCCAATTAGCACAGTCACAAGTCCATCTCTTATTTTTGACACTCAACACTATCAGGGTCAGGGTGGCAGCTATGTCCACCTTTGTAGCTGTATCTATCTACAAAAACATGGAGTCAAAATGATTGACAGTACATGGATCATAGTAGACATTAAACCCCAGGCCCATTGTACACAATGAAAAGTAATGGTACTTCTATGGATTCAAGTCTGATCTTTTGAAACCTCTCAATGCCGTAGGTAGTGGGTTATTTTCATGACAAGTTATAGTTAAAGTAAGGTAAATCTGTGATTATGGCCTAAGTTGATGGATGTGATGTTTACTTCTAAACACAGAGTTGTTGCACTTCAAGTATTATGGCATAATGGCAATGGTAAGATAATGTGATAGTGAAGGTGATGTGAGGAGGGGTGAGTAGCGGTAGTATAGTTGACTTCTAAACATGGCGTTGTTGAACCTGGCTTGGGTCAAGTCGTATGGCATAATGGCAATGACAGGATATTGTAATAGTGAAGGTGATGTTAGTAGGGGGTAGTATACTTGCCTTCTAAATAAGGCATTGTTGGACTTGGGTTGGGTGAAATTGTATTGCGTAAAGGTGATAGCAGGATATTGTGACGGTGAGTTGGGGTAGCATAGATGACTTTGAAACTAAATGTTGTTGGACTTGGGTTGGGTGATGTTTTAAGGAGTAATGGCGATGGTAGGATATTGTGATGGTGATGTGAGTTGGGGGTGAGTAGGGGTAGCATAGAGGCGTCTCACCCTTGTGTGCAGTGAGCAGCGGGGACAGAGTGCTGTGGTGCCATACGGTGATGAGTAAGGTCCAGGGCAGAACGATCAGCACAATAGCCAGAATGTCCCTTCTCTTCAGCATGTCCAGGGTGGGCTGACCCCAGTGCTCCTCATTACCTGAGGAGGATACCCCGATAGAGGACAGCAAAGCAGAGGAGGAGAGAGATCAGTATAGAGATAACGAGGAGCAGGAGACAAAGCACAGCTCATATAGCCCCCTCTTACCAGTGATTATAACCCACCCATTGCAGCAGGCGTGGGGGTCCCAGGCACTGCCCAGAGGGCACAGGGATGTCACAGAGTTGCAGGGCCCTGGGCCCTAACTGGCCAGGAGCATGTGAAGAATCGCAGGGAGGGTCTCCTGTGAGGAAGAGAACAAAGATCAGCACAAAGAAACAGCCATGGCTTGTAATAAAGCTATGTCAGATATGGAGATACCCACCTATTACAGTAACATAGATCTTGGTGGCAGATAAGAACAGAATGATAAGTCTAATCATTTCAGAAACTCTCCAAAAAAAAAAACATCAAATCTTATTTAGACTTTTTAAGGATAAGCCAATGTCCTGGGGCTTGAGCATTACATAGTCAACACCAAGAGGATTGACCCTGCCCAAACCATCGCCTTCATTATATGAAAATGACTCTATTGAAGTGACAATTCATAGCATCAAGAGAAAGAAAGGTGTTGGGTCACAAATCCAGGCTGATGTTTCAATGTTACATGCTGGACTGAACCCGGGTTTGGGCTTTATGTCCAATTATGTTATGTTATACTGTATTTTATATATTTATCTATGTAATTTTTGGCTGATAAATTCTAGTAATTTGGCTGATAGATTCTAAGCAGTTTCTCACTAGTCTCTCTGGCTCCTGGGATTCATATGTTTTGTCAGCTCAGGCCATGCGTAACCTATTGTATACATTTCAGTGCTTTGATCCAAGAGTGTAGACCATGGGCCAAGATACCTCCTCTGAGTGGGGCTCTCCTCTGGTGGGGGGGGACTTGCAGTCTCATTTTAGTTTTTTCTGTAGTGTAAGGCTACCCCAGGACATACCCCCTGGCTCCATTTGTCCTCACCACCTAACCATCGTGAATCTGGAGGGCTTTCAATGACTCCTCTTCTTGCCTGGGCAGGGAATCCTAAAGGACGTCACGTGTGTATGACATAATTCGTGATTCCCTTCCCCAGAGAGAGGAAGTGCCAGTATAGGAGTCAAAGGAAGCCCTCAAAGTGCGGAGAAGCAGATGGGGCCCAGGCGGGCCCTACACTACAAAAATAATATATGTATATAGTTTAATTATACAGTATTATTACATTAAAATATTATAACTTCTGCTTTTAGGCTATTCCTTATATCCACCAATTTTCAATCAAGTTGGACGTTCTCTCATTTTAGTAGCAAAACACCATGTCCATATTACATATGCCATAATTGTTTATATTTGTGAAATAGTGACACAAATCTCAATACATTGGCGTGTGTAGAAATACTATGATAAGTGCACCACATACATGAGTAATAAGGCACTGATGACTGCATTGATCCTGAGGACTGCAGGTTAGATGCAGTTAGTTACTTAATTAATGTAATTCTAAGATAAACTTATTACATATCCTCAGATCTGGTCAGTTATTCAAAATAATCTATGTAAATTTACATTTCCACATATATATTCCATGGACGTGCCACGGGCTAAGCTTCGCACTAATGCTAATCCTAACTATAACCTAACATAACTTATGGAAACCTAACCCTAATCCTAGCTCTAACACTAACCACAAACCTACAACACTGGCCTTAACACCTAATCCTAACCCTACCGCTAACCACATACCTAATCTCTAACACAATAGATCTCATGCCAAACCTAACACTAGCCTATCCCTAACTACATACATACCTAACCTCTAACAAAAAACAGACTTAACTCTATATGAAAACCTAACCCTAGCTCTAACACTAACAACAAATCTATAACTTTGGTCTTAACACCAACTCTAACCCTAATCCTAACACTAAAATATAGCTTGAACACTTTCCCTAACATTAATGTATACCTACTTGTACATTTATATTATTTACTGACCCACATTTGCATAACCAGGGGCAAATTTGCTACCCATTGGTGTACCAGAATTTGCAGGTCATATTCTTCCAAGAATTAAAATATATATACTGTATATATATATTCTACAATTAATTTTATAACATCAATTATAAACGGTTTCTGCAATTTAGGAATTTCTTTGTCTTAAATTAGGTACTAACTGCTTCTAATCCCAAATGATGCTGAATAGATGTATATATAGAACTTACATCTATCATGGCCAAGATGTAATTTTGGAAAATGTGTTCAGGACAGGGGTAGTGTCCCTTGTGAATGTAGGTAACTGTCCAACATACTTATGGAGAAATCTCACTCTCTCTCCTGAGAACTATCTTAAGTCAGCTTGTATACAAGTAAAATCCCTGAATAATAATAAGACTAACAACAACAACAACAACAATACTATAATGGCTCATATGTGGTAGTAATAATAATACACATACAATCAGTTACATAAACTATTGTGCTCTTTCTTTTAATTCAAACAAACAGAACATAAAAACTCATACAAAAAGCCTTAGGAGCCTGTTCTTAATTTGGATATATAGCAAGCTTTATGCGCTAGTAAAAACTGAAAAATCCAGGACAAATATACGGCAACAAACATTTTTTTATCCAGGTTAAGCACATTAAAAATGTATATTGTGTATTACCCGGGTAACATGAAATCCTGCATCTCTCTCCAAAGCTCCGATGAATAATTTATAATTGTATAAGAAGCGTAATCTGAAAAATCTACTGTTGGAAAGAGAGCTGTAAGAAAATCTGAGCAATGGAACATATCTATACATTTATATTTATAGACACAGCTCCTAAAGGACAGATATAATGGCCTAGCAACAGAACTTGTTATTCTAATTATACATTTATTTTTAATACAATTCATATTAATAATTTATATTAGAAATATTGAACATTAAATTACATTTTCAAAGATTACAGCTGAGAGTTTGACTCCACCCTGACAGGGTAATTAAGTAGAGGGTGGTGGGAGAACTAGGTCTACATGGTTTTATGAATAATAATATATCATAAGAGTTCAAACAATCATTGACCAACTGCCCCTAGTTCTACAATTATCCCTCTTCTGTTTGGCCTTGTTACAGACACACAAGGAGACACACACAGGTTAAAATGGCAATTAAAGGTTATTTTCCCACACCTGTGGCTTTTTAAATTGCAATTAGTGTCTGTGTATAAATAGCCAATGAGTTTGTTAGCTCTCACATGGATGCACTGAGCAGGCTAGATACTGAGCCATGGGGAGCAGAAAAGAACTTTCAAAAGACCTGCGTAACAAGGTAACGGAACTTCATAAAGATTGAAAAGGATATAAAACGATATCCAAAGCCTTGAAAATGGCAGTCAGCAATGTTCAATCACTTATTAAGAAGTGGAAATTCAAGGATCTCTTGATACCAAGCCAAGGCCAGGTAGACCAAGAAAGATTTCAGCCACAACTGCCAGAAGAATTGTTCAGAATACAAAGAAAACCCACAGGTAACTTCAGTAGAAATACAGGCTGCTCTGGAAAAAGACAGTGTGGTTGTTTCAAGGAGCACAATACGACAATACTTGAACAAAAATGAGCTGCATAGTTGAGTTGCCAGAAAGAAGCCTTTACTGCACCAATGCCACAAAAAAGCCTGGTTCAAATATGCCCGACAACACCTTGACATGCATCACAGCTTCTGGCACACTGTAATTTGGAGTGACGAGATCAAAATAGAGCTTTATGGTCACAACCATAAGCACTATGTTTGGAGAGGGGTCAACAAGGCCTATAGTGAAAAGAATACCCTCCCCACTGTGAAGCATGGTGGTGGCTCACTGATGCTTTGAGGGGGTGTGAGCTCTAAAGTCACAGGGAATCTTGTGAACATTGATGGCAAGATGAATGCAGCATTTTATCAGAAAATACCGTAAGACGGAGAAGGAGTCTGGAGTCTGGGTGGCAGCCATTTTCCCTACTCCACTGAGACAGGCACATAAGCCCATGCAAATACTCACTTGGACACAACATAATATACCACCATATAGTCCCAGCTGCACACAGAATTTAACTGCAGGAACTCTAACATTTTGGCAAGAATCCCCTCCATTTGCAACAATTATTGGATAACTACAACCTACCAGCTAATGCTTATGCAGGACTTTTTGCTACTTTCCCACAAACAGCACCAAAGGGATTCAGTTCAATAAACCTGCAGGCCTAGAATAAGTGTGCCCACCTCTTTCAGAAAAGATTTCAACTGCTATAACACCAGCCTTGATGGGGGAACTGTCTATAACCTCACTATAAAGCATATTATTGTCCCCAAAGAGAATTTCAAACAAAGCAAAAGTTTGTCTCAGAGGCTTTGTGCTCAGAAGCAGATCCCTGACTCTGAACTCTCAGCAAGCAGACACTGACCCCAGGTGGACAATAGAGAAACTACATATTGACCCACAGAAGTGTATAGGTCTGACAGTGTATGACTACAAGCCTGAGGGGAGGTGTAGCAACACAACAGACCGTCTATACTCATCACCAAGACCCCCTCTTTACAAAACAGAATCACCATAATCTGAGATGTAAGAGTTCCTAAAAGCCCACCTCAAAGGCACACTGGCATAAGGAAAAGTGATGACAACATACGCCATAGGATATGGCTGGAGTGGCCACTCGCAAGAGCACTAAGAGTATACAATCTTATTACGCTCCAAAGGTCTCTCCACCTTCTAAGCAAAAAGACCAAGGGTCAGTAAAAACTCCCACCCCAACAGCCATGGAACACTCAGCCCCAAGCACCAAGAGCGATATTCAGGATCTGAAAGACCTGATATTATCATTCCGCGAAGTCAAAGCTGAGATCCAAAAGGTGGCAGCTGACCTATCAGACGAAATAATAAAAGTGGACTCCAAGACTGTTACAATAGAGGGAAAATATAATGACCTCAAAGAGGCACACAGCAAGCTGGAGGCTGATATCACAGCCCTGAGAGAGGAACAACTATCTCAGCAGTCTGTTCAAGAGGACCTGGAGAATCGCTCAAGGAGGCAGAACGTTAGACTACGTAATGTCCCGGAGTCGGTGACGGATCTCCATCTATATTTACTGGAGCTGTGTGAACTCCTCCTACCAGACATGAACTCTGAACAATACCGTCTAGACCGGGTGCACAGAGCACTGGGTGGCCGGTCCACGATGCCAGATCGTCCCAGAGACATTATTGCCCGCTTCCACTATTATACAACAAAAGACCTTTTTATGAGAGCCTCTAGAGCAGGAATCCCGGCCATTGACGGGCAGCAGCCCAGCATATTCTCGGATATTTCTCAACTTACGCTAGCCAAAAGGAGGAAGATGAGACCCGTCCTGGACAGTGTTCTCTCACATGGGTGGAAATACTCTTGGGGCTTCCCGTTTCGACTGTCCATTGCAAGAGATGGCAAATTTTTCCACATAAAATCCCTGGAGGAAGGAATCAACCTGCTATCCTCATGGTACATGCAGCTGCCAGAGGCCGCCAAAGACCCATCAGGCACCCGCCCAGTACGAGAAAGAAGCAGAGACTCCAAGTTCCGACAGAGAACCCCGAACCTTCTGACCGGCAGACCTCCAGACAGAGGGACCAACAGACACAGAGAGGCTTCAAACCTCTAAGACCGTTTTGTTTCTTCATTGTACAGTATATATTATCTTGTCTAACACCTTTTTTGGTACTCTGTTTTACACTTAAGACAACTGCTTAGAATTTCCTAGTTAATGCTAGCTACAGACAAGAGTCATCACACTCTTATAAAAAAATGTATGTGACTCATAGTGTCCCTTATGGGCTTTTCACCTTTGTTAAGTTCACTCGAAGGGTGAATCCACTCAGTGTTCCCTTGTAACACTACTGGCTTCACCAAGTGGTTAAGGAAGCCAGAAGTTGCTCTCCTGTAGGTAGTTTTTTTTCCCTACCACCAAAGTTACTTAGTTAAGTGCTGTTAATTTACAACAGCTGCTATTCACTTTTACCTAGCATAGGTGAGTCTAGGCTGTCCGAACATTAGTCTAGATTTACTTAGAGAGCTAGAAGTTCCTTCCTTTTCCTTTCTTATTTATTTTTCCTATTTTTCCTTATTCCTCTCTTTCCCTTGGTCCTCCCCTTTTAAGATAACGTTCTAACGATAACTTAAAGACTCTTAAGAGATAAGATCAACAACGTATCAGCTACTAGCCAGACCGTACAAGTAAAATCTTTTCTGTATAAGACTAGAGATCAGCAAGCTTTAAGTTAGGATAGCTAACGCCAGCTCTCACTATCTAACGTACCATTTTTCGCTGTGCTCCAATCCCCGCAGGAAGTAGGTCCATTTGGATCTAGCGAGGCTCCGGTGTGGTCCCAGCAGGAGGTCCACAGTCCTAAGGAAGCTCCAAAGGAAAGTTCAGCATCTAATCCCACACCTGGGCGGTGCCTGAGCCTGAGGCTACGGTGAGTCATGAGCATTAACATCATTACACACAACACTCAAGGCTTAAACGAACCAGTTAAGAGCGGTATAGCCCTGAAAGACTACACAAGACTGGGGGCGGACGTAATAATGCTGCAGGAAACACACTTTAAGAAAGCAGCGGTCCCAAAGTACTGGTGGAAGGCATTTAAACAAACCTTTCCCTCGACAGCGAGTGAAAAGAAAAGAGGGGTGTCAATCCTACATAACTTCCGCCATACTCGCACACAAAAAGACGCTGAAGGGAGATACCTAGCAGTCCACGGCACTATCCAGGAACACAAAGTTTCTTTCCTCAATCTGTATGCCCCAAACACTGACCAAGCAAAATTTTTGCATAAGATATCTAATCTCATTACAAGCTGGGAAAACTCAATCTGGATAATAGGAGGGGATATGAATGCCGTCCTAGATCCGAGTAAAGATAGATCACCTCCCCCCGCGCCATATTCCACCCCCACTGCAACCAAGGCATTTAAATCGATCTTAAGTTCTAACTGCATGGTAGACTCATGGAGAATAATGAACCCGCTAGACAGGGAATATACCTTCTACTCCGCAAGACACCAATCTCACTCACGCATAGATTACCTCCTAATTCAACAACATATGACAAACAGCCTAACGACAGCCTCCATTCACTCTATCTCCTGGTCGGACCACGAGCTGGTTAAAATTGCCCTTTCGGGCATAGCACCAAAAGGTCGGTCTCCCAACTGGTCCCTTAATCCTCACCTCTTAAATGACGTAGAAATGAACAAAAAAATAAACAAAGCAATTATTGAGTACTTCAAATTAAACACGGAGGGAGAAGTAGACGAAGCAGGAGTATGGGCAGCACATAAAACGGTGATCAGGGGAATCTGCATACAGCTAGGGGCGGCAGCCAAGAAAGCAGACCAAGCTCAGATTTCAAAATTTAATCTAGAGATTTCGGATTTACAAGCAAAGTTCGCTAAACATAACAATGTACAAATCTATACCAAAATTCTGGGGCTCAAACAGAAATTAAACAAGGTAATGAGAAAAAAAATGCTATCCATTCTGCAAAGGACGCAAGCTAAATTCTTCCGCTGCACAAATAAACCAGACAGTATGCTAGCCAGGCGACTTAAGGCACAGAGAGCTGACACATATATACCTAAATAACCCCGTATTCAAACCAGATCTCATAGCCGGAACGTTCCAAAAGTTTTACACAGAACTATACACTGCCCCGACCCACTCTGGGACCGCACCTCACAAGAAATGTATAGAGGAATTTCTCGCCTCTATCAACCTCCCCCAAATTAAAGCAAATGAAGCTGAAGCCCTAGCACGCCCCATCTCCTCTGAAGAAATAAAAAAAGCAATTAACGACTCCAAAGCACATGGGGCCCCTGGCCCGGATGGATTCACAAACTTTTACTATAAACACTGTATGGTATCCTTACTACCTCACGTCCAGAGGTTATTTAACAGGTTTTTAGCAGGTGAACAAATGAGACTAGAACTCCTGGAAGCAAAAATTATAGTCATCCCCAAGGAGGGCAAGGACCGTACCCAATGCAGTAGTTATAGGCCTATATCCCTGATTAACACAGACGTTAAACTATATTCAAAAATCATAGCAAACAGACTTGCCCCACTTCTGCCCGATGTGATCCATCCGGACCAGGTAGGCTTCATTGCTGGGAGGGAAGCCCCCGATAATACAAGAAGAATAATACATTTAATTGACATGGCCCACAAAGTAAAAGTGCCTTTAATGACGCAGAAAAGGCATTACCGTATAGACTGGCCCTTCATGGAGGCGACCCTCTTAAAAATGGGACTAGGAGAGGGATTCTTAAAAGGGGTCATGGCCCTATATTAATCCCCAAAAGCGTTTATTTCCTATCAAGGATTTAGATCCCTCCCGATCAACATCTTCAGAGGTACAAGAGGGTGTCCTCTATCTCCTCTACTGTTTGCACTTTGCATAGAACCCTTAGCTGCAGCCATTAGGGACCACCCCAGTGTTAGAGGGTTGCAAGTGGGTAGAAAAGAATACAAAATAAGTCTCTTTGCTGATGATATCATGACTACGTTATCTGATCCATTAATCAGCCTCCCTAATCTTATGCAGCTCCTTGCGAAATTTGGCCAGATATCGGGCTTCAAAATCAATGCAAACAAGAGTATAGCTCTCAATATCACCTTACCTGAAGCGCTAGTAGAATCCATAAAACACAATTTCCCCATCAAGTGGGCTCCCACATTTATAACATACCTGGGCATCAATATCCCAAAGTCACTAAATCAAATATATGAGGTTAATTTCCCACGTCTATTCAAAAGAATAAGAGAAGACATAACCAACTGGTCCTCTCTTAATATTTCCTGGTTAGGGAGGATTAATGCAGTTAAAATGAATGTCATCCCCAAAATCCTATACCTATTCAGAACGATTCAGACACCGATTAATGTTAAGGAAATTAAATTAATACAAAAAACTCTGAATAACTTTACATGGCGTAACAAAAAACTCAGAATTAATAAAGCCACGCTGACCGCCCCAAAACAAAAAGGTGGGTTGGGGTTCCCAGATTTACTTAGATTTTACAGAGCTGCAAGATTAGCACAAATGACGAATTGGCATAAAAAAGAGGACTACCCTGTTTGGGTGGAAATTGAGAGACATGTTTTGGGAGATAACCATCTAATCCTTCCCCAAATCTTATGGTTGAGCCTACACCACAAATTACAACTTGATAAGCTGTCATCCTGTACAGTATAGACAACTCCATAAAGATTTGGCGAGAGAGTAACAGGAAATCCAACCTCTTGAAAGAAGGTTCAGGATTGACACCCATCTGGTCCCCACACAAAGACTATCGCTTTGACAGACTAACCCAAATGAGCAGGTGGATAGACAATAAACTAACGGTGGTAGCGGACATGTGGGATATAAATAGAGAATTCCCCTTACCAATTTCCGTTAACGCGATCAATGCACCCCCCAAAGAATGGCTCAATCTGATAGGGGTTAACAAGGTGCTCACAGACACAAATAAGTTAAATAGTCTTAGGGACAGATCGGTAACTGAACGATGCTTCCTCAACAACCCATATGCCAGAGCTCGCAGTAGCAGCAATAAAAAGCTAATTAGTTTACAAGGACACAACCTCCTTAAAAAGTAACAGACAGAATCAGATGATAATGGATGCATGCAGTAAAGAATAATTTGATTTAAAAGATGAAAATGCAAAAGCTGTGTTTATTTTTCTACTTAGATATTGTATCATACCACAGTGGTCCTAAAACATCATAATACACAAACTTAGAAAGTCAACAGACAGCCAGCTCAACAAGCTTCAGGTACTCTGAGGCGATAGAACAAGGTGGAATTACAATTCAGGGATACATTCAAACCGAGCTACAATCACCTCTTTAATGCTTACAGATACAGCAGAAACTATCAGATATAATAGTTGTCAAACTGCAAATTGTTGTCACGCTTGCGAACCTCGCAATGCGAGGCGAGCCGTTGAGGCATAGAAGCCTTCCAAGCTCAGAGCTTGAACCCGGGACTTAGCCTGCAAGCAGTTAAGAAACGTGGGACTTACTTAGGCTGCAAGCAGTTGAGGAACGCAGGACTTACTTAGGCTGCAAGCAGTTGAGGAACGCGGGACTTAAAAAAAATAATTACGAATTTGGAATCTTTAGGGGGAAAAAAAAACGACCTCACCAAAATATACAAATTTAATGGCCAAACCACGGAATCAAAAAAAGAAAAAGAAAATAAAAACACACTCACACACAGCACGGGGACTCCTGGGAGTGAGGTTGCACGCAAATTTAAGCCGAATTTGCAGAGTTTCATCGGCTATGCGAGAAAAAAAATGGCGGACGAAAAAAATTTAAATGAGGCTAAAGGAGACCCAAATGCACAAATCACTGACAGGCACGTACGAATTAGACAGGAACAACCTCAGAATCTCAGGGGCAAAAAAAAAAAACGATTCAGCAAAAATACAGATTTAATGGCCGAACCGCAGAAATCGAAGAACACGAAAAACAAGAAGGAAAATAAAAATAAAATAAAAACACACTCACACACAGCATGGGGGGAATGTCCGGTCACATGGGAGTGAGGTTGCACGCAAATTTATACCGAGTTGGTTGAGTATCGGCACTCAAAAATCGTCTAAGCGAGAAAAAAAATGCCGGCCCAAAAAATTAAAACAGGGCTAAAGGAGACCGAAGCGCGCAAATCACCGCCAGGCACGTACGAGTTAGCCAGGAACGTACGAGATATAAAATATACTATTACAACGGACGGAAAATGCTTGCAAGCCAAGTAACACATAGAAAAACCCTGCCATTTTACAATACTAACTTGCAAATAATAACATTACGATTCTAAAATGGCGCTTTACCCGCCTAAACAAACGGTTTGGCCTTGCACACACACAGCCTATTTACACTGCACACTTGGCACATTGCTGATGACACTTTCTCCTCAGATGATCAACAGTTCAACTGTACATTTTGTGATGCAGGAAAATCCAAATAGGTTGTTAGCTCTTCAGAATATTGATTGCTGCCTATAAATATAAATAGGTAAAGTATATTCATTTATTAATTCATTAATCTAATTTACACTGCACTAAACATTTTTTATATTTTACACTGCACTTGTTACTGCTCATTGGCTAACAGCGATAGGACTCTCAAAGCAGTTATATTTTTAAATCAATTTATTATGCTCTGAGACCTCCAAAAAATGGACAGTTTACACTGTACTAAGAAAAATTGTATATTTTACACTGTACTTATATATCTGTCTTCGCGATGATCGCCGAAGGTGATCGTTGAAAAGCAGGAAACTTGAAGTACACGAGGGGAGAGGCTCGATATGAGCCCCGAAGGTCTTTAGAGGAGCAAAAGCATTACATTGTGTGGCAAACAGCATTGCCATGGCTTCAATTTGTATTGCTGTCATTTTTGACTGGCAAGTCACTAGTTATATATAATATATAAATAATGATACAATAAATATAAGCACAATATGTTTCATTGTGCACATCTATAAGGCTCACTCATGCTTTTTTTCCTGTAACCTCTCAGGAGAGAGGAGGATAAAACAATTCCACTTTATTTACTTCAAATAATATTTTCTAAAATATAGATAAATCATTTATTTATTATATTATTACTATTATTTTGATAGTACTAGTTACCGTATATACTCGAGTATAAGCCGAGTTTTTCAGCCCTTTTTTTAAGACTAAAATGTTGTGCTATGAATGCTAACACCTCCAATCACTTTATCGTCTCATCAGAGTGCAGGATGGCTTTGATATGGCTTTATTATGTGCTTAATTGTGTGCTTGCGGGACCTTTTTGGTGCAAGTAAGCTGTGGCTCGGTTTTAGCCTTGGCGAGAGGGTTCCCGTAGCCATTGAATAGCAACCGAGGCTTTCTTGCGGCCGGAACTCTTGCGGCCGTTTAAGATCAAAGGCCGCAAGGGATTACAGGGCGCCGGCCGCAAGCCTGCCGGACTGCCCGGCCGGATGGGAATAGAATAGGCAAATAGCCTGCGGCCGGTCCTTGCGGCCCCGCATCTCCAACGGCCAATAATAGAATGAGGCCCCATCTATTTAAAATCTTAAACTGTACTTCCCTTAAAGTTGCATTTTTAATATATCTATCAGTTATTGACCACGCTTTCTTCCAAGTTTCTATCGAAATGACCATATTTAACTCTTTTTCCAAAATTTTCATATTTATTGTTTTATTTTTTTGAGATGGTTCTCTCATAATTTTAAAGCATTTAGAAATTAAGTGCTTTCTATTCTTTTGAACTAGCAATCTTTCAAAGTCAGTTAATTCTTCTCTCTTTATAAAATACACCTTATATTTCTTCATTGCCAACTGCAATCTCAAATATTCCAGTCAATCTTTTCTATCTATATTATATAATGTAACCAAATGGTCAAATGATGCACATTCTGACCCTAAGTAAAGTTTTTGTAATGTATCTATACCTTTATTAATCTATTTTTTTGAAATTGGAATCTGTAATATTCTTTCTAAGTCTTTCATTGGCATATTTAAACTAGAATATGGAATTAACTCAAATGTTTTATTTATTTTATTCCAAAATGTTAAAGCTTTCTTAATAATTCAGGAATCCATGTTTTTCTTTTTTTTCAATGGTTGTTCACAATGAATCAAGTCTCTTAAATTACCTTCTTTCAGACTAGCCTCTTCAACTTGTGTCCATTAATATGTTGCCCTTGGATCTATCCACATAACAATTTGAGAGAAAATTATTGCATCATGATAAAGCTTAAGATCCAGATAGGATATACCCCCATTCTTAAATTTTCTTGTTAAAATATCCTTTTTAATTCTTGATTTTCGTCCATTCATAACATAATTATCTATCAAAGTTTGAAATTTCTTAATCCAATACAACGGAAGACAAATTGGAATATTTCTCACATAATAATTAAATCTTGGCAAATAAGCCATTTTTATGCTGCTATTCTACCCGAAAAGGAAAGATTCTTATTTTTCCAATCTTGTATAATATTAAAGCATTTTTCATATAATCTTTTATAATTTAATGGAATAATCTTCTTTATGTCTTTCACATAAACTATTCCCAAGTGTGTAAATTTACAATCCGACCAATTAAAAGGATATTTTGATTTTAATAGTTCCTTATTCTCGAATTTTAAGTTCATATCTAATATTTCAATTTTTTGAAGATTAAGCTTATAATATGAAATAAAACTAAATTCCTTTAGTATTTCATGTAGATATTTCAACGAGTTTTCAGGCCTGGTCAACATTAATACTATATCATCTGCAAATAAAACTATTTTATGTTCCATCCCTTTCATTTCAATTCCTTTTATATTCTTTGTAGACCTTATCAATTCAGCCATCGGCTCCATTAGTAAAGTAAATAGGACAGGAGACAAGGGACACCCCTGTCTTGTCCCATTCCTTACAGAAAATCTATTAGATCTAAATCCCAAACTAGCCACAATTGCTTCTGGATTGGTATATATAGCTCCTATAGCTGAACGGCCAAATACCCCAAAACCAAATTTGTCTAAAGTAAGTTTCATATACTCCCACCCTATTCTATCAAATGCTTTCTCTGCATCTAAAGAAACGAACAGGGTGGGAGTATTATTTCTTCCGACATAATCAATAAGATTCACAATTTTATGTGAATTGTCACTTCTCTGCCTACCCGGGACAAAACCATTCTGATCTTTCCCAATTAAATCTTGTACTGTACTGTAGTTTTCAACCGGGTAGCCAAGATTTTTGAATAAAGTTTAAAGTCTGTATTAAAGAGGGATATAGGTCTATATTCACTACACTCTAAATTATCCTGTTTCTTTTTAGGAATTAGAACAATATTTGAGAGCAAAAATTCACCTGTAGTCTTACCAGTATCCTTTATCTCATTATATCTTTAATGGCTTCTTCAACCTCAACCACTGTAATAGGGCTATTACGATATTCCAATTGGGATTCTGATATCCTCGGAAGAGATATTTTATCCAAAACTTCCTGAATTTGTTGTTGGTTTTATAAATTTTAAATTTGCTTCTAAATTATATAATTCCTGACAGTAATTGGCAAATGTCATAGCAATATCTGTTGCATTACTAACGCACTCGCTATACAAAGTTTGTATTCTTTTCCTAGTTAATTTATTTTTAATTTTATTAGCCAATAATTTACTTATTTTATTTCCATACTGATACAACCTCTGCTGGATCTTCCATACAGATCTATCTGATATCATTTGATTTATCTTTTTTATTTGAGCCTGACACTCCTTTATTTTAATAAGTAGCTAATTCTGGATTTTGTTTCTTTAGCAATTCCCACTTATATAAATCTGTATACAGCTGTCTTAAAGTGGCTCCTCTTTGTTTATTTCTTATACTCTTCCAATTGATCATCACCCCCTTATAAAGGCTTTTTGTGCATTCCACATAGTGGATTTCTGGTCTACCGATCCTATATTAATTTAAAAAAACCTTTTCACTTCCTCTTTCAATTTTTAATTTTTAATCCTCATCTTCAAATAGGGAGTTATCCAATCTCCAACATGGAATTCTAGCTTTCTCTGTTCCCAGATCCAGTTTGACCAAAACATAAGCATGATCTGAAATATCAATTGGACCAATCTTGACTTCCCTAACTTTTGAGATCGTCTTACTATCTACAAATACATAGTCAATTATTGTATAAGTATGATGTCTACCTGAGAAGAAAGAATAGTTCAATTGATTTGGGTATAATACCCTCCAAGTATCATAGAGATTTTATTTCAATATACTCTTTACAAATTGTTTATTTTTTCTTTTTGTATTAGCATCACAATCTGAATGTTTAACAGAATTTTTATACAATTGACAATTAATTATACTATTAAAATCTCCTCCAATTATAGACATCCCTTGTGCATATCTATTGCAATGAGCTAATACATGATTAATAAATGAATTCTGTTTGTTATTTGGTGCGTAAATATTTAGTAGAGAGATTTTTTCTTGACCAATTTTTCCAACCTAAAGTATATATCTACCATTAGGATCATATATAACCAATTCTTCCTTTAAGCTTAAATCATTATTAAACAAGATGGATACCCCTCTTGCTTTTTTCTTAAAGGTCGAATTATATACCATATCATATCCATTAATAACAAACCTTGAAATCTTATCTGTCTGCCAATGTGTTTCTTGTAATAATAAAAAATCTATCTTTTCCCTTCTCACTAAATTGCCTATGTGATTCCTTTTAGCTGGATGGTTCAAGCCTTCACAATTAAATGTCATGATGTTCAACCCCATTTTACTTTAGATAAAATTCCAAATCCTACTCTCTCCCTCTCCAGAAATGCCAAACACAAGAAAATAAAAAGATAGAAGGGGACTGGGGAAAAGGGGGAAAACAAGGGGAAACAAATGACAAAACTAACAACATATTCTATCATCATACACAATTCTTCCTCAATATATTCCGATTGACACCACAAACCACTTCCTACGCCCAGCTTCTATTAGGCAGGGGAATAGGGAGGGGGTCTAAGTGGCAATGGGCAAGCTTAAAAAAAAAAAAACGGAGGTCATTTTCATATCTTTTCTCCCTCTATACATAGAAAAATGTACCTTTTACCCATTAAAGCTGTGCAACCTTTGGCAAAATTATTTCAACTCTCCTTTCCTATATTTCTATCCTTATAATTCTTGTTATTCTCCATATATATCCCAACTTATCATCAACTTCCTACCAAAACTCTCTCTTCACTTTCAATATCACTTTCCACATTATCTGTTTAATCTCATTACTCTTCTCTCTTTTATCTATCACTCTCAAAAAAAGTGCTCTAGTGCTTTAGCCTCCAACCCATCTTTCTATCCATTATTTTTAATATATTTTATATACTATTTTATTTTACATTTTACAAACCTTAATATAACCTATTTCTAATTTTACTTTTCCCTCTTAATATTATAACCCATAGTGTCTTAATATCCACAATCATCTTAAAACCATTTTATACCCTCTACATTCATTTAGTCCTTATATTAAAGTGTGTTATAGATTAAAGTGCTTTGTGAAAACTACAATATTTCTCTATCATTATAATCCTTCTCTTTCCACTCACTACTTAACTATATCTCTATATCCTTTATACAAAATCTGAATATAATGATATTTATATATTAAAGTGGTTAGTAAGTGCAAAATTTCATTCAATAAATAGTGTTTAAATAACATCAAAAATTCTTTACAGTGATTACCTTATCCTCTTTAAATAAAAAATAACATAAAAGATCAAATTTACCAATACGCAGAGATAATTCAAAGGAAGATCTAGATTAAACTTAATTGACAATAAGGAAAAAAAATCCTCCGGCCCCCTCCACTTCCTAAATGTCTCCACTAATTACTTACACCACTTCACAAGAAAAGATTCTCCTTCTTCTTTTGTTGTAATTATAGTTTTTTGATTATTAACGGAAATTATCACTTTCACCGAATATGCCCATTTATAAGGAATTTCTTTTTCTCTTAAAGTCTTTGTTATATCTCTAAAATCTTTCCTTTTATTTAATATTTCTCCTGCGATATCCGGAAAATTTTGAATCTTATCATATGGAGTTTGAAAAGTTATTTTTTCAAAAGCTTCCCTCATTATTTTATCTTTTATTGCGAAGTGGGTTAGTCTTACTATCACATCTCTTGAAACTGATTTTCCCAGATTTTTTGGAAGTGGCATACAGTATACATTATCCAAATATTCTTTTTTAATCTTATCTTCTCCCAGTAAATAGGTCAGAAATAATGTAATATCATTTTTAAATTCCTTAGCGGGTATGGTTTCAACAATTCCCCTAATTCTTATATTATTTCTTCTAGCATTAGATTCTACTCTGACAGTTCTAAAATTAAGCTCAATCATTTGTTCTCTTAGGTTCTTCATTTCTTTATTCATTTTTATTTGTTCTAATAAAAGCTCATTATAGCTAAGTTCTAAACCCTGTATTGCTTTACTCTGTTTTGTTATAGCTAATGTATTCTTGGCTATTCTATTTTTATTGTCTCTTGAATTTCTCTGAAAAGTATTTTAATCGATTTCAACAATACTCTTTCTTCCCCCTCTTCTTGATCAGCATCTTAGCTATCAGATCCTCTTCCAACCCAGATTGGGTATTTAAAGAGTCTGTGAGCTAGAAGAACTATCCATTTGCTTTTGCTTTTTAGTTCCTTTTTTAGGAGACAGAACTACTTCTCTTACTCTAGAAATATTTTTTTTATCTCTCAATTTACTTTCACTGCCTTGATTCTCTCTATCTCTAATTTTTTCAAGCTTACTCATTTCTGACCCTTTGCTTTTATTCACTTTCTTTTACTCTTGATCTACTTTTCCTAATTCAACCTCTTCTTTAGCCAGGATTTCTTATACCTAGAGAAATTCTTATGTTAGTCATTCAATTAATCAAGACATGCAGTAGAAGTTATACACATTCAGCATATATACAAAGTCACATCCGTGAAGATCTTTCTACTTCATGCACAGTGTTGTAGGGACTTTTACTATCCCCTGCTAGATGCTGGCTCAATTTCAACACTGTGTCCTTTATCAACTGAATAAATGGTGTCTGGTGGCTTTCTCAGTCTATAATGAGTCTTTCAAATGCTCAATATCTCAAGTAAAATTCTGTAGATACACTTATATGAACAATTTCATCTGAAACTCTCAGGATATCCATCTTCAATCTTCATGCACCATATCCAAATTCCATCAGCCCCCCCTGCATTATATTCGGTCTTCAACAGCGGATTGCTATGGGGATTACGGATCTTTTTATCTCCCTCTTCCTTCAATTTATATATATATTTGGATATTACTCTAATGATATACTTCAAACAGGAAAGTTTAGCTATCTATGATAGCCTATCAGCTTTAATCTTCAGCAACAATTGCCTTAAGGATTGATGGTATTTTTATCTCCATAATTGTATATTACACTTTAGGGATTACAGATCTTTTGTCTTCCTCTTCCTTCCATTTATATATGTTTGGCTATTACTTCCTATGATGTATTTCAATTAGGAAAGATCATCTATTCTCTGATAGCTTATGCACTTTGTCTTCAGCCGCAAAGTGCCTTAAGGATTGTTGGTGTTTTTATCTCCCAAGTTGTTTATTGCACCTCACTTCATGACTTATATTCAGTCTCAGACCCCAAAACTTGCAGGGTCTTTTCTCTAGAAACGTATTCCTTTTTTTCCCTTTTTCCAGTTTTGATATATTTGCATAATGCTCATATAGATCAGTCCCAATAGGAAAGAGCAGCTATCTATGATAGCAGATTACATTTAGAGATTATAGATCTTTTTATCTCGAAGATGTGTTTTATATCTTACAATATGACTCTGAGACACAGACTTATTACAGGTCAATTCTATACCATCTCCGTCTCAGACTCCAGCAATTACTGAATCTCCATGAGCTTCATAAGCTTTGTTCTTACATGATTTATACATCTCTCCCCTTTAACTCAGGGTCATTTATCCAAGGTCTTTAAGTTACTCCCACTTCCTTTACTATTTCTGTGGTTGAGTATTACCCCTCTGGTGTACTCTCCATGGGAAAGAGCAGCTATCTATGATAGCCCAAAGCAAACTTTCATCTTCAATACCAGTTTAAATTTAGAAATTGGATACATTTGGAACTTCAAGAGTGAAATACACATAAATGCATATCTTATCATCAGTCTCTGTAAATCAGATTACAAGGCTCTGCCATCCCTCCTTGCAACTTTCAAGGTAGAGAGGAAAACAAACAGAGAAAGGCAGTCTGTAAATTATTTGGACTTACTTTTCAACCCCTGATTCCTCTAGACTGCAGCCAGCTCTCATATTCAATATTGCTGAGGTTGTTTACACTCCTCTCTTCATTATTCCTCCATTCAAAACTTTCTCTTTTTTCTCTTTACCCTCTCTCTTCCTCTTTTCTCTTATCCTCCTTTAAATATATTTAGCTTTTTCTTCCATGGAAGTCTTGCTCAGCGTCTACTCCTCTCTCCTCAACTTGCACAGACCCTAGGAAGACAGCTCTCTCAGCCTGCGCAATTAAGCACAGCGTGTATCAACGTGTATTTAACTTTCTCTTCCATGGAAGTCAAGCTCAGCATCTCCTCATCTCTCACCAGCTCGCAAGACTCTGAAAAGGCACTTCTCTCCGCCTGCATAGTTAAACACAGCACACTGCTCTCTCTGTGGTCTCTCTCTGTGCTCGCTCTATGTGAGATCTCTCACAGTACACTCTCTCTCTCTTGGTGCGCTCTGTCCCTCTCTGTGCACTCTCTTCTCCCTCTATATGCTCTCTTTCTCTCTGTGTACACTCTCTCTCTCTCTCTGTGCGCTCTGTATCTCTCTGTGCATTCTCTGTCTGTGCGTTCTCTCTCTCTCTCTCTGTGTGCGCTCTATGTGCACTCTCTGTATGTGAGCTTGCTCTCTCTCTATATGCTCTCTCTCTGTGTGCCTCTATGTGTGCACTCTCTTTGTCTGTGTGTGCTCTCTCTCACTCTGTCCTGTCTCTCTCTCTGTCCTGCGTGTCTCACTCTCTCCTGTCTCTCTCTCTGTACTGTCTGTTCTTTCACTTTGTCCTTCTTTCTCTCGCTTTCTGTCCTGTGTCTTTGTAACTGTCTTTATTCTGTGTGTCTCTCTCTATCCTGTGTGTCGCACTCTTTCTTGTCTCTCTCTTTGTCCTGTGTCTCTCTCCAGAAACAAAGCTACCACTGGTGAAGCCGGTGCAAAGCACCGGGGCCCTGCTCTGGAGGGGTGCCCAACTAAATCTGCCATGCCCCCCGACCACCTTGCAACCCTTCCACAGCGCCTCACAACCTGCCCATGGCACTCTGTGAACATCCAGCTAGGCCCCTGCGGGAGTTAGCCTGTGTAAGAGCCAATGTGCAGCCTGTGTCTGTATTTACATTCATTCATATGGGAGAAATAATATATATACGGTATGTACTGTGTAAGCTGATGCTGGAGGGGGGCCAGGAAGTGCACAAATTGTGCCTGCTCCCTGCTGGGTGGGCGCCGCTGTCTTTTTCCCTCTCTCTCTTTGCTGTCTCTCTCTCTCTGTGTCTTGATGTTGTCAGTGTTACAGACAGCTGTTAATTATTATAGTAAATTATTTTAGAAAAAAAAAAAAACTTTTTGTAATTTTTAAAATGTGCTGGTTTAATTACTAGACATTTTTGGACTGCAGTTGCCCTTGCTGTGCGTGGGCTGGGGTGACACCTTCAGTGAATGGAGGGCACTGGTGCAGAGTAATCTGCCCCCCACCTTCATATTCACCTCTTTTAGGAGTTATAAAAATGCATGTGTTTGGTCTGTTTTGATTATCAACGTCCTAAATGGGTGGAGGTTTTGCATGCACAGGAAGCTTCTATCTGAAAATGTTGCTGTTAAAACGGCCAGTGCTTTTAATTGGACTAACCAAAAGCTCATTTGTTTACAAGGACACCATACTGCGGAAGTAGAATGCCAAAAACAGTGACATGCTGTGTGTCTGCCCATCATGAGACACAAATCCCTATGGGTGTGCTTTTAGGTCATAGCTGTAAATATGGCATCTGAGATGAGAGAGAACATGAATACAGGGGTATTTAGATGCAAGTGAAGTGTAAATTGTACATGCTAATTACATTTTGTGGAAGATAAAACATTATTATATATTAAGAATAGTTCCCTAAAGGAGGGGGGAAAGACATGGGGGAGAGACACAGGGGAGGGAGGAGGAGGAAAGAGACACAGGGAAGGGGGGAGAGAAACAGGGGAGGGGGAGAGACACAGGGGAGTGGGGGAGAGACACAGGGGAGGGGGAGAAGACACACGAGGGAGGAGGGGGGAAGAGACACAGGATAGGGGGAAAAGAGAAATAAGGGAAAGTGACACAGGGGAGGGGGGAAGAGATACAGGGTAGAGAGTGGGACAGAAGAAACACGGGAGAGAGAGGGGTAAGAGACACAGGGGAATGAGAGGGGGAAGAGACACAGGAGAGAGCGGGAAGAGGCACAGGGGAGGGAGGAGGAGGAAAGAGACACAGGGGAGGGAGAGAGCCACTGGAGGGGGAGACACAAGGGAGGGGGAAAGACACAGGAAGGAGGAGGGAGGGAATAGGGGAAGGAGAGAGATACAGGGGAAGGAGAGGGGGGAGTAAAGAGACACAGGGGACGTAGAGAGGGGGAAAGAGGCACAGGGGAGGGAGATACAGGAGAGTGAGAGGGCGGGAAGAGGCACAGGGGAGGGAGAGGGGGAGGAAAGAGACACAGGGGAATGGGGATGGGTGGGGGAAAGATATATATATTATGCCGTCATTTATGACAGGCAAACGACTAGTATATACTGTATATATATATATATATATATATATATATATATATATATATACACACAGTATATATATATATATATATATATATATATATATATATATATATATATATATATATATATATATATATATATATAAATACATTCTTGCAAAAATGCTTTACTAGGGTCTGAGTTCTCATCAGGCACTAAGTGAATATCAATATTTTCCGAAAACTTCTCTAAAAGTTACTTGAAGTGCAATTAAAATAATTTTCATCCCCAAAGGACAAGACACTTTGATCTAAGATTTGCTTTGACCAAAAATCCATATTTATATGACCTTACTTCAGAGACATTGGGTCAATTCATTAGTGGTTAAACTTATTACATTTCCCACTTAGCCGCTTAAACTCTAAAATGAAATATCTACTTACTGCTTAATTTTACACTTGCAATTCAGTTCATAATTAGTCTTATAACGAGTTTTCAAATATCATTCACTTTTCTAACACTTTAATTGTGATGCAAATGATTTAATTAAAATGATTCTGTGGACTTTATGTATAAGGTCTCTTGGATTTAAAACACTGGAGAGAACCCGGAGAGATGACATTGTATGGACATGTTTATGCGATAAGTCTGGTGCATAGTAATTACCCTGGACTGGCAGCTGGGAAACCTTGATATATAATCCTTATTATGCATTAATTTCCCCCGAGATCCTCTCTGTTCTGAAGCACCCAAGTTATATTATAATGTAAAAAGATTCTGTATCCATATCCAGCTGTCAGTTATATGATTGTCCTTTGGATATAATACTGTTTAGGTGATGACATTCATTGTAATTAAATATACATACTGGCCTGAACCGGGGCCAGAGCTAGAGAACGGAGGGCCCTGGTGAAAAAAAAAAACTTGGGGGGGATTAAATGTTTTTTTTTTTGGTGCCGGGGAGTCCCCCCTCCAACCCCGGTAACAACTCACTCAGGCCCTCATTCAATTGCATTTTGTCCAATTGAATAGGGCTCTAAATAAGCACATAACATATTTTTTTTAAAGAAGTCTTTAGTTAGTAAACATCTATCCAAAAGCAAGATTTTTACTCACTAAAAACTTATTTAAAAAAAAAATGCTATGTGCTTATTTAGAGCCCTATTCAATTGGCCAAAATGCAATTGAATGAGGGCCTCAGTGTGGATCTATCCCTCTTCGGCTGTGCCGCAACTTCTGCAACGTAGTGCGCGTGCCGGAACACTGTACCTGAACGCTGTGCTACAGCATCTAGTGGTGTTGTCGTGTATTGCCATGTGCAAATGTAAAAATATATTTTTTTAAACGGATGCAAACTGTAGGCTAATCCCAACCCTATGCCTAATCTTAATCCCTAACCCTATGCCTAACCCTATGCCTAACCCTAACTCTATGCCTAATCCTAACTCTTAACCCTATGACTAACCCTCTGCCTATCCCTATGCCTAACCCTAATGCCTAACCCCTAACCATATGCCTAACCCTAGCCCCTATGCCTAACCCTAACCCTAACCCCACACCCCTTTCCTAACCCTAACCCCTCACCCCTACATCAATCCATTTTAAAATAGATTACTCCCCTAGAGCAATCCATTTTAAACTAAGTGAAATACCGCATTCTGGTAGGTGGTGCTCCAGTGCACAATGCTCGCGGCGACGGTGCGCAATACTGCAGCAGCTAAAGAAGGAAAGGACCCTCATTGCCCCTCCACAAGACCCCTTCTCATAACAGCTCCTCTCCCTAAGGCCCCTACCGACCACCTGCACCACTGGTAGCTCTGCCCATGGATTGAACCACCAAAAGCCCTTCCTCCTGGGCGAAATCTACATGGACTTGTACCGGACTAACCAGGACTACTGCAATCAAGCCTATGGGGAAGATTTTTCCAAGTTATTCCCCATTGAATGTAGGCATGATTCTGATTGGCCCATTCCCATTTCCCGGGCTTGTAGGCCCTCCTGTGATTGGATGTGTGTATATACAGTATATGCTGATCCACTTGGTATTCATGGCAGGGATACTAGAGTGGGTTGCCAGTTCCTTCTCCAGTGGGCCACAGCATACAGTTCCTGGTATTCCTGGGTGGTTTCCCATCCAAGTATTGACCAGGCCCAACCGTGCATGGCTTCAGGGTGGTGTGACCTCTTGGTTCCTTGACTGGAATCAAACCCAGGCTGCAGCACCAAATCCTAACCACTGGGCAACCAGAGAACCCTCTACTTCCTTAATCATAGTTATTTATTTAAATAGCCACTGTAGCCCAAAACTTGCTTTTAAAGAACATGTTTTGTAAAAAAAAAAAATGGATGGAAAAAACATTATATTAATTGAAAAAATGAACAACAAACTGATACAAAATAATGTACTTGATCCACCTCTGTTGTACCAGTAAGATAAGATTAGGTTTAAACAAGAACTCCTGGAGACCTTTGTATTTTCTTCTCTGAAAATGTTTGTTTCTTGCACAGTAATTGTGGTGTGGGTTTGGCAGCCATGTTTGTTTCTGGCACAGTAATTGTGGTGTGGGTTTGGCAGCCATGTTTGTTTCTGACACACTGATTGTTATATGTGTGCATGTCTAGATTGAACAAGATATGTCCACAGCAGTGAAACATGGCACTATATGTCAGGGAGAAAATTTCTATTAGAGTGCAACAGACTGGGGTTATTTTCTTCTCCTCTGTCCTGATGTTACAGAAAACAAAAAAATAAGACTTAAGTGGTCTAGACAGCATTTACTTTTTGACTTTTTTCCATTCATCTGAATATAAATCGGATAAGACAAAAAAATAAAAAAAAGTTGTTTCTGTGTTTATTTAGTCTTAATTTGATTAAAGTAATATAATAAAAAAACTTGAGTAATGTATAAAATATGCTTTTTTTAGTGTATGACTGAAATAAATAGGATGACTATCCATTTAATGTCTATAGTATACAGTTGTGCTCAAATGTTTGCATACCCTTGGTGAATTAGTAATATATGTACCATTTTTAAAGAAAACATGCGTGAGCAGGTAAAACACATTTCTTTTATTTCTCTTGGTATTCATATCCAACTGTAGGTTATAACAGAATGGCACAATCATACCACAAAACATGGCAACAAAGAAAAAAATGAAATGACCCTGTTCAAAAGTTTACATACCCTTAGTTCTTAATACTGTGTATTGCCTCCTTTAGCATCAATAACAGCGTGAAGTCTTTTGTAATAGTTGTCTATGAGGCCCCTAATTCTTGAAGGTGGTATAGCTGCCCATTCATCTTGGCGAATTGCCTCCAGGTCATGCAAAGTCTTTGGTCATCTTGCATGAACCGCATGTTTGAGATCTCCCCAGAGTGGCTCGATGATACTAAGGTCAGGAGACTGTAATGACCACTCCACAACCTTCACCTTTTTCTGTTGTAACCACTGGAGAGTCAACTTGGCCTTCTGCTTAGGGCCATTGTCATGCTGGAAAGTCCAAGAGCATCCCATGCACAGCCTTCGTGCAGAAGAATGCAAATTGTCTGCCAGTATTTTCTGATAGCATCCTGCATTCATCTTGCCATCAATTTTCACAAGGTTCCCCGTGCCTTTAGAGATCACCCCCCCACCCAAAAAATAATAATCAGTGAGCTACCCCCATACCTCACAGTGGGGATGGTGTTCTTTTCACTATAGGCCTTATTGACCCCTCTCCAAACATAGCGCTTATGGTTTTGACCATACTGTAAAGCTCCATTTTGGTCTCGTCACCCCAAAATACAGTGTGCCAGAAGCTGTGAGGCATGTCAAGGTGTTGTCGGGCATATTTTAACTGGGCTTTTTTTGTGGCATTGGCCCAGTAAAGGCATTTTCTGGCATCTCGACCATGCAGCTCATTTTTGTTCAAGTATCGTAGTATTGTGCTCCTTGAAACAACCACACCATCTTTTTCCAGAGCAACCCATGTTTCTCTTGAGGTTACTTGTGGGGTTTTTCTTTGTATTCTGAACAATTCTTCTGGCAGTTGTGGCTGAAATCTTTCTTGGTCTACCTGACCTTGGCTTGGTATCAAGAGATCCCCGAATTTTCCGCTTCTTAATAAGTGATTGAACAGTACTGACTGGCATTTTCAAGGCTTTGGATATCTTTTTATATCCTTTTCCATCTTTATGAAGTTCCATTACCTTGTTAAGCAGGCTCAGTATCTAGCCTGCTCAGTGCATCCATGTGAGAGCTAACAAACTCATTGACTATTTATACACAGATACTAATTGCAATTTAAAATGCCACAGGTGTGCGAAATTAACCTTTAATTGCCATTTTAACCTGTGTGTGTCACCTTGTGTGTCTGTAACAAGGCCAAATATTCAAGGCTATGTAAGCTTCTGATCAGGGCCATTTGGGTGCTCTCTGTTATCATTATGATTTAAAAGGAGCCAAACAACCATGTGATAATAAATGGCTTCATGTAATCACTATCCTTCAATAAAATACATTTTTTTTTGGCATTATCTGTCATATTTTCAAAATAAATGCCAAAATTAAAACATTTCTGCCAGGGTACGTAAACTTTTGAGCACAACTGTATAAACATTACTCTAAATTGTAATAGGGGACAGTGTGCCTTGGAATTCTGTTTTATTGCCATATTTGTGTCTATTCTTTTATTGCCACAGCTTCCAAAATTGGTTATATTCTCATGTCTGGCTTAGGCAGGCACTTTTTCATCTCTTTCTAAGTATATTGTATATTGTAATGAATAAAGCAGGTTTGTTTAAATCAGGGGATTCAACGACCCTTCAAAGAACTTCTTGCAACAATTTATCAACCACTAATAAGTTGTTTTGTGTTTGCGTTGCTCAGTCATGTCCGACTCTCCGTGACATCATGGACAACAACACACCATACTGATCAACTTGGTATTCATGGCACAGATATCGGAGTGGGTTGCCAGTTCTTTCTCCAGTGGGCCACAGCATACAGCTCCTGGTATTCCTAGATGGTCTCCCATCCAGGTACTGAGAAGGCCCAACCCTGATTTGGCTGCAGGGTGGTGTGACCTCTTGGTTTTCTGACTGGAATTGAACCCAGATCGCAAAGTATTGAATTCTAATTAGTGGACCACTAGGGAACCTATAAATAAGTTACAATTATTTGATAATATTGATAGAAACTGATAAATGGGAAAGTCCGACCTGCTCCAACACTGCACATAATGTGTTGATGCTTTAAAAACATAAAATAAATAGTCCCTGTATGGGTCTGCCCTCTTCAGCATATGCAGACACAGACTCTGTAAGGCTGGAAGCGCAGTGTATGACCTAGCCTATCAGGGAAAACATCTCAGCAGCATGTTGCAGAGAGATGCTTACTTATTGGTTAGTATGAGACACAGTAAAGCAAGTGCAGCACAGCCTGTGTCTTTATGAGCTCCAAAGGGCAGACCCATACAGGGACTATTTGCTTACTTTTAGGCTGTAAAAACAGAGCTTTATCCAGGGCAATGTGGTCTGGCCCTAAACTAGCTTTTTTTTGTGCCCGGTTTGCAAATGATTAGTATTTTGTATGTTTCAGGCAGAATTTCAAGGTGACATCCAGGTTTTGTTTCTCTCATTCTTGATAACCGTTCCTAGAAAAGGTCACAGACTCCTTATGTTTTGACATGACATAAATCATAAAAAGGACAGTTATGCCATCTCATCCCAATAAGACAGGGACAGTCGCTAAAACAATTAATCTTTCTGGCACTGACGATGAGAAATGGGAATAAACTGCATATATATATATATATATATATATATATATATATATATATATATATATATATATATATATTTATTGCAGAAATGAACAGTCCACATATAAATAAATATAAATGACTATTTCTTATTTTTGAAAAAGCTTTATTGGAAGTGTTAGATATTAAAAGTTAGGTATTTTGCAGGACCTTCCTCTGTTTAAGTCTCCTTATCATGGGCCAGCAATTAACTCTCACAATGCAGGTTGATAAAGATCATAAGGATGTCCAATTGGCATAAATATGGGATCTTTCCTTTTAAAAGTACGCCAGCTGCAGCACAAGTTCAGCAGCAGCAGTTGCAGCAAGGAACTGCGAAATGGCGATGCCGAAATTGTGCACAGTTTGTAAGAACTGCCGAGATCATATACAATTTTCAAACTGAAACCTTTACCCTTACCCTAACCCTTAGCCTAACCCTTAGCCTAACCTTAACCCCATAACCCTTACCCTAACCCTAAAGCTATGATATTGGTAGCAACATTTTGGCATGCTCACTGCCACTGCAGCTGCCTGTGCCTGCGCCCTCATAACAGGAAAGGACTTAAATATGTATAATGACACAGATCTTATACAAGACCTCTCAATATCTATGGCCATTAATTAACAGTGATGAAAAAGCATGCCCAGCTGGATATATAATATTATTCCCTTAAAATAACCAACGTCCTTGCTTAAATATCTAACATGTCTACTCAAAATGTAAAATAACAACTTGCAATTCTATTTATTTATATTTGTACTTTTAATTTCTGCATTAAATATAACATTTGTCGTGTCCCTTTAAGAATATCCTGTTTAGATACATAGAATGTGTATTTGGGGTGATTTATACACCATTTCATGTTTATGTGTTCTATATTACACTATATGTGTCATGTCTCTATGTTTGTAAATGACATGATACATTTGTGTAAATAATATGATACATGTATGACACGTTGCTGGGTGTATATCATGGGGTCCATTGTAGTATTAATACTGTGCTATCCAGGGGTGCAGCAGGTCATATAGGTCAGGGGATAGTGGAATTACACTAAGCCCATTTGTGATAAAAACAAATGAAATACACAATGTAGCAATCACTCTGTAATAGGTGCTGTCAGTAACTGGTCTCATTTACAATGTATCAGAAGTATACACACCATCCCTCACTATACAGCACCATCCCTCACTATACAGCGCCATCCATCACTATACAGCGCCATCCCTCACTATACAGCACCATCCCTCACTATACAGCACCATCCCTCACTATACAGCGCCATCCCTCACTATACAGCGCCATCCCTCACTATACAGCACCATCCCTCACTATACAGCACCATCCCTCACTATACAGCGCCATCCCTCACTATACGGCACCATCCCTCACTATACAGCGCCATCCCTCACTATACAGCGCCATCCCACACTATACAGCACCATCCCTCACTATACAGCACCATCCCTCACTATACAGCACCATCCCTCACTATACAGCGCCATCCCTCACTATACAGCACCATCCCTCACTATACAGCGCCATCCCTCACTATACAGCACCATCCCTCACTATACAGCACCATCCCTCACTATACAGCACCATCCCTCACTATACAGCACCATCCCTCACTATACAGCACCATCCCTCACTATACAGCGCCATCTCTCACTATACAGCGCCATCCCTCACTATACAGCACCATCTCTCACTATACAGCGCCATCCCTCACTATACGGCACCATCCCTCACTATACAGCGCCATCCCTCACTATACGGCACCATCCCTCACTATACAGCGCCATCCCTCACTATACAGCGCCATCCCACACTATACAGCACCATCCCTCACTATACAGCACCATCCCTCACTATACAGCGCCATCCCTCACTATACAGCGCCATCCCTCACTATACAGCACCATCCCTCACTATACAGCGCCATCCCTCACTATACAGCACCATCCCTCACTATACAGCACCATCCCTCACTATACAGCACCATCCCTCACTATACAGCGCCATCCCTCACTATACAGCACCATCCCTCACTATACAGCGCCATCCCACACTATACAGCGCCATCCCACACTATACGGCACCATCCCTCACTATACAGCGCCATCCCTCACTATACAGCGCCATCCCTCACTATACAGCGCCATCCCACACTATACAGCACCATCCCTCACTATACAGCACCATCCCTCACTATACAGCGCCATCCCTCACTATACAGCGCCATCCCTCACTATACAGCACCATCCCTCACTATACAGCGCCATCCCTCACTATACGGCGCCATCCCACACTATACGGCACCATCCCTCACTATACGGCACCATCCCTCACTATACAGCGCCATCCCTCACTATACAGCGCCATCCCACACTATACGGCACCATCCCTCACTATACGGCACCATCCCTCACTATACGGCGCCATCCCTCACTATACAGCACCATCCCTCACTATACAGCGCCATCCCTCACTATACAGCGCCATCCCTCACTATACAGCGCCATCCCTCACTATACAGCACCATCCCTCACTATACAGCACCATCCCTCGCTATACAGAGCCATCCCTCGCTCTACAGAGCCATCCCTCGCTATACAGCACCATCCCTCGCTATACAGAGCCATCCCTCCCTATACAGCGCCATCCCTCACTATACAGCGCCATCCCTCACTATACAGCGCCATCCCTCACTATACAGCGCCATCCCTCAATATACAGCGTTATCCCTCACTATACAGAGCCATCCCTCACTATACAGCGCCATCCCTCACTATACAGCGCCATCCCTTACTATACAGCACCATCCCTCACTATACAGAGCCATCCCTCACTATACAGCGCCATCCCTCACTATACAGCACCATCCCTCGCTATACAGCGCCATCCCTCGCTATACAGAGCCATCCCTCGCTATACAGCGCCATCCCTCACTATACAGCACCATCCCTCACTATACAGCGCCATCCCACACTATACAGCGCCATCCCTCACTATACAGAGCCATCGCTCACTATACAGCGCTATCTCTCACTATACAGCACCATCCCTCACTATACAGCACCATCCCTCACTATACAGCACCATCCCTCACTATACAGCACCATCCCTCACTATACAGCGCCATCTCTCACTATACAGCACCATCCCTCACTATACAGCACCATCCCTCACTATACAGCGCCATCCCTCACTATACAGCACCATCCCTCACTATACAGCACCATCCCTCACTATACAGCACCATCCCTCACTATACAGCGCCATCCCTCACTATACAGAGCCATCCCTCACTATACAGAGCCATCACTCACTATACAGCGCTATCTCTCACTATACAGCACCATCCCTCACTATACAGCACCATCCCTCACTATACAGCGCCATCCCTCACTATACAGCACCATCTCTCACTATACAGCACCATCCCTCACTATACAGCACCATCCCTCACTATACAGCACCATCCCTCACTATACAGCGCCATCCCTCACTATACAGCACCATTCCTCACTATACAGCACCATCCCTCACTATACAGCGCCATCCCTCACTATACAGCGCTATCTCTCACTATACAGCGCCATCTCTCACTATACAGCGCCATCTCTCACTATACAGCACCATCTCTTACTGTAGAGTACACAGCTATCTCACTATACAACATTAGAACACTATTACTGATTATAAAGCCATCATTCTCATTATACAACCTGCCTTGTACTAGAGAACACAGCTATCTCACTATCTCATTATAAAGCCATCATTCTCACTATAGATTCCTGTCTCTTCCTGTACAGCATCTCTCATCATAAAGCATTTTTCCACTATAGCACAGCTATCTTACTATGCAATGCTATTACTCATGTTACAAACCTGTATCTCAATATACAGCACCATCCTCTGAATATAAAGCACCTATCTCTCACTATACGCCACCCGTCTCTCACTACGTATATGGCACCATCCGCTGACTATAAAGCACCTATCTCTCACTATACGGCACCATCCTCTCACTATAAAGCACCTATTTCTCGCTATACGGCCCCTGTCTTTCACTAGACGGCACCATCCTCTGACTATAAAGCGCCTATCTCTCAATATATGGCCCCTGTCTTTCACTATACGGCACCATCATCTGACTATAAAGCGCCTATCTCTCAATATACGGCCCCTGTCTTTCACTATACGGCACTATCATCTGACTATAAAGCACCTATCTCTCACTATACACCACCCATCTCTCACTACGTATATGGCACCATCCGCTGACTATAAAGCCCCTATCTCTCACTATACGCCACCCATCTCTCACTATACGGCACCATCATCTGACTATAAAGCACCTATCTCTTACTATGCAGCCCCTGTCTTTCACTAGACGATACCATCCTCCAACTATAAAGCACCTATCTCTTGCTATACGGCCCCTGTCTTTAACTATACAGCACCGTCCTCTGACTATAAAGCACCTATCTCTCACTATACGCCACCCGTCTTTCACTATACGGCACCATCCTCTGACTATAAAGCACCTATCTCTCAATATACGGCCCCTGTCTTTCACTATACAGCACCATCATCTGACTATAAAGCACCTATCTCTCAATATACGGCCCCTGTCTTTCACTATATGGCACCATCCTCTGACTATAAAGCACCTGTCTCTCAATATAAGGGCCCTGTCTTTCACGATACGGCACTATTATCTGACTATAAAGCACCTATCTCTCGCTATACGGCCATTGTCTTTCACTAGACGGCCCCATCCTCTGACTATAAACCACCTATCTCTTACTATGCAGCCCCTGTCTTTCACTAGACGACACCATCCTCCAACTATAAAGCACCTATCTCTCGCTAAATGGCCCCTGTCTTTCACTATATGGCACCATCCTCTGACTATAAAGCACCTGTCTCTCAATATACGGCCCCTGTCTTTCACTATACAGCACCATCATCTGACTATAAAGCACCTATCTCTCGCTATACGGCCATTGTCTTTCACTAGACGGCCCCATCCTCTGACTATAAACCACCTATCTCTTACTATGCAGCCCCTATCTTTCACTAGACGACACCATCCTCCAACTATAAAGCACTTATCTCTCGCTAAATGGCCCCTGTCTTTCACTATATGGCACCATCCTCTGACTATAAAGCACCTGTCTCTCAATATAAGGCCCCTGTCTTTCATGATACTGCACCATCCTCTGACTATAAAGCACCTATCTCTTACTATACAGCCACTGTCTTTCACTAGACGACACCATCCTCCAACTATAAAGCACCTATCTCTTGCTATACGGCCCCGTCCTCTGGCTATAAAGCACCTATCTCGCTATACGCCACCCGTCTCTCACTAGACTGCACCATCCTCTGACTATAAAGCACCTATCTCTCACTATACGCCACCCGTCTTTCACTATACGGCACCATCCTCTGACTATAAAGCACCTATCTCTCGCTAAATGGCCCCTGTCTTTCACTATATGGCACCATCCTCTGACTATAAAGCACCTATCTCTAGCTATACGCCACCCGTCTTTCACAATCCGGCACCATCCTCTGACTATATAGCACCTATCTCTCAATATACGGTCTCTGTCTTTCACGATACGGCAACCATCCACTGACTATAAAGCACCAATCTCTCACTAAATGGCCCCTGTCTTTCACTAGATGGCACCATCCTCCAACTAAAAAGCACCTATCTCTCGCTATACAGCCCCTGTCTTTCACTAGACGGCACCATCCTCCAACTATAAAGCACCTATCTCTTGCTAAATGGCCCCTGTCTGTCACTAGAAGGCACCATCATCTGACTATAAAGCACCTATCTCTCGCTATACAGCCCCTGTCTTTCACTAGACGGCACCATCCTCCAACTATAAAGCGCCTATCTCTCGCTATACGGCCGGTCTTTCACTAGACGGTACCATCCTCTTACTATAAAGCACCTATCTCTCACTATATGGCCCCTGTCTTTCACTATACGGCACCGTCCTCTGACTATAAAGCACCTATCTCTAGCTATACGCCACCCGTCTCTCACTATATGGCACCATCCTCTGACTATAAAGCACCTATCTCTCGCTATACGGCCCCTGTCTTTCATTATACGGCACCATCCTCTGACTATAAAGGACATATCTCTTACTATACGGCCCCTGTCTTTCATTATACGGCACCATCCTCTGACTATAAAGGACATATCTCTTACTATACGGCCCCTGTCTTTCACTAGACGGTACCATCCTCTGACTATAAAGCACCTATCTCTTACTATACGGCCCCTGTCTTTCACTAGACGTTACCATCCTCTGACTATAAAGCACCTATCTTTCACTATACAACACCGTCCTCTGACTATAAAGCACCTATCTCTTGCTATACGGCCCCTGTCTCTCACTAGACGGCACCATCCTCTGACTATAAAGCACCTATCTCTTAATATACGGCCCCTGTCTTTCACTAGACGTTACCATCCTCTGACTATAAAGCACCTATCTCTCACTATATGGCCCCTGTCTTTCACTATACAACACCGTCCTCTGACTATAAAGCACCCATCTCTCGCTAAATGGCCCCTGTCTCTCACTAGACGGTACCATCCTCTGACTATAAAGCACCTATCTCACTATACCCCACCCGTCTCTCACTATATGGCACCATCCTCTGACTATAAAGCGCCTATCTCTTGCTAAATGGCCCCTGTCTTTCACTAGACGGCACCATCCTCTGACTATAAAGCACCTATCTCTCGCTATACAGCCCCTGTCTTTCACTAGACGGCACCATCCTCCAACTATAAAGCGCCTATCTCTCGCTATACGGCCCCTGTCTTTCACAATACGGCACCATCCTCTGACTATATAGCACCTATCTCTCAATATACGGTCTCTGTCTTTCACGATACGGCACCATCCTCTGACTATAAAGCACCTATCTCTCACTAAATGGCCCCTGTCTTTCACTAGATGGCACCATCCTCCAACTAAAAAGCACCTATCTCTCGCTATACAGCCCCTGTCTTTCACTAGACGGCACCATCCTCCAACTATAAAGCACCTATCTCTTGCTAAATGGCCCCTGTCTTTCACTAGACGGCACCATCCTCTGACTATAAAGCACCTATCTCTCGCTATACAGCCCCTGTCTTTCACTAGACGGCACCATCCTCCAACTATAAAGCGCCTATCTCTCGCTATACGGCCGGTCTTTCACTAGACGGTACCATCCTCTTACTATAAAGCACCTATCTCTCACTATATGGCCCCTGTCTTTCACTATACGGCACCGTCCTCTGACTATAAAGCACCTATCTCTAGCTATACGCCACCCGTCTCTCACTATATGGGACCATCCTCTGACTATAAAGCACCTATCTCTCGCTATACGGCCCCTGTCTTTCATTATACGGCACCATCCTCTGACTATAAAGGACATATCTCTTACTATACGGCCCCTGTCTTTCATTATACGGCACCATCCTCTGACTATAAAGGACATATCTCTTACTATACGGCCCCTGTCTTTCATTATACGGCACCATCCTCTGACTATAAAGGACATATCTCTTACTATACGGCCCCTGTCTTTCACTAGACGGTACCATCCTCTGACTATAAAGCACCTATCTCTTACTATACGGCCCCTGTCTTTCACTAGACGTTACCATCCTCTGACTATAAAGCACCTATCTTTCACTATACAACACCGTCCTCTGACTATAAAGCACCTATCTCTTGCTATACGGCCCCTGTCTCTCACTAGACGGCACCATCCTCTGACTATAAAGCACCTATCTCTTAATATACGGCCCCTGTCTTTCACTAGACGTTACCATCCTCTGACTATAAAGCACCTATCTCTCACTATATGGCCCCTGTCTTTCACTATACAACACCGTCCTCTGACTATAAAGCACCCATCTCTCGCTAAATGGCCCCTGTCTCTCACTAGACGGTACCATCCTCTGACTATAAAGCACCTATCTCACTATACCCCACCCGTCTCTCACTATATGGCACCATCCTCTGACTATAAAGCGCCTATCTCTTGCTAAATGGCCCCTGTCTCTCACTAGACGGTACCATCCTCTGACTATAAAGCACCTATCTCACTATACCCCACCCGTCTCTCACTAGACGGCACCATCCTCCAACTATAAAGCACCTATCTCTTGCTAAATGGCCCCTGTCTTTCACTAGACGGCACCATCCTCTGACTATAAAGCACCTATCTCTCGCTATACAGCCCCTGTCTTTCACTAGACGGCACCATCCTCCAACTATAAAGCGCCTATCTCTCGCTATACGGCCCCTGTCTTTCACAATACGGCACCATCCTCTGACTATATAGCACCTATCTCTCAATATACGGTCTCTGTCTTTCACGATACGGCACCATCCTCTGACTATAAAGCACCTATCTCTCACTAAATGGCCCCTGTCTTTCACTAGATGGCACCATCCTCTGACTATAAAGCACCTATCTCTTAATATACGGCCCCTGTCTTTCACTAGACGTTACCATCCTCTGACTATAAAGCACCTATCTCTCACTATATGGCCCCTGTCTTTCACTATACAACACCGTCCTCTGACTATAAAGCACCCATCTCTCGCTAAATGGCCCCTGTCTCTCACTAGACGGTACCATCCTCTGACTATAAAGCACCTATCTCACTATACCCCACCCGTCTCTCACTATATGGCACCATCCTCTGACTATAAAGCGCCTATCTCTTGCTAAATGGCCCCTGTCTCTCACTAGACGGTACCATCCTCTGACTATAAAGCACCTATCTCACTATACCCCACCCGTCTCTCACTAGACGGCACCATCCTCCAACTATAAAGCACCTATCTCTTGCTAAATGGCCCCTGTCTTTCACTAGACGGCACCATCCTCTGACTATAAAGCACCTATCTCTCGCTATACAGCCCCTGTCTTTCACTAGACGGCACCATCCTCCAACTATAAAGCGCCTATCTCTCGCTATACGGCCCGTCTTTCACTAGACGGTACCATCCTCTTACTATAAAGCACCTATCTCTCACTATATGGCCCCTGTCTTTCACTATACGGCACCGTCCTCTGACTATAAAGCACCTATCTCTAGCTATACGCCACCCGTCTTTCACTATATGGCACCATCCTCTGACTATAAAGCACCTATCTCTCGCTATACGGCCCCTGTCTTTCATTATACGGCACCATCCTCTGACTATAAAGGACATATCTCTTACTATACGGCCCCTGTCTTTCATTATACGGCACCATCCTCTGACTATAAAGGACATATCTCTTACTATACGGCCCCTGTCTTTCATTATACGGCACCATCCTCTGACTATAAAGGACATATCTCTTACTATACGGCCCCTGTCTTTCACTAGACGGTACCATCCTCTGACTATAAAGCACCTATCTCTTACTATACGGCCCCTGTCTTTCACTAGACGTTACCATCCTCTGACTATAAAGCACCTATCTTTCACTATACAACACCGTCCTCTGACTATAAAGCACCTATCTCTTGCTATAGGGCCCCTGTCTCTCACTAGACGGCACCATCCTCTGACTATAAAGCACCTATCTCTTAATATACGGCCCCTGTCTTTCACTAGACGTTACCATCCTCTGACTATAAAGCACCTATCTCTCACTATATGGCCCCTGTCTTTCACTATACAACACCGTCCTCTGACTATAAAGCACCCATCTCTCGCTAAATGGCCCCTGTCTCTCACTAGACGGTACCATCCTCTGACTATAAAGCACCTATCTCACTATACCCCACCCGTCTCTCACTATATGGCACCATCCTCTGACTATAAAGCGCCTATCTCTCAATATGCGGCCCCTGTCTTTCACTAGACGGTACCATCCTCTGACTACAAAGAACCTCTCTCTCGTTATACAGCCCCTGTCTTTCACTAGACGGTACCATCCTCTGACTATAAATAACCTATCTCTCGCTCTACGGCCCCTGTCTTTCACTATACAGCACCATCCTCTGACTATAAAGCACCTATCTCTCGCTATATGGCCAGGGCTGTACTGTATCTACCTTTTTGGAGCCCCTAGGCAGTGAAGTGTAGGAGCCCCTGCGAGTGAGTACGCAAGGTATGCACGGACCCATTTTTGCCTTTTCTGTGCATTTAAGTTCTCTTTCCTGTTGTAGCTGTCTTGTTTTATGTGGTTAGCCACAAGCTGAGAATCCTATCCATGTACTGCTGTTTCATGCTTACTGGCTATCATCAGCATGGAGTGGGATCTCTGCCTGTGCTGTGGACTTTATGAGTAGGCAGTTCACCACAACAATCATTTATAGTATGGTGGGCAAAAGAGCGATAGAAGCCCTCCACCGTACAGTAGTACAGTAAATAAAAAGTACATCTGTGTTCACATTTGAATGTCTAAAACAAGTTAAAAAACCTGCCTCCAGCTCAGAGTTCCAAGAAAAACAGTTATTACACTGCATTCTGGAAAGCATATACATATACATATACATTTTTTTGCATCATTAAGTCATTTCCGACTCTCTGTGACCTCACGGGCAGTAACACACTAGGCACATCTTTATGTCCCTGGTCAAGCTGATCATCTTGGCTTTCATGCCAGAGATACCTGAGTTGGTTGCCACTTCCTTCTGCAGTGGGCAACAGCATACAACTCCTGGTATTCCTAGGTGGTCTCCAATGCAAGCACTGACCAGGCTTAACCCTGCATGGCTTCAGAGTGGTGTGACCTCTTGGTTCCCTGACAGGAATCAAACCCAGGTTGCAGCGGTAAAATCACCAAATCCTAACCACTGGACCACCAGGGAACTCTCACACACATTATTTATAAAGCACACTTTTGAGAACTTTTGTATTGTAAGGATAAGGAGTAATCTGATGTTCGAGCCACCTTATTTTATATCATGCACTTTAGGTTTTTCATGCCTGACTTGCTAAATTAAACACAGTTAAAATATGTGTTTGTTTAGCCAGTTACTAATTTAAAATAATTAATAAATTAAGCTGTTTTGATTCCTGATCCCTCCCCAAGGCTTCCTCCCACTTAGCAACAGCACAGGGCAAAATGTCTTTACTATCTATAAATAATTTATTCTCATATATGTTATAAACATCCTTCTTTATATGCGTGGGAGCGATGTCTGACCTCACAATTACTTTCATTGTGCCAATTAATATTAAATCAGTAGAATTCATTTAATCAAATACTTAACATTTAATATTTGCTAAAACCATCTGTGCGCCAAGATTATACGTGCCAAAAATCTGTCTAAAAATATGTTTTGATGAATTGCAGACATCAAGGTTAATACATAGGTGCAAGACTTATATGTTTCCTTGTGCCAAATTAATCTTAAGACAATTCATGCACAAAATTCTAAAATACAAGAGACTTTATGACCTTACTATATAAAGCTCAGCAGAACCATATCAATATCATAAAAGTGTAAGGGGTGATAAACGCAACCAAAAGCTGCCCTAAGATGGAAGCCAGACCCAAACATTGCCTCCTTCTAAAGCGAGTTCTTATTTACAGTGTAACTGCCATGTTAACTCGTCAGCCAATCACAGGTAGCATCCTGGGATACCTCCAAGATTTAATTGAGAAGTAAACATGGGATTCTTATTGTAAAGGAGAACATGGAGAACAGTTAGGAACGAGACCCACACTGATGAATACCTAAAGATTGAAACAGTGCCATCTGTGGGTGAATTCCCAGACCCATGCAAATCCACCCTGTGCTGTACTCAAAAAGTGTCTTATAATGGCAGGCATATGCTATAATATAGCCATGTTCAAAATGTTATTGGATTAAAGAGTGAAAATGTATTATGGGTTAATTTGCATGTTCCACCCAGTTTCCCAGAGTGCACTGCAAACACTGCATTGTTTAGCTTTTGAGCAGGAAATAAGGTTGTTAACTTATTTATTGGCATGAAGATATACATTCAAATTTAAAAAATGTCCTCAAACATGCTGTGCATGGTTAAAATATATAAATTGTTACTAAATAGCTTTTATGCATTATGCAGACTGACATTGTAGAACAAACTCATTTACCTGCAATGCTAAAGGGCAGGGCTTTAAATCTAGGTATCATCTCATCATTTTTGTTTAATTCACAGGATAAACAGAGAACAGGTACAAACTATAAGTATTGGGTATAAGGAAAGGATAGACTCTGTTTTGCATTAATAATCACAGATACTTTCATTCTCTGCTATACACCTTCAGATCATCACTCTTCCCATCTCATGAAAAGCATTGCAGAACATCACTTCTCCTCTGCAGAAGAGTCACAGAGTCAATCATGGCAACATAATGGATTCACCTTGAAGATACACACTGTGCTGCACTTATACTAACCAATTAGTGACTATCTTTATCAGCATTCTGCAACATGTAATTGAAATGTGATCCCTGATAGGCTATGATAACTACACTGCAGATTCAGCCCTACAAAGCCTGTGTCTGCATACATTGTAGTGGACAGACCCATACAGGGACTATTTGCTTGATGTTTGGTGGTAAAAACAGCATATAAACGCTTCTTAATAAAATAAAGTACATAAAAGTAATTATATACACAGGAATAAATATATACCTAGTAACACCCAAGAACCTCTCATAATCCCTTTAAACCCAATATTTTATGTAGATAAATGGATGAGTAAACTGTTGGTGCATATCAGTTAGTCAGACTCTTTTTATATATGCTGTATATTACATCCCCCCTTAATGACTGCAGTTTTTGGAGCTTGTACAATATCTAAGAGATCTAGCCATACAGCAACCACATCATCATAGGAAATAGATAAGACATATATTGCTTAGATAACGTTAAACACAGTTGCGTAAGCGATACAATAAGCCCCATCCCGTCACACACATTGCCTCACAGCGCCTGCCATAACCTCTGCTCCATCCTCATCTCCACTTCCAGTCCACCTGCTTTTTGTTTCACCGGTGTTAATGTCAGTCGTGCTGAGAGAGACAGACTCAGCATTATTATGAAGCGGCTACATAAAACCTGCCTCCTGATGGTTTTTTCCACATCTCTGAAACAACCTGCAAATATTCTCTATCACTGTGCGTCAATGCAGCAGAATAGTCTCGTAAGGGCTTGAGATCTCAGAGAAAAGCTGTTATAGAGATATATAAGTAATGCTTGCATTATATATCTATATATGTATGTAGATAGATAGATAAATAGATAGATAGATAGATAGATAGATAGATAGTCACACTGTGTCTATAGTCTGTAATAAACACAATGCATAATACCATCAACCTTCACTCTGCAATGTAAATGCAATGTATCACACACTGAACTTGCACTGTAAATTGTTGTAGTTGTGTCCGACTCTCGGTGACCATATGGAGGCAGAACTCCAGACACATATTTCTGTGTCTCTGGTTGTGCTTATGCATATGGCTTTCTGGGTAAAGATACTGGCGTGGGTTGCCAGGTCCTTCTCCAATGAACCACAAATTGTCTGACCTCTCTGCTATGATCTACCCATCTTGGGGGACCCTACATGGTATAGCTCAAAGCTTCATTGATGTACACAAGCCCCTTCACCATGACCAGGTAGCAATCCAGAAGGGGCAGTGTAAATAAAGACAATGTATTCCAAATAACATCCAGCCTGTACATATATACATAGCATCACATTAAACCTACAGCCTGTGTTCATATATATTGTATCACACTGCAGTTTGTAAATAAATAAAGTGTATCATACACTGAACTTACACTGTAAATACATACAATATATTGCAAGAAAACTGCAGTCTGCAGATATATACAATGTATCACATTGAACCTGCAGTATCATTACCCTGAACTTGCACTATAAATAAATACATTATATTACAAAGAATCTGTAGTCTGTAAATAAATGCAATGAATCATACACTGCCCCTTCTGGATCGCTACCTTGTTGTGGTGAAGGGGCATGAGCACCTCAATGAAGCTGTGAGCTATACCATGTAGGGTCACCCAAGATGGGCAGGTCATAGCAGAGAGGTCAGACAAATCACGGTCCACTGGAAAAGAAACAGGAAACCCACCCAAAAGTATGGAGTACAACCAGAAACATAGACAGATGTGCCTGGCATGCTGCATCCATGTGGTCACCGAGAGTCGGACATGACTGACGGACTGAACAACAACTCATACACTGACTTTGAACTGTAAATAAATACATTAGGTTACAAGGAATCTGCAATCTGTAAATATATACATTGTATCACATTGTGCTTGCAGTTTGTAAACAAATACAATGTATCATACACTGAACTTGCACTGTAAATAAACCTGCAGTCTGTAAATATATACATTGTATCACAATGAGCCTTCTGTAAATAAACACAGTGTATCAGGTTTGCACAGAGATAACCAATTCGTGTACAAGGATCACATCACTGAACCTATTCAGGACTGCAGATAGTCTGCAGCAAGATGCAATATTAATATGTTAAGGGACATGGCGGTCAAATATGTAAGTGTTCTTTTGAATAACTAAATGTAATAAAGGGCAAAATATTTTAGAAAGCAAAATCAAATAAACACAGCTTTTATATATTTCATTTTTATATGTAATTACTCTTCACAGCAGGGTTCCATACTTTCATACTAAATTAACTATGATGGTGGCAAAGATCAGGTCATCTTCAAATTGAAGCTAAGTTGTTTGAGGCATCAGCTAAACACAGATGTTTTCTGCTCTCTCAGTATTGGAGCATTCGCTCACTCTGCTGCATGAAGGAATTCCTTGTGGTAATTAGCAAAGAGGGATTTCTCAGTTATTTGCAATGTCAGAGATCCTGGCCACTTAATCTCAGTGTGTATTTATTCATGGCAACAAAGCATTGATATTTATGGCCTCTAAATAACTTCTTAGTTAATTATTTCCTGAATAAGTGCTCATTTATTTCATTGGCTGGTGCCCTGCCCACTCATTCCATATTATTGTGTTGTGAAAAAAAGTGTATGTATATATATATATATATATATATATATATATATATATATATATAGATAGATAGATAGATAGATAGATAGATAGATAGATAGAGAGAATGAGAGAGAGAATGAAAGATAGATAGAGAGAATGAGAGATCGATAGATAGAAGAGATAGAATAAGAGAGAGAATGAGAGATAGATAGATAGATAGATCGATAGATAGATAGATAGATAGATAGATAGATAGAATGAGAGAGAGAGAGAATGAGAGATAGATAGATAGAGAGAGAGAGAGAGAGAGAGAGAATGAGAGATAGATAGATAGAGAGCGAGAGGATGATAAAGAGAGAGAGAGAGAGCGAGAGAGACGGAGAGAGAATGAGAGAGAGAATGAAAGAGATAGAGAGAGAACGAGAGAGATAGAGAGAGAATGAGAGAGAGTTTAAGAGACAGAATGAGAGTGAGAGAGAGAGAATGTGAGAGAGAATAAGAGAGAGAATGAGAGAGAGTGAGAGAGAGACCGAGAGAGAGAATGAGAGAGAGAGTGAGAGAGAGCGAATGAGAGAGAGAGTGAGAGAGAGCGAATGAGAGAGAGAATGAGAGAATAAGTGAGAGAATGAGAGAGAGGGGTGAATTAATCCTACATGGGGCATTAACAGTCCAGGACTTCAATGAAAACAAATGAAACTGATTAAATCAGAGACAACCTGGATGCATAGAGAGATCCAGAAATCATGTACTGTTGGTGGCAAGTGAGTTTCCCCACCATTAATATTCTGTGTACTCTACTGATTGTTATTATCCCCCCAAGATATTTTAAATCAAATGACTTGACATTCAGATGCTTTGTACACAAAAATGGCATTCAGAAGATATATGGATGGGTTTAACCACACTCGTTATATTATAATGAGACGTGTCATCTGTTGCGCGACTGTCCATCATTTTTGTGTTATCCTTTCAATGCCGTTCCAAGTGATTTAAAACTAACAATCTTCATTGGATGTAATAAAGTTGATTAACAAGCATTTGATGAAGCATCAGACAGATGATGAAGGGAATGGATGGATGTCAAACCGCAGTTTTTTGTGCGCTGCTACATAAAATAAATTGACTTGTGATGTGTAATCTATTAGAGCTGTTGTTATATCAAACACATGAAAGTCGATATGAACGAGGGGGATCCATAGATATGTAAGGGATGAGAAGCTAGAGATGGAGGATTGTAAGAAAAAAAACAAATATTGTGTCAGTTTCCTTAACAATAATGCATATTTTTATATTTGAACCTTTCTGTGCATTTATTATTATATCAGTGTTCTCTAAAGCTCTATATATATCAGTTTTAATAAATTCATACATTCATATTAGCACTGTTATACAGCAGGTATATGCTATATGGAGCCATGTATAAAGCGTTATTGGATTAAAAAGTGATAATGTAGACTCATTTGCATGTCCCCATCCACAGTGCAACAACTGTATTTCTCCGAATTCTGGGCAGGAAATATTTTATAATTTGCTTTTATATACAGTATTATTAAAGGGCCATAGTGGCTTCCCCTTCTAGATTGCTCCATTTCCGTGGTGATGGGGCTTATGTACTTTAATTAAGCTGTGAGCTATATCATGTAGGGTCACCCAAGATAGGCAGGTCATAGCAGAGAGGTCAGACAAATTGCAGTCCCTGGAGAAGGAACTGATACTCACTCCAGTATCCTTTCCACGAAAATCTTATGGATTAGCACAACTAGACAAAAGATCTGTCTTGAGAGCTGCAGTTCAGATGGGCACTGAGAGTCAGACATGACTGAATGACTAAACATCAAGAAATAGTGGTCCTACATTAGGACTTCATTTATTTAGTTAATTATTCAAAATGTATTGATTTATTTAATTGTTTAATTAGGATTGAATTTATTAATTTAATTACTGGTAAGCAATAACATCTATATTTGTGAAACGCTTTTAAATTTTACATTTGATATGTAGTGTTTTTGTGTAAATCTATAATACAATGTGTAACAGTTACACATCCATCCTGATTATTTATGCAGATCCTAATGGGAGGGGCTTCAAGGGCCAAATTAAAAATGACAACATCTAAGTGAACTCTTGTTCAATTTAAAAAATGTAAACATATTTTCCACATTATTTTTCATCCTCTAACTGATGGTGCAGAGTATATATGGTGGCTTTTGTGGTCCTTTAATGAACCTTTCACTATTATGTGTCCAGAGGGAGGGTCTATTGATGAGTTTTTGTTCTGATAACTACTTCCCTGCAATAGCTGTTGTAATCAAATCTATACGGATCAGAAATGATTAAGGACCGCTTCCTGGGAAGATCTTTTTACACACCCTGGACACCGAATAAAGGGTGGAGACAAGCAGATGTGCTGGAAGCTACAATGCTAATTTCAAATTTAATTTTTTTAAAAAGCTGCACTGATCAGTATATAAATGGCGACCATTTCAACTGGTGCAATGAACCAGGGGCCCTTCTCTCAGGGGGCCCAGTGCTGTCAAACTTTTTATTTTTATTTTTATTAATACCCCTGGGGCATTGTATATAATGAGTTGGCACCAAGACTCTCCATTCACTGGTTCCACCACTGCTACAGTGGTTCATTAAATATATATTATTTCACAGATAGGCCTCTCAGATCTAATATCTGGCCCCCAAAAGCTGAGTTTTAATGAAATCCCCTATGCATATCAAAGTCATTCTTCAATTTTCTTCAGTAAGCAGCTGACAATCTGCCTACCACGCAATAGCTATGTCAAATTAAGCCACTTATACACATACCAAAGCGAATCAGTGTATTGTGCGCCGTATCTGACATGACACTAGTTACATAACACACAATCTCACGCTCTGAATCCCAATTTCCAAATGGTTACAGGGCTCAGAGGCCGACCCCTACACCGGGCCTGTGCACCAAGCCAGCCAAATTGTGCAGACACTGGGGGTTTAACACATTACTGCACGCGACTGGCAGCAGAAACAGAGATGATAAGCTTCATTTTATGCACATAGCACAATATTCTTGGAAATCTAGCTTCAAACATGACAGGGGATTATTTGCAATGGATATAAAGTTGCTCTTAGAGGATCTGGGTCTATATTCTAACATGACAATTAATTAAAGTGGAAGTTTAACCAAAATTCTGATTTAAAAAAGACAGTTTGAAGTCTTGGTCAGCCTATAATGGCTTTATATAAATATAGGAAAATTCCCAATCTTATATTTATATGAATTTTATCATAAACTGCCCAAGCCTTCAAAATATTTTTTTAATATAATTGTAATTAAAATTCCACCTTAATTAATGCAACTTCCAATACAGAATCATTGAGCGATGATTGACGGATCTTGTTTGAAAGCTTCTGTTAAGGTGGAATTTTTCTCCCTAAACTGAAACTCTTTTGACACTGGATGAATACCAAAACCGTACTGGCTTCAAAAAGATGTCAGGATGTTTCAGTTGCTGGTCACCCATTAAGTGATCAGCAGATCTTACTCTCATAATAACCAGAAGTCTAATCCCTAGAAAAGTAGTTAATTACACACAATTCCAGTATAATTTAGCATGTTTCATTTACATTAATTATCAACTTGCATTAAAAACAAAAAAACAACAACTACAGTATAATAAATAATTAAAAATATAATATATAACATAATACATTTAATAGTCTATAATTAAATGTATTTGTTGTGGAGATTAGTGCTTGATACAAACACAGAGAGTTACTTTGTATATGTTTCTGTGATACATTGTATTACAAACACTGCATAAAATAACACTGCATAAGAATTCAGAAACATCCATATTCAAATTAAGAGTCTTAATCTCTACATTAAATTAAAAGCACAGATCTGATATCCTATTTCTTAGATTCCTTGCAAAAAAATCCACTTTTTTCATATAACAGCTGACCCCACTCTTTTATAGCTTCCATTGATTTATCAAGCCAATCACTGTACTCCTAAATATATACAGATATTTGGCATGTTCTATCTAAATAACTACAGATTTAATATCCATAAAATCTTAAACAAGTTACACATCTACTAATAAATATTATTTTTAGTGTCTGCAATAACATATAACCCATGCAATTAAATAAATATGAATACATTATATATGGTATTATTCTTGATTGATGCATGGACGATTAACTGTCACTAAACCTCTTGGTCCTGATCCATTTCTTATAAGGAAGTGTTAGCCACTCAGCCCTCCTGGCCCCAGCTGGATATGGTTCTCTAATCTCTTAAACATGAAATATTTAATTCCTAAACCCAATCCATTGCAGTGCCAGTCAGATGGGTAATCTGCCATTAACCTTCTCCAGAGGCCTGACCCCTCACCCTCCTTTATGTCTAAGCACCCTCATTTGAACCTTACTTCTAGCCAACATCAGACTGGCACAGAGATAAAGGAAGAAATAAACTAAATGGTTAATAAAACTCAAGTGGATATTGGCTGTGATAAACAGAGCTTTATCCAGATTAGTCTTAGCCTAATTTAGACCAGTGAACTTGCTAGACCTGTTTGCCAAGTGTCAGCCTGCTAATGCCATCCTCAAGATCCTACACCTTCTCCACTCCAGAGGGCCATATCTACTAAGTAGTTGGCTTATATTAGACCTCTCCAATTCCCATGCTATCCTGTAAGACATACTCAAGTGTAGAGATATCTCCAACATCCTTCATAGAATAATATACAAAACTGAAAGTTGCTAACACCCAACACATACAGATAACAGACATAGTGCATTTTCCAACACCAACAAAGCCAGCTCAGAGCACATAGCAACAGGGATATCTAGGGAGGTATTTAACATTTTTTGCAAATATGGTTAATTATACAATTGTGCATTAATATTACACAATTGCTACAGAAGCTGTGTGGTTATGGGGTATTTGCAATTATAGTTGCCTATAGCTGTGTGTCAATCATCTAGCAGGTCTACAAAGTATGTTGGAAAAAAGCATCATGTTCATAAGATGATAGATATATAGATGGTGCATATTTAGGTTATTTTGCAGTGCAGATGCATGGAGGATACCATGACCATCAGTGCATGTACTGTACCTCATTGTAGATATAGCAGGGTCCTCACTGCCTTCTCTGAGCTGGGCTCCTCATTCATTCTTTTAATCCTGGGAACAGAGAGCAATTCAGTGCTCAGAGCATCCTTTGTGTGTCTGCAGAGCTGTTTGCAGAAAGGATCCCAGAGCTCAGGGTGCACAGTCCAGGATCACTGGATCTCAAAGCTTAGATCTTCCCCAGGATCCAGTCTCTCCAGTCTCTAGTGGGTGCAGGGGTTACCCCCAATCTGTGCTAGATCCAGAGCTCAGATCCCTCACACAGCAGAGGAAGCTCAGCACAGTCTCTGCACAGTACTTGGGATGTACCAACCTCAGCACTGAGGGGGAGCACAGAGGAGGAGATGGTACAGGCTGAGCTGGGTTTATTTCATGTATAAATAAGAGGTAAATTCCAGCTCTTTCTTGCAGTGCAGTGCATGCTCCTCATCCAGCATTGTGGGTGGGGGGTCCTGATTATTTCTCTATCCCAGTTCATTTGCATTCCCATTCTGAAGGCTTCAGGAGTCACAATGCATTAATTCTCCAGTCACCAAGTATAGAGGGTCTGCAGAGGCTGTGTATCAGTTTAACCATTTCTAATGCTCACTGCTTATGCAGTCTCTTCTTATTTGAAGTTCTTTTTAACTTGCAATCCTCTATCATGCATGTAGCACATCACTATTAAACAATGCAAAAAGTGGACTATAGTGTAGAAAAGTACATATGGGAGGCTAGAGATACTAATGCAGCAAACAAGCTTATAAGATACCCTGTCACCAAAAATAGACTTGAATATATTTGAAAAGCATTGAAAATGCATTAAAATTCGGTATTAGCAGTGAGAAAGATACTGTCAGTGCAGGCGGGGCAATGCACCGGGGCCAGTGCAATCTAATATATTTTTTATGGCAATTTCTTTTCAAGTTTTATTCAGTTAAAAAGATGGATCAAACACAAAATAAATTATATAAATAAACACTTTTAAATCTATTTTCCATGTTCTATCTATCTATCTATCTATCTATCTATCTATCTATCTATATCTGTATATATATATATATATATATATATATATATATCCCAGCGACTTGCCCGTCAAAAATGACAGCAATAAAATTTGAAGGCTGGCAATGCTGTTTGCCACCCAATCAAAGGCTCTCCCCCCTCTAACTCTACGGGCTTTGGCCTCGTGGTGGGCCTTTTTCAAAAAAATTACGGTTTTACGGCCGCCAATTTCCCCCCCTCTTAGCCAATTTCAGAGCCCCCAAAAACGGGAATTAAACCTCAAATTAACTGACAATCTCACTCACAGGCTCCCTGCCTCTCCCCCTGTGCTGTGTGTGAGGTTGTCAGTTAATTTTATAAATAATTGGCGTCTTTAGGCGGTCTTCCGACAGCTTCCGAGTAAAAAAATGGCGGCCGTTAAAGCCGTAATTTTTTTCAAAGTCTTGCGGGCCTCGTGATAGGTGCCAAAGGCCTACGGCAGTGCAACAACTGTGTTTGTGAGAACTTGTGCACCTTTTTATGCCAATCCGGATATACATTGTATTAGTCTAAATGAGATAATTATTAAGTACGAGCGCTTGTTTCTGTTTAGAGTAGCTCTCTAATTAGTTTTGATTTGCTTGTTAATAGCCCAATTTGCTTTATTAATCTGACCTAAGTGCATGAATTCATAGATATGTATTAAAAAAATGCAAGAAAAAGAGGTGTTCGTTTGAAGTTCAGAAAGATGTATGGATAATGTGGGTAAGGATTAATTAAGCCATTAAGTAGATGGAATAGGCAGATTAGATTAGCTTTTTTGGATCATTCTGTTTTAATGTGAGGCCAATTGAGAAAGGGAACAGTTCCCGGATCTATCCCTCTTTGCCTGTGCATTTCTTCTGCAGCACTGACAGCTGCAGTTACTGGTGCCATCCGCCAGAGGGCGCTGTGAGTTTTTGGGCGCCGTCAACTTTCCAGGGAAGGCAAATAACTATTCTCCCCTCCGACATGGCGCAACTCAATGGCGCTGAATCGACAGCGAGGCCATCGCTATGTTCGGCGCGGGCACTCTGCCCCCAAGGGCCTCGGGAGAGCCTCTCATAGCTCAAGGCCTTTTCTTTCTGCGCAACTTCTATGCTAAAATCGGCAGCGCCATCTGTCGGCCTGCAACTGTCAGATTTTGCGATGGTGAAGAGGGAAAGGACCCAGTTCCCACTAAAACAGTACAAATAATTTCTTCTATATAAGATAATGGACACAGTGCCTCAGTAATTAATGACAATTATCTCTCATTAACAAAAGATATGAATCTCTGTGGGTGTATCAGAAAGGCTGATTGAGCTCCAAATGGCAAACCTCACTTTAAGAAACTTTTTGTTTTAAATCATATCTGTAACCTCTGCTTTCATAATACAAAATGCTTCATAAATCCCAATTTCCAGCGTTATGTTCTCCAGAAGCTGCTAGCCTTTTGAAAATGTATCACAAATATATATATTTATTTATATTTAGTTTATTTGATTGGGTTGATGGAGCTGTGTAGCTAAATTTGGGCATTTTCTTACATTTTATAACTTTTTTAAGGGGTCCCAGAAACCTTAACCCGATGTGTGCCAGAGTTTTTTTTTTTCATTACCAGTGTATTTTGCTTGATATTTATAGTAAATAATAAACTTATATGAAGCACTTTGGGACATTAGCAAAGCTGGAAATTGTGAGATAAAGCAAAATTGATGTTTTCACTGATATACAGAAAAAAAGATGACATTAAACATTATGGTGGCAGAGAAAATATAGACTATCAGTTCTACTATCAGCTCTAATTAAAGTTTCTGTGTAATTATCTCTAGCAGTGCTTGTGATGAATACAATATATGGTTATAATATCCAACTTTCAAGCTCAGTTATCTAACACTTTTCACAATCAATTGTATTTACTGCATTTTTGCAATAACTGAGCATTGCTGTTTCACCAGTCAATGTAAGAGTTAATTAATGGCCCTGGATAATGAGAGTTAGAGAGATGCAGCAACTAATACTTTAAGTCCCGGACCTTCAAGCTCAGTTATCTAATACTTCCATTTAATGTTTAATATGCAGCAGACATTGGCCCAGTTGTGCTGGGTATATCTGACCAAGGGCTGCATTAATCAGCTGGATTCTGGATTTGGATATCCCTAAGCACCAGCTGGTGCAGCATATGTATCCCATGCTATAAGACTTAGCCTAATGCATCTGGGGACATTTATCTAGGGATTATGGGCTGTGATGATTACAAGTCTTGGGCTGTAAGACTGTGCTTGATGCATCGGATAAAGAGAGAGAGAGACCCCCAGCCTGAGCGCTCCTTTATATATCAGTATTACAGAGCAGTGAGGATGTATAGACCCCCTGAGGATTTATAGGCCCCACCCTCTTCCTTTTGTCATCTGTCAAACATAAAGAGCCATTGTGTGTATGTGATGTGTCCTGTTTGCAGCCCATGAATCTGCAACTGCTCATTGCACATTGACTCTGCACTGGGTGCTCGTTACGCACTGGCCCTACACTGTGTGCTCACTGCACAATGACCCCTCACTGGGTGCTCATTGCACATTTATTGACCCTGTACTGGGTGCTCGTTACGCACTGGCCCTACACTGTGTGCTCACTGCACAATGACCCTGCACTGGGTGCTCATTGCACATTTACTGAACCTGTACTGGGTGCTCATTGCACACTGACCCTGTACTGGGTGCTCACTGGCCCTACACTGGGTGCTCGTTGAACAATGACCCTGCACTGGGTGCTTATTGCACATTTACAGACCCTGTACTGGGTGCTCATTGCACACTGACCCTGTACTGGGTGCTCATTACACATTGACCGTGCACTGGGTGCTCATTATGCACTGACCCTGCACTGGGTGCTCATTGCACACTGACCCTGAACTGGGTGCGCATTGCACATTTACTGATCATGTACCTGGTGCTCATTGCACACTGACCCTGCACTGGGTGCTCATTGCACATTTACTGACCCTGTACTGGGTGCTCATTGCACACTGACCCTGTACTGGGTGCTCACTGGCCCTACACTGGGTGCTTATTGCACATTTACAGACCCTGTACTGGGTGCTCATTGCACACTGACCCTGTACTGGGTGCTCATTACACATTGACCCTGCACTGGGTGCTCATTATGCACTGACCCTGCACTGGGTGCTCATTGCACACTGACCCTGCACTGGGTGCTCATTGCACATTTACTGATCATGTACCTGGTGCTCATTGCACACTGACCCTGCACTGGGTGCTCGTTACGCTCTGGCCCTACACTGTGTGCTCACTGCACAATGACCCTGCACTGGGTGCTCATTGCACATTTACTGACCCTGTACTGGGTGCTCATTGCACACTGACCCTGTACTGGGTGCTCACTGGCCCTACATTGGGTGCTTATTGCACATTTACAAACCCTGTACTGGGTGCTCATTGCACATTGACCCTGCACTGGGTGCTCATTATGCACTGACCCTGCACTGGGTGCTCATTGCACATTGACCCTGCACTGGGTGCTCATTATGCACTGACCCTGCACTGGGTGCTCATTGCACATTGACCCTGCTCTGGGTGCTCATTACGCACTGACCCTGCACTGGGTGCTCATTGCACATTGACCCTGCTCTGGGTGCTCATTATGCACTGACCCTGCACTGGGTGCTCATTGCACATTGACTGATCCTGTACCGGGTGCTCATTGCACACCGACCCTGCACTGGGTGCTCACTGCACATTGTCCCTGTACTTGGTGCTCACTGCACATTGTCCCTGTAGTGGGTGCTCAATGCACACTGACCCTGCAATAGGTGTTCACTGCGCACTGACCCTGCACTGGGACCTCTTTGAACACTGACCCTGCACTGGGTGCTCATTGTGCATTTACTGACCTTGTACTGGGTGCTCTCACTCCCTCTCTCTCGTTCCCTTTCTTTCTCTCTCTTTCCCTTTCTCTCTCATTCTCTCCATCTCTCCCTTTCTTTCTTCTCTCTCTCTCGCTCCCTCTCTCTCATTCCCTTTCTCTCTCTCTCTTTCCCTTTCTCTCTCATTCTCTCCATCTCTCCCTCTCTCTCTCCTCTCTCTCTCGCTCCCTCTCTCTCGTTCCCGTTCTCTCTCTCTCTTTCTCTCATTCTCTCTATCTCTCCCTCTCTTCTCCTCTCTTGCTCCCTCTCTCTCGTTCCCTTTCTCTCTCTCTCATTCTCTACATCTCTCACTCTCTCTTCTCCCTCTCTCGCTTCTCTCTCTCGTTCCCTTTCTTTCTCTCTCTTTCCCTTTCTCTCTCATTCTCTCCATTTCTCCCTTTCTCTCTTCTCTCTCTCTCGCTCCCTCTCTCTCGTTCCCTTTCTTTCTCTCTCTATCCATTTCTCTCTCATTCTCTCCATCTCTCCCTCTCTCTCTTCTCTCTCGTTCCCTTTCTTTCTCTCTCTTTCCCTTTCTCTCTCATTCTCTACATTTCTCCCTTTCTCTCTTATCTCTTTCTCGCTCCCTCTCTCTCGATCCCTTTCTCTCTCTATCTCTTTCCCTTTCTTTCTCATTCTCTCCATCTCTCCCTCCCTCTCTTTTTCTTTCTAGCTCCCTCTCTCTCGTTCCCTTTCTCTCTCTCCATCTCTTACTCTCTCACTCTCTATTTCCCTCTCTCTCTCTCTCTTCCCACCCTCTCTCTATACATATACAGTGGATAAAAAAAAGTCTACACACCCCTGTTAAAATGTCAGGTTTCGGTGCTGTAAAAAAATGAGACAAAGATAAATAATTTCAGAACCTTTTCCACCTTTAATGTGACCTATACTGTACAACTCAATAAAATAAAAAAAAATCTTTTAGGTGGAGGGAAGAAAAATAAAAAATAAAAATAATGTGGTTGCATAAGTCTGCACACCCTCTTATAACTGGGGATGTAGCTGTGTTCAGAAATAAGCGATCACATTCCAAATCGTGTTAAATAGGAGTCAGCATACACCTGCCATCATTTAAAGTGCCTCTGATTAACCCCAAATAAAGTTCAGCTGCTCTAGTTGGTCTTTCCTGAAATGTTCTTAGTCGCATCCCACAGCAAAAGCAATGGTCCACAGAGAGCTTCCAAAGCATAGGAGGGATCTCATTGTTAAAAGGTATCAGTCACTAGAAGGGTACAAAAGAATTTCCAAGGCATTAGATATACCATGGAACACAGTGAAGACAGTCATCATCAAGTGGAGAAAATATGGCACAACAGTGACATTACCAAGAACTGGAGCTGCCTCCAAAATTGATGAAAAGACGGGAAGAAAACTGGTCTGGGAGGCTACCAAGAGCAACATTAAAGGAGCTGCAGGAATATCTGGCAAGTACTGGCTGTGTGGTACATGTGACAACAATCTCCCGTATTCTTCATATGTCTGGGCTATGGGGTAGAGTGGCAAGAGGAAAGCCTTTTCTTCCGAAGAAAAACATCCAAGCCAGGCTACATTTTGCAAAAACACATCTGAAGTCTCCCAAAAGCATGTGGGAAAAAGTGTTATGGTCTGATGAAACCAAGATTGAACTCTTTGGCCATACTTCCAAAAGATATGTTTGGCGCAAAAACAACACTGCACATCACCAAAAGAACACCATACCCACAGTGAAGCATGGTAGTGGCAGCATTATGCTTTGGGGCTGTTTTTCTTCAGCTGTAACTGGGGCCTTAGTTAAGATAGAGGGAATTACAAACAGTTCCAAATACCAGTCAATATTGGCAAAAAACCTTCAGGCTTCTGCTAGAAAGCTGAACATGAAGAGGAACTTCATCTTTCAGCATGACAACGATCCAAAGCATACATCCAAATCAACAAAGGAATGGCTTCACCAGAAGAAGATTAAAGTTTTGGAATGGCCCAGCCAGAGCCCAGACCTGAATCCGATTGAAAATCTGTGAGGTGATCTGAAGAGGGCGGTGCACAGGAGATGCCCTCGCAATCTGACAGATTTGGAGTGTTTTTACAAAAAAGAGTGGGCAAATCTTGCCAAGTCAAAATGTGCCATGCTGATAGACTCATACCCAAAAAGACTGAGTGCTGTAATAAAATCAAAAGGTGCTTCAGGAAAGTATTAGTTTAAGGGTGTGCATGCTTATGCAATTATATTATTTTATTTTTATATTTTTTCTTGCCTCTACTGAAAAGATTTCAGTTTGTTTTTCAATTGGGTTGTACAGTTTATAGGTCACATTAAAGGTGGAAAAAGTTCTGAAATTATTTATCTTTGTCTCATTTTTTTACAGCACAGAAACCTGACATTTTAACAGGGATGTGTAGACTTTTTATATCCACTGTATTGCTCTATCTCTCTGTCTATTAATTTTCAAAAACTATGTTTAATCACAGATTTATTTTGAATACAATGCATATAACCCCTTGTCATTTGTAGATAAAGACCATTGTCTAACAGTTAGTATACAGAATATTTATAATGATGATAATTATTATTACTCATAATAAATCACATATACAGTTGTGAGCGTACGAGTTGTTGCTAACGCTGCGGGCTCGCGTAGCTTCGCGAGGGCACTGCCCGAGGGTCTCAGTTGCTGGCATGGAGCGCCGTAGGCGCTCCATGCCAGCACCTGAGGACCTCGCAAACTTCACGTCGCAACCCAAACAGTACGACACACACATTACGACACTCGCAAACAACATACGACACACGTTCACACACATTACGGCCTCGCAACACTCGGAACATTACAAAATGTAAAACACAATACATACACACAGCACATACATAAAAACATTACCTACACCAAGAGGGAGCACCCAGAACCTCAAAAATTCAACTTAGACCTCGATTTTACTCCAAATAAAAGAGTTTAGAGACTAAAAAAAAATCTAAGCGAGAGAAAAAATGTCCGCCGAACAAAACGAAAACGAGGCTACAGCACTCTAAACTCGCAAAACACCACAAGAAACTCGCAAAACACCACAAGAAACTCGCAAAACGCCACAAACGACATACGGATATTCATACCACACAGTGCACACATTCAGCTTCCTTAATTACACAGCAGCTCCACACCACTAATGCTGCAGCAACATCAACACACATTGCCAGCTCTTCATCACAATGCTTCAAAATAGGTACAGTATATTCATTTAGTAATGTATTACATATTTATTATACACCAAACAGCATTAGCTACCTTACAATTTCATTGCCGTCATTTTTTGACGGGCAATTCGCTAGTAAATAATAATATTTTGTTTATTTGTGTACTTTTACTTCCCTTTTATTGTCACAAAATTTGCAACATTGTATTGCTTTTTTCACAAAACATTGCAACAGTAACAGATAAGAATCACATTTAATTTGTTTGTTTTTTCAGTTGCAGGCAATTTAAGGAAACTTAATAAAAAAAAACTGTATCCAGAGTCTAAAAACTCGTAAAGAAAAAAATCAGTAAATCAATTTTCTTTGGGTGCGCAGTCTGTAAAAGCAAAGACTCCTTCAGGTCTGAAGGCAATAAATCTCCTAAGTGTCCAAAAGACAAATGTACTAAATTATTATAATATTGATGTTATGACACTATTGTTCCAATTTTATTTTGCTTCAAAGGCCAATAAAGTTACATATTTTCTATGGTGGACATGTTTTAAATATGAACATTTTAAAATAATTCAATATTTAGAAGTCAATATTTAAAAATCAATATTTAAAATGCATTTTTTTAAAGTCAAAATTTAAAAGGGCTCTGAAGTTTTATTTTATAGAAATATTTTAACTAAATGAATGTAATCACCATCAATTACATTTTGATATACAATTTACACTTCACTTACTTTTAAGAAGTCACCACAGTTACATTGTCACCTTCTGGAATCTACCCTTTCTTCCTGTTCTCTCTCATGGAGGGTGCCATGTTATATAGTTGTTACCTAATCCATGTCAACAATGTATGGGTTTTCCACTCCCAGTGCCTCATTGTAAACTGATACACAGCATGTGCCTCTTTGCTTATCAACAGCATGACACACTGGGAGTGCAAAGCCTCTTACTGTGGACATTGACTTAGGTCACAGCTGTGCAACCTAGCACCCCTCAGGAGCAAAAACTGGAAGGAAGGGGGAGGCCCCATAAACTGAGAATCTGGGGACTTCTTAAAAGTAAACAACATTTAAATGTTATATGACAATGACATTGAGGAGGATAACATTACTTGTGTAACTTAGTTCAAACATTCATATAAGAGCAGAAAACTGCCTAAGGATTCCGTTTTAGAATGTCCTTTAAAATAACAAAAATTATGTTCATAATTGATTTATTAAACGGACGTGAAAATATTTTTTTTCTTTGTGGCACAATGTATCAAATAAAGGTTTCAGAAGAAAAATAAATAAATTTGAATGTTTAACTGCTCTGGAGGCTTGTCCTTTGCCAATGAGCAGTAACATAGGTGTATGAGTCGTTGTTATTCAATCATTCAGTCGTGTCCGACTCTCTATAATATTTCCTTGGCAAAGACACTGGGGTGGGTTGTCAGTTCCTTCTCCAGTGGATAGTGATTTGTTTGACGTCTCTGCTATGACCTGCCTTTTTTGGGTGACCTTACATGGTATAGCTCACAGCTTCATTAAAGTACACAAGCCTCTTCACCATGACAAGGTAGTGATCCAGATGGGTTGTGGGGTGTACTTGTCTGTTAATGAGTTCTACAGACTTAAGTGCACTCTGTGTATTTTAAAGGTATACAGAAGTTTTCTGGGTTTCAAATATTCCCTAAAAATCAGTTACTGATTAGTAGAAAAATATGTATTATATTGAAAAGTTGAATGTACTTACATATTCATACACTAGATACTGATATCTGGATGTGCACACCCCTAGGAAACTTACATAACATTACATTACAGTGGGTACAGGTTGCATGGCATCTGGGTACAGGTTGTGACTTCCAGGAGGAAGTGCTGCCAGTCACATGGTTGCTCAGGTCACAGCTTATTTCTCGGTCTGTCTCCTTGTGGGAAATGTAAACACCAGCATCAGTGATGCAGGCCATAGACAAGCTGCATGTGTAATGTAGTGTTAATGTGCTGCGCAGATTGGCACATGTTAGAAAGTACATATCCCAGGCTGCTTTACAGCACCGACAACAACCCCAAATGTTTCAGCCTCTGCTTCCTCCTGACTGGCCAAAACAATTTGTTAAATGAATGCTACTTTAGCCTGGGTTTGGAGAGGGTGTTAACCCTTATTTGCAGCTGTCAAAAAATTACAAGAAATCTTGCTGTCTTCAAGGTAAGTGTTTATTTTAATATGTTTTCATGCAAAAAAGGGGGATCCATTTAATGCAGGGATGGGCAAGTATTGGTTCAAGAGAGCCACACAGAGGTCAGGATTTGAGGATATCCCAGCTTGAGTCCAAGTGAGAAATCCCTGCTTCAGTCATCGTGATTGACGCACCTGTGCACAGAAGATAATTCCAGGCCTATGTGTGACCTTCCAGGACTGAACTTGTCCACCCCTGACTTAAAGGAACTTTGTTTAAGTTTGCCAAAAATGCAAGTAATAATATAAACAAAAAATGGTGAGCAGATACTGTGGTGTAGAATCCTTAAAGAATACCTTATTATGCTAGTATACAATACATACTTTCACATAATAAATAATAACAATTATCACATCTCAAAAAGAAAAACATCACCAATAAAATCCTCTACACTAACCAACATGTTTCATCTATTAAAGCTTCCTCGGAGATCTACATCATTGGTGCTTTTGTTTTCCTATTTTTTTATTTAGTTATTTTTTTTTCATTGGTGCACTTGTTTTAGATGTAGGAAGAATCACTGTAACAGCAGTTCTGGTTGAAAAATGACTTTTTTTGATATTTATACTACTACACAGGTTTATTTATTGGTTGTAGCTATTGATCTATCACTATTGTTAAGAGGAAGAGTTATATACTTTAGTTAATGAGCTTTACCATTTTGGGACTCGTATATCTGAATTTAGAAGAGCAAGGGTTGCAATTTCTTCTTCAACTTTTTTCTTTAAGACACTGGTTCCTCTGTTTTTTAGATGCTTTTGCAGATTCACCTGGGGGAAAGAAAGATCATTAAGTGTTATTTTACTTTGAAAGTGGTCCTTAAAATGATAAGGTTATTCTTTACTGCGGGCATCCATTTTCTTTTGTCAGCTGATTCTGTCTGCTACTTTCTCAGGAGGGTATGTCCTTGTAAACTTATAGTAGCAGAAATGGGGAGCTAATATGATTTTGACCTGCTTGTCTGCCCTCTGCAGCTCATGAATGCATGTTGCAGAATGTTGTAACTGATTGTTTCCTATGAGACATGCACACCTGTACTTAAACTGTCTTCATTAGCTGTAAAGGGGAGAAACCAGTTCCATTCCTGTTACTAAAAGCTCTAGCAGTTGTAGATGCCACTTTACCATTATGCATAAAAAAATTCCAAAGCCTCCTCTCACCTCCTGAAGTTAATCAGCTAAAAACAATATGATAGATCCCACAATTATTTTATTATTATTATTATTATTATTATTATTATTAATAATAATATTTTTTTTTTCATATCAAAAACATTTTAAGAATGTCTAAAAAATTATACAGCCTTGAATGTATTACCTTTTAGGTGCAATTATGCAACTGTGGTTTCTGTTGATCAACTTCCTGAAATTTTGAATGCTCAGGAAGCTTCTACTGGGAACGTGGCAGCTGCACCTTTATTATTATTATTATTATTATTATTATTTTTATTAATAATATTATTATTCTTTTTTTGTTATTTTATTATTTTTAATTAATATAATTTAATATAAATCATATATTATACTTTTATTATAAATATACCTTGCTGTGGTGAAGGGGCTTGTGTACCTCAATGAAGCTGTGAGCTATACAATGTAGTATCACCCAAGATAAGCAGGTCATACCATAGAGGTCAGACAAATCTCAATCCACTGGAGAAGGAACTTTGCTAAGAAAACCATATGAATTAGCCTGGCGTGCTGCAGTCCATAGGGTCATGGAGAGTTGGACATGACTGAAAACACAGACACACATATATTTATAGTTGTGGATCTTGCGAATGTTGGGGGCGTTTGCTATGTTGGAGGGGCTGCAATGAGCGCTGAAGGCACCAACAATGCCAGGGAAGCGGGACTTTGCAAAACCAACGGCAGTCAGCACGCGCCACGCAAAGATTCAGCAGAGACACAGAGAAGAAAGACACAGGGAAGGGACAGGGGGAGATGATGGAAAGAGACACATGGCATTCCCAAGCACTAAACTTGCAGGGTAACGAACCCTACAATGAGCGGCCCGTACAGTAGGCGATCATTGTGGCGCTCCTGATGAGCACTGCGAGCGGGAGAGGGATGCAACGATCACCGAAGGCACTTATTACAAACCTTGCAATAAGCGCCAAAGGTGACCATTGCAAAGCAGGAAAGTTGAACGACACGGGGGGAGAGGCTCGTAATGAGCGCCGAAGGTGCTTAGAGGAACAAAAGCCTAATATTGTCTGGCAAACAGCATTGCTAGCCTTACAATTTTATTCCCATCATTTTTGATGGCCATTTTCCTAGTATATATATATATATAAAGAATTGCCCTATTTACAATATAGAATAAGTACAGTGGGTACAATTAGCAAATTATGACAGGACTGAAAATCTCATTAATATACAAAGACACACCCTCCTGATAAAATAACAGACAGAATCAATTGCATATACATGTTAAAAATATAGAGGCTATTGTTATTTTATTTATTCAATCATTAATTAATTAATTAATTTTAATTAATTAATGAATACTATTTATTTATTTTCATTAATTAATGTATTTATTTTATTATTTAATTTTATTTATTTTTACTAAGTAGTTTAATGTGTTTATTTATCACAGCCGTGTATCAAGCAGGGAATGATCAGCAATATAAGTTCTTACGTTTGGAATCTCGTGTGACAGAAATGATTTGATACATTTCCTTCATATAACACACAACTTCCCGAATATAATAATCTCAGCACTTTTATTGGCAAAAGATCGATGGAATATAATTATATAGAGAGCTAGAGACACAGGGCCATATCTACTAAACGGTTAAAGAACCACTGTAGTACAAAACTTTCTATAATACATTTTAAGACATAGTTACAAATTACCATATAACATAAATCACATTAATTTATTTCATTAGGTATATAATATCCCTGTGTAACTATTTTTATTTACTTTATTTTATTAAGAAGTGCTTATAAGCCCTGTATTTGTCTGCTGAATCATGTAATTTGCCCCTGTATGGGTTTACCTGCTGTAGCTCATGAATACGCAGACTCTGAAGTGCAGTGTTTCAAATGAGCCTGTCAGTGACCTCTCTCAAACAGCATGTTGCAGAATGTTGCCACTGTTTTGTTACTATGAGACACTGCACCCATGTACATAAAAGTACACTGTCTTCATGAACTGCAGAGGGGAGAAACCAGTTAGGAATTATTTATAAGATTTTAGGCAGAAATAAAAACCAGTCTGCTTCTGGGGTGCGGATTCAATTTCAGTCTTATCCAATTATCTAACAAACAACTTTGACTTATGACAGTTCTCTCTTCCCCCAACTTTCCTTTAATGATAGATACAAAACACACCCTCATGCTCCAGCTCACAGGATGTGATGTAACAAACACAAAATGGATTCCTTTACTTACATACACAAAGTCTTCACAAATTAATAATTTTCCAGAAAATGTTTTATGGTCATGTACAATTGCTAATCTTAATATATATATATATATATATATATATATATATATATATATATATATATATACAACAGCAGTGATGACCTCAATAATTTGTCCAATGAGTTGGAGCCAGACATCTTGGAGAGTGAAGTGCAATGGACCCTAGGATGTCTTGCTGATAATAAGGCTGCAGGTGTTGATGGAATCTCAGCTGAACTATTCAAAATTCTACAAGATCATGCTATGAAAGTGCTGCTTGCCTTATGCCAACCACAACCTAACCCTTGACCCTAATCCTAACCCCTGATCCTAACCCCATGCTTAACCCTAACCCCTGACCCTAAACCTATGCCCAACCCTAACCCCTGACCCTAAACCCTATGCCTATCCCTATTCCTTGACCCTAACCCTATGCCTAACCTTAACCCATGACCCTAACCCTGACCATAACCTTATTCCTAACCCCTGACCCTAACCCTAGACCTAACCCTAATCCTATGCCTAACCCTAACCCCTGACCCTAACCCTATGCCTAACCCCTGACCCCTATCCCTAACCCTATGCCTTACCCGAACCCCTGAAACAATGCCTAACCCCTGACCCTAGCCCTCACCCTAACCCCTGACACTAAACCTAACCCTATGCCTAACCCTAACCCTTTACCCTAACCCTATACCTAACCCTGATGCTAACCCTATGTCTAACCCTAACCCTGACCCTATGCTTAACCCTGTCCCTAACCCCTGACCCTAACTTTATGCCTAACCCTAACCCCTGACCCTAAACCTATGCCGAACCCTAACACTTGACCCTAACCCTATGCCTGGTGGCAGCCTTTCAATTATTATTTACTAGCGAATTGCCCGTCAAAAAATGACGGCAATGAAATTGTAAGTTAGCTAATGCTGTTTGGTGTATACTACTGAAATATATAATACATTAATAAATGAATATACTTTACCTATTTTGAAGCATTGTGTTGAAGAGCTGGCAATGTGTTTTGATGTTGCTGCAGCATTAGTGGTGTGGAGCTGCTGTGTAAGCGTGATGAACGTGTGCAGTGTAATAGTGTGCGTGCGCGAGACGAAACCGTTAGCATAGTTGTGTACTTCCGCATTAGCGTAAAATGGCGGGTAATGTGTGGTATGCGTCTTAGCGGAATATCCATATGTCGTTTGTGGTGTTTTGCAAGTTTCTTGTGGTGTTTTGCGTGTTTAGAGTGCTGTAGCCTCGTTTTCGTTTTGTTCGGCGGCCATTTTTTCTGTCGCTTAGCGATTTTTTTAGTGTCTAAACTCTTTTATTTTTAGTTAACTGAAGGTGTAAGTTGTTTTTTTTAGGTCCTGGATGCTCCCTCTTGCTGTAGGTAAGCTTTTTATGTATGTGCTGTGTGTATTTATTGTGTTTTTAATTTTGAGATGTTCGCGAGTTGCAGCCGATTTTTGCGAGGTCGTAATGTGTGGTAACGTCTCGTATGTTTTTTTACAAATGTTACAAATTTTGTGAGGGTCGCAGTTGCTGGCAAGGAGTTCGTCGCTCCATTCCAGTAACTGAGGCCCTCGCCCGCAGCCCTTGATACGCGAGGGCCGTGGCTCGCTGTGCCAGCCCGCAAGCATTAGCAACAACTCGTACGCTCACAACTATATATGTGACTAGCGAATTGCCCGTCAAAAAATGACGGCAATGAAATTGTAAGGTAGCTAATGCTGTTTAGTGTGTAATAATGAAATATATAATACATTAATAAATGAATATACTTTACCTATTTTAAAGCATTGTGTGGAAGAGCTGTGAATGTGTTTTGATGTTGCTGCAGCATTAGTGGTGTGGATCTGCTGTGTAAGCGTGCTGAATGTGTGCAGTGTAACACTGGGCGTGCGCGAGCCCAAACCGTTGTCGTGTACTTCCGCATTGGCGTCAAATGGCGAGTAATGTGTGTTATACATTTGTATCGGAATATCCGTAGGTGTTTTGTGGTGTTTCGCGAGTTTCTTGTGGTGTTTTGCGAGTTTAGAGTGCTGTAGCCTCGTTTTCGTTTTGTTCGGCGGCCATTTTTTCTCTCGCTTCGTTTTTTTTTTAGTCTCTAAACTGTTTTATTTGAAGTAAAATCGAGGTGTAAGTTGTATTTTTGAGGTGCTGGGTGCTCCCTCTTGGTGTAGGTAAGTTTTTTATGTATGTGGTGTGTGTATGTATTGTGTTTTACATTTTGTAATGTTCGCGAGTTGCGTCCGAGTGTTGCGAGTCCGTAATGTGTGTGAACGTGTGTCGTATGTTGTTTGCGAGTGTCGTAATGTGTGTGTCGTACTGTTTGGGTTGCGACGTGAAGTTTGCGAGGGTCGCAGTTGCTGGCAAGGAGCGCCTTCGGCGCTCCATGCCAGCAACTGCGGCCCTCGCTTTGCGAGGTCCTCAGGTGCTGGCATGGAGCGCCTACGGCGCTCCTTGCAGCAACTGAGACCCTCGGGCAGTGCCCTCGCTTCGCGAGGGCCTCGGCTCGCTGCGCGAGCCGCGGCCCTCGCTATGCGAGGGCCGCAGCTCGCTACGCGAGGGCCGCAGCTCGCTACGCGAGTCGCGGCCCTCGCTTCGCGAGGGCCGCGGGCTCGCTACGCGAGCCCGCAGCGTTAGCAACAACTCGTACGCTCACAACTATATATGTGATTCTTTTATATAAACCCTTTAGAACTGTCTCTCAGGCAAACCCACTTTCATGACCTTCACCCCACATGGGTGAAGACAAAAACTCAGCTGGAGGATGATACTTGTATCTTTCAAATATATATTTAAAATGGAGTATTGTTATTATTAAATAGTATTATTATTGTTAAATGCTATTATTAGAATATATTGTATGGGCATTAGAGTGACCCTTTAAATTAGTAAATTACTCTTCACGCACAGTATTGTAACCCTGTTTTACTGAGATATCTCCTGGTATACATTTATATGGTAAACTGTTCATTTAATAAATAAGCATATTAATATAATTTAACATATCATAATAATTAATATATATATATATATATATATATATATATATATATATATATAGAGAGAGAGAGAGAGAGAGAGAGAGAGCGAGAGAGAGTAATTTATTAATAATTAATAATTAATAAGTAATTATTCATCTATATATATGTAAATAAGTAATTATTCATCTATATATATATATTTATATTATTAATGTGTATTGCAGTATATTGTGATACCTTTTGTATTGAGCAAACATCTTATTTTCATTTACTTATTTATTTTCCAATATAGAAGGTATCACAATATACTGCAATACTCATTATTGATCTTTATATATAGATTAATAATTACTAAATTACTGGATATTCATGGCTGTGTCACTCTTCAATTATATATATATATATATATATATATATATATATATATATATATATATATATATATATATATATAAATAAAAAATCAATTAATATGATTTGTTAAGTTATATTAATTTGAAGCTGCATATTAAATCAATATGATGACAACTATTTGAGGATTAAATTAAATTAAATAACAAAAAAGTGTCTTTTTATGATAAATTGTATTAAAGGGCCACTGTGGCTAACAGCAGCAACTATTTATTTTTTCTGCTGATCTTTTCTCAGCGGGGTGTGTCTTTTTAAGTTAATTAACTTTCCATCAGGCCTAATAAAGGCACTACCAGTTTTAGATGTCCCATTCCCATTGTGCAGATAAGGAATTCCTGTACATTTATTGTCTCCTCCAAGCTTAGGTAGATAATCGGCAAAAGCCAAAATGGCAGATATTACAGTAGCATAAATGGATACAAAATATAATGTATTCATTGATATTGCATATAATAATGCCCACAATCCATTGTTCTTACAATGATACTAATGTAGTTCTGCACAAATATCAGTGTCTGGCTGACAAATCTGATTATGGTGGAGGGATACGTCTGGTTCCATTAGCCGGTACTCATTTCATATCTATGGATTGCGGGACTATTTTAATAATTGGGTGCGCTCTGTCCGTCCGTCCGTCTGTTTGTCTATCTTTGTATCTAGATAAACAAGTGTCCATTCTCTGAGGTCAGACAGTGAAAGACTTAGACATAATGGGGCAGATTCACTAAGCTTTGGGGACAAACAGAAATAAATCTAAGCCCAAATGAAAGTGCCAGTGTAAGCGCCAGGTGACGTGCTGTGAGTGTCCAGTGCACTCATTGTTAGTTCATGAAATGTGTGTTTATAACGTCAGCAATAAATCCAGTTCCTGTCACATGACACATTTTTACCTATCCCAATAGCTGTTTATTTAATCCTTGAGGGAAAATCCATAGATATCTTAAGTGTATATACATTATATGCTTACTAACAACTAGTCCACCTCCAAAAATATGAGATAAGATAGATGTAATAAATACACAAGTAAACAAGACTATAATTAATGATTATTCAGTTCTCAAAATGACACATACTAATAAGTAGGGCTCATACATGCAACATGATACATGTATCATTAGTGAAAAATAGGTTTCATATTACATTGCATTATACTTTGCCAGCCTGCCTCTGTCATATTGTCTCTTGTAGCTGTGATATGGGCTGCCATGTGTCACTTTGGTGACTTGTGTTGACACAACTGGGACCTGCACAAAGTAAGGACTCAAGTCTACAGATGTGACATATGCAACAAGCAACATCACAGCTGTTGGCATCATATCCCCCTCTTGCCATCCCTCTCTTTCTCTCCCTCCTTCATATCTCCTCCTTCTCTATTCTCCTCTCTCCTCTCTTTCTTTCCATCCCTCTCTTTCTCTCTCTCTCCTTCATTTCTCCTCCTTATCTATTCTCCCCTCTCCTCCCCTTCTTTCCACCCCTCTCTTTCTCTCTCTCCTCCCTCTCTACTCCTTCTCTATTCTCCTCTCTCCTCTCTTTCTTTCCACCCCTCTCTTTCTCTCTCTCCTTCATATCTCCTCCTTCTCTATTCTCCCCTCTACTCCCCCTCTTGCCATCCCTCTCTTTCTCTCTCTCCTCCCTCTCTACTCCTTCTCTATTCTCCTCTCTCCTCTCTTTCTTTCCACCCCTCTCTTTCTCTCTCTCCTTCATATCTCCTCCTTCTCTATTCTCCCCTCTACTCCCCCTCTTGCCATCCCTCTCTTTCTCTCTCTCCTCCCTCTCTACTCCTTCTCTATTCTCCTCTCTCCTCTCTTTCTTTCCACCCCTCTCTTTCTCTCTCTCCTTCATATCTCCTCCTTCTCTATTCTCCCCTCTACTCCCCCTCTTGCCATCCCTCTCTTTCTCTCCCTCCTTCATATCTCCTCCTTCTCTATTCTCCTCTCTTTCTTTCCACCCCTCTCTTTCTCTCTCTCCTTTGTATCTCCTCCTCTATTCTCCCCTCTCCTCCCCTTCTTTTCACCCCTCTCTTTCTCTCTCTCCTTCATATCTCCTCCTATTCTATTCTCTTCTCTCCTCTCTTTCTTTCCACCCCTCTCTTTCTCTCCTTCATATCTCCTCCTCTATTCTCCTCTCCTTCTTTCCACCCTCTCTTTCTCTCTCTGTTATCCATCTTTCCTCCCTCTCTCCATCTCTATTTCCTCTCTCTCCTCCCCTTCTTGCCATCCCTCTTACTCTCTCTCTCCTTCAACTCTCCTCCTCTATTCCCCTCTCTCTTCCCCTTCTTTCCATCCCTCTCTTTCTCTCTCTACTCTCTTCTTTCCCTCTCTCCTCCTTCTCTATTCCCGCTATCCCCCCTTCTTTCCATCCCTCTCTTTATTTCTCTACACCTCTCCTTCTTCTCTATTCACCCTCTCCCCACCCCTTCTTTCCATCCATCCATCTATTTCTCTATCTACTCTATTCTATACCTCTTTCCTCCCTATCTACTCCTTCTCTATTCCCCTCTCTCCTTCCCTTCTTTCCATCCCTCTCTTTCTGTCTCTAATCCCTTCTTTCCCTCTCTTTTCCATATCTCCTCCTTCTCTATTCCCCCTCTCTCCTCCTCGTGTTTCCATCCCTCTCTTTCTCCCTCTACTCTCTTCTATCCATCTCTCCCTTTCTTCTCTTTTATCTCTCTCCTCTTTCACTCTTCCCCTCCCTTCTCTTTCTCTTCCTCACTCTTTCTCTCTCCTGCTCTCTAACTCTCTATCCTTTCTTTTTTTAGGTCTCTCCTCTTTCTCTTCTTTCTCCTTTCCTCCTTCACTCTTTCTCACCCTCGATTTCACTTTCTCCTTCCGTCCTTCACTCCCTCATCTCTTCTAGCTCTCTTGCTGTCTCTCTCCCAATTTCTCTGCTTTCTCTCATCTTTCTCCTCTCTCTTGCTTGTTTTTTGTTTCTTGTCCTCCTTCTCTCTCTATCCTCTCTTACTTATCTCTCTCATCCTTCTCTCGTCCCTCTTATTCTCCTTTCTCATTATCTCTCCTTCTCCTCTCCTATTCCTTTCGCCCTCTCTCTATTCATCATTCTCTCCTATTTCTTCTCTCTACACTCTCATCTTCTTTATTTCTCCTATATTTTCTCTCCTTCCCTTCTCTTTCCCCCTCTCTATCTTTTCTTTTCACCCCTCTCTTTCTTTCTCTCCTTCATACCTCCTCCTTCTCTATTCTCCCCTCTACTCCCCCTCTTGCCATCCCTCTCTTTCTCTCTCTCCTCCCTCTCTATTCTCCTCTCTCCTCTCTTTCTTCCCACCCCTCTCTTTCTCTCTCTTTCATATCTCCTCCTTTTCTATTCTCCCCTCTACTCCCCCCTCTTGCCATCCCTCTCTTTCTCTCCCTCCTTCATATCTCCTCCTTCTCCATTCTCCTCTCTTTCTTTCCAACCCTCTCTTTCTCTCTCTCCTTCATATCTCCTCCTTCTATATTATCCTCTCCTTCTTTCCACTCATCTCTTTCACTCTCTCCTTCATATCTCCTCCTCTATTCTCCTCTCTCCTCTCTTTCTTCCAATCCCTCTCTTTCTCTCTCTCCTTCATAGCTCCTCCTTCTTTATTCTCCTCTCTCCTTCTTTCCATCCCTCTCTCTCTCTCTCCTTCATATCTCCTCCTTCTCTATTCTCCCCTCTCCTCCCCATTTTTCCACCCCTCTTTCTCTCTCTCCTTCATATCTCCTCCTTCTCTATTCTCCCCTCTCCTCCCCTTCTTTCCACCCCTCTCTTTCTCTCTCTCCTTCATATCTCCTCCTTCTCTATTCTCCCCTCTCCTCCCCTTCTTTCCACCCCTCTCTTTCTCTCTCTCCTTTGTATCTCCTCCTCTATTCTCCCCTCTCCTCCCCTTCTTTTCACCCCTCTCTTTCTCTCTCTCCTTCATATCTCCTCCTTCTCTATTCTCCTCTCTCCTCTCTTTCTTTCCACCCCTCTCTTTCTCTCCTTCATATCTCCTCCTCTATTCTCCTCTCTCCTCTCCTTCTTTCCACCCCTCTCTTTCTCTCTCTTTTATCCATCTTTCCTCCCTCTCTCCATCTCTATTTCCTCTCTCTCCTCCCCTTCTTGCCATCCCTCTTTCTCTCTCTCTCCTTCAACTCTCCTCCTCTATTCCCCTCTCTCTTCCCCTTCTTTCCATCCCTCTCTTTCTCTCTCTACTCTCTTCTTTCCCTCTCTCCTCCCTCTCTCCTCCTTGTCTATTGCCACTATCCGACCTTCTTTCCATCCCTCTCTTTATTTCTCTACATCTTTCCTTCTGCTCTATACACCCTCTCCCCACCCCTTCTTTCCATCCATCCATCTATTTCTCTATCTACTCTATTCTATCCCTCTCTCCTCCCTATCTACTCCTTCTCTATTCCCCTCTCTCCTTCCCTTCTTTCCATCCCTCTATTTCTGTCTCTAATCTCTTCTTTCCCTCTCTTTTCCATATCTCCTCCTTCTCTATTCCACCTCTCTCCTCCTCGTCTTTCCATCCCTCTCTTTTTCTTGCTCCAATCTTTTCTTTCCATCTCTCCTCCATCTCTCCTTCTTCTTTATTTCCCCCCTCTCCTCCCCTTCTTTCCATCCCTCTCTTTCTCCCTCTACGCTCTTCTATCCATCTCTCCCTTTCTTCTCTTTTATCTCTCTCCTCTTTCACTCTTCCTCTCCCTTCTCTTTCTCTTCCTCACTCTTTCTCTCTCCTGCTCTCTAACTCTCTATCCTTTCTTTTTTTAGGTCTCTCCTCTTTCTCTTCTTTCTCCTTTCCTCCTTCACTCTTTCTCACCCTCGATTTCACTTTCTCCTTCCGTCCTTCACTCCCTCATCTCTTCTAGCTCTCTTGCTGTCTCTCTCCCAATTTCTCTGCTTTCTCTCATCTTTCTCCTCTCTCTTGCTTGTTTTTTGTTTCTTGTCCTCCTTCTCTCTCTATCCTCTCTTACTTATCTCTCTCATCCTTCTCTCGTCCCTCTTATTCTCCTTTCTCATTATCTCTCCTTCTCCTCTCCTCTCCTATTCCTTTCGCCCTCTCTCTATTCATCATTCTCTCCTATTTCTTCTCTCTACACTCTCATCTTCTTTATTTCTCCTATATTTTCTCTCCTTCCCTTCTCTTTCCCCCTCTCTATCTTTTCTTTTCACCCCTCTCTTTCTTTCTCTCCTTCATACCTCCTCCTTCTCTATTCTCCCCTCTACTCCCCCTCTTGCCATCCCTCTCTTTCTCTCTCTCCTCCCTCTCTATTCTCCTCTCTCCTCTCTTTCTTCCCACCCCTCTCTTTCTCTCTCTTTCATATCTCCTCCTTTTCTATTCTCCCCTCTACTCCCCCCTCTTGCCATCCCTCTCTTTCTCTCCCTCCTTCATATCTCCTCCTTCTCCATTCTCCTCTCTTTCTTTCCAACCCTCTCTTTCTCTCTCTCCTTCATATCTCCTCCTTCTATATTATCCTCTCCTTCTTTCCACTCATCTCTTTCACTCTCTCCTTCATATCTCCTCCTCTATTCTCCTCTCTCCTCTCTTTCTTCCAATCCCTCTCTTTCTCTCTCTCCTTCATAGCTCCTCCTTCTTTATTCTCCTCTCTCCTTCTTTCCATCCCTCTCTCTCTCTCTCCTTCATATCTCCTCCTTCTCTATTCTCCCCTCTCCTCCCCATTTTTCCACCCCTCTTTCTCTCTCTCCTTCATATCTCCTCCTTCTCTATTCTCACCTCTCCTCCCCTTCTTTCCACCCCTCTCTTTCTCTCTCTCCTTCATATCTCCTCCTTCTCTATTCTCCCCTCTCCTCCCCTTCTTTCCACCCCTCTCTTTCTCTCTCTCCTTTGTATCTCCTCCTCTATTCTCCCCTCTCCTCCCCTTCTTTTCACCCCTCTCTTTCTCTCTCTCCTTCATATCTCCTCCTTCTCTATTCTCCTCTCTCCTCTCTTTCTTTCCACCCCTCTCTTTCTCTCCTTCATATCTCCTCCTCTATTCTCCTCTCTCCTCTCCTTCTTTCCACCCCTCTCTTTCTCTCTCTTTTATCCATCTTTCCTCCCTCTCTCCATCTCTATTTCCTCTCTCTCCTCCCCTTCTTGCCATCCCTCTTTCTCTCTCTCTCCTTCAACTCTCCTCCTCTATTCCCCTCTCTCTTCCCCTTCTTTCCATCCCTCTCTTTCTCTCTCTACTCTCTTCTTTCCCTCTCTCCTCCCTCTCTCCTCCTTGTCTATTGCCACTATCCGACCTTCTTTCCATCCCTCTCTTTATTTCTCTACATCTTTCCTTCTGCTCTATACACCCTCTCCCCACCCCTTCTTTCCATCCATCCATCTATTTCTCTATCTACTCTATTCTATCCCTCTCTCCTCCCTATCTACTCCTTCTCTATTCCCCTCTCTCCTTCCCTTCTTTCCATCCCTCTATTTCTGTCTCTAATCTCTTCTTTCCCTCTCTTTTCCATATCTCCTCCTTCTCTATTCCACCTCTCTCCTCCTCGTCTTTCCATCCCTCTCTTTTTCTTGCTCCAATCTTTTCTTTCCATCTCTCCTCCATCTCTCCTTCTTCTTTATTTCCCCCCTCTCCTCCCCTTCTTTCCATCCCTCTCTTTCTCCCTCTACGCTCTTCTATCCATCTCTCCCTTTCTTCTCTTTTATCTCTCTCCTCTTTCACTCTTCCTCTCCCTTCTCTTTCTCTTCCTCACTCTTTCTCTCTCCTGCTCTCTAACTCTCTATCCTTTCTTTTTTTAGGTCTCTCCTCTTTCTCTTCTTTCTCCTTTCCTCCTTCACTCTTTCTCACCCTCGATTTCACTTTCTCCTTCCGTCCTTCACTCCCTCATCTCTTCTAGCTCTCTTGCTGTCTCTCTCCCAATTTCTCTGCTTTCTCTCATCTTTCTCCTCTCTCTTGCTTGTTTTTTGTTTCTTGTCCTCCTTCTCTCTCTATCCTCTCTTACTTATCTCTCTCATCCTTCTCTCGTCCCTCTTATTCTCCTTTCTCATTATCTCTCCTTCTCCTCTCCTCTCCTATTCCTTTCGCCCTCTCTCTATTCATCATTCTCTCCTATTTCTTCTCTCTATTTCACTCTCATCTTTTTTATTTCTCCTATATTTTCTCTCCTTCCCTTCTCTTTCCCCCTCTCTATCTTTTCTTTTCACCCCTCCTTCTCTTTCTCATCCCTTCTCACTCTTTCTAAAAAAAAATAATTTCTAACATAATTAGGATATTCATTTTATCCAATTAAAATTAAACAGAGTGAACAACATTAACAATATATAATGTAGCAGACACGCTTATCAGTAATGCCACGTGATTAGTACAGTAGAATCCCGGTTATCCGGCACCCAACTAACTGGGACTCTCAAGCAACCGGCACCAGCATCAATTTCCCATTTTAAAGAAACTCCTGATAAACCGTCATAACCATTGAACCATTAAACCCCCCAAAACCCCTCAATATGCATTTAAAAAGGCATTAGCACCTAAACTGGGCCATTTAGACCTAGAAAAAACAATACAAAAAAAAGTTAGTATTTTTTTTTTGCAGTCTCGAACTCCTGATAGCCTATCAGGAGTTAGAGACTGCAAAATAAAAAATACTAACTTTTTTTTCTTATTGCTTTTTCTAGGCCTAAATGGCCCCGTTTAGGTGCTAATGCCTTTTCACATGCATATTGAGGGGTTTTGGGGGGGTTTAATGGTCATTTAGACCTTTTTTTTCAGGGACTCCCGATCAACCAGAAACTACACTTATCCGGCAATAGGGAGTCCCCATAGGTACTGCATAACGGGGAGTTTACTGTATTAACCTATTATATCTGTCTATTTTACTAAGTGTTTAGCAGGATCTGCAGATAAATGACACTTGACGTCACCATGTTCATTCTGCAATATAAGGTAGAGGATAGAAAACCAAGTCAAAAACGCGTTTAAATAATTTAAATCGATTACAAATGTAATTACGTATTATCATTTAGAATCTGCATAAATAAAAAAATTCAAAACCAGTGATGCTGATTTTATTTTAACTTTCATTTTCATTTCTGTACTTTGCACTTTGTATGCAGAGAATGGTGCAGTGGGAAAAATCTTCTATTTTTTTAGAAACGTCGGTCCTGGCGTCAAATCCTGACTTTTCCTTTATTTTATAATAATAGTTTTACTTAGTATAAAATAATTATTTAAAAAAACAAGCAACTTATGTATTTTGCTCACCTCTATACTATCTGATATATATGGATAATTACCCTAGATTTGATACTATTACAATAATCCTTGATACTTTCTCTTATTCTGACATTTTATTTTCCATTTGTCGCCTACAGATGTGGAAAGAGTGACCTACAGGGGGCAGTAGAGCACCACACTAGCCTTATGTTGGTTTCTTTTTTGCTTGTTTTTTTCACCATAAATTGGTGATTTGGAGCTGTAACCTTGACAAAAGATTCCACTTTGGAGAGAAATGTTGGTGCATCTGTTATCTGCGTTACAGAGTCATGTAGACGGTCGGTGCTCTGTGCCTTTAATGCCTGGATTGGAATATAAGCTTGTAGAACTAGGTCTGTCTCTTTACTGATACACAAATCTCTCTCTCCTCTTCTTTTTTTCAGCCATTCTCTCTCTTCTTTCACTCTCTCTGTAATTCTTATCTCTCCTCCTTCTATCTTTCTCCTCTCTTCTCTCTCTCCATTATCTCTCTTTCTCTTTATTTTTCACTCCTTCTTTCTCCTCCTTTTTCTTTCCTCCTCCTATCTTTCTCCTCTATTCTCTCTCTCTCTCTCTCCTTTCACTTTCTCTTCTCTCTCTTCCTCTCTTTCTCATCCTCTCTTTCTCCTCCATTCTCTCTGTATCTCTCCTCTCTTCTTTCTACCCTCTCCTTTCCTCTTCTTTCTTGCCTTTCTCCTCCCTCTTCTACTTTCTCCACCTTCTCTTTCCTCCTCCTTTATTCCTTCTTTTTCTCCTCCTATCTTCCTCTCTCCTCACTCTCTCCTACTTCTTTCTTTCTCCTCTTTTCTCTTTCTCCTGTTTATTTATTTTTCTCTCACTCTTCCTTCTATTTCTCCTCCTGTCTTCCTCTCTCCTCACTCTCTCTTCTATCTTTCTCCTCTCTTCTCTCTCTCCTCCTTTTTCTCTTGTCCTCCTGTTTTTGTTCTCTCTTCTCTCTCTCCATTCCCTTTTGACTCTCTTGTCTCTTTCCCCTCTATTTTTCACTCCTTTTCACTCCTCCTCCTGTCTTTGTCCTCTGTTCTCTCTCTGTTTGCCTTCTCATATCTTCTCTCAGCTCTGTCTCTCTTTCTCATCTCTCTTTCTCACATTCTCTCTACCTCTTCTTTCTCTTTTTTCTCCCCCTCTCCTTTCTCCTTTCTTCTCGCCAATCTTTCCTTTTATCCTATCTTTTCTGTCTCTCCTCTTTCTCCTCCCTTCCCTTCTCTCTTCGTTTTATCTCTCTTTCTAAAAACTCAGAATGTTTAAACAATATTTAAATAAATAAAAATAACAAAGTATGCATCTAAATATTTCAACAACAAAAATATATTAATCTATAATTAAACTGAAGTGCAATATCATAAATAACAACAATAACAATTCTTAAAGTGGCTCTGTGATCATCTTTTCTAAATGGTCTTTGCATAATAAAACTTGATAGTGGGCAAAATGTTTTTTAGAAATGGAAAGAAAAAGTAAAGTCTTTAAAATGTTAACTTTTATTTACTACTAGCTACTTGCACGTCAAAAATGACGGGGCAATAACATTTTAATGCTGGGAAAGCTGTTTGTCAAACAATGTGAGTCTCTACACTCTTAACCTTTTTTTTTTTCTACAAAGAAGTACAACATTTATAATATATAATAGAAATTTCAGGCAACCCATAATTTTTTAACAATATTAACAATTTTAATTCTCATGTATGCAAGAATAATATAACAATGGGTTTTTATGAATACGTATAGTAAACCATTACATAATACTTTGTAACATGCAACTTATATTGGAAACAGTATTGAACCATTTTTGTAACAATACTAACATTTTGAATTCAGATGTATGCATGAGTAATATAAAAATAGGTCAACTTTGTATGAATGAGTATTGTAAACCATTACATAATGCTTTGTAACATGCAACTTGTAGTTCATCTATTGGTAAACCACATAGGTATTGAATCCAGAGGAAGGCAAACAGTAAAACCCCCCATTGCAACTTAGCCAATTGTATCAAACAGGGAAAAAAATAATTCCTTTCAAACCCTATTAACTGGCGATCAGATTACTCCCTGGATCAATACTCTGTATTTAATTATACATTTCAATTTATTAACAAATGGTTATCCCCGTACTAACATAAATTCTTAATTATATACAATGAAATAACTTTGCACACCTTTTAAAATATAATGTTAACATCTGAAATAGTACCTTAAAATAGTAACATTTAATCTTTAATTGTACGAAAATGCCACCTAATTGTTTTGTGAGGCCAGTCATGCAAAAAGGTAATTTCTAACACATTCCAATACGTTATTTTGTCTTTGCATTTTTGTTGTTGTTGTTATTATTGTAGTTCTTGAAAATGGCACATAGAGTTTCCTATGTGAAATAGTGGTCCTCTAAAAAGATGGCTGTTTTGACATATTGGGTCTCATAGTGTGGAGCAAACGTACCCACAGATGGCTGATCCGACCTATTGGGTCTCATAGTATGGAGCTGGATTTTTCCTCATGATGAATGCGTCTGGTACAAACCTCTATACTGTGGATAGAATATTACTTTTAAACACTGTGATTCTTTATATACAATTGCATCATGCAGCTCTGCACATTTCTTGCTCTCTAGCACCTTTGGGGAATGGGAATTCTTTGTGTGTTGACAATATTAAATCCCAAGAGATTGTTTTTTTTCTCATTTTGCTGTCAGATTTTTCTTTTTTTTTCTTTTTAGTTGCTAGAGATGCCGCCTGTCACCCGGGTCCAATGTTTGTTTGCATGAAAAAAATAGCAGAATCTGTGAGAAATGCCGACTGTGCTTGAGATCTCTATGTGTAAGACACAGCATGTAAACTGCACTATAACAGGGTCTGTAACATCTTAATTCTGCTAAAGTCATTTGGTAGCTGCATCTTTCTAATTAAATAAAATATGGCACTTTTTCTAGTGATTTTATATATATATATATATATATATATATATATATATATATATATATATATATATATATAATTTTTGTTTCAGACTCAAGGCTGAGGTGTCAGGATAAGGGGCTTCTTCATGCACCATTTTTGTATAACTTACATTTAAACTTTAGTTCAGTAGATATGTTTCTCTTCACCCTCTATCAGGTGTCCATGGGTGACCTGATAGAAGTATTTCCCTGTCTCCCTCTCTGAAGTGGACACTTCACCTTTAGCCTCCAGGGCAGATCTCAGCATCTTGACACCTAATAACTAATACTCTTGTACCTGAAACAAATAAATACATTTGAATAAATATCTATTTTTTATTTTACTGACTAGCTACTTGCCCGTCAAAAATGACAGGAATAAAATTGTACCTTCAGCGCTCATCGCGTGCCTCTCCACTGTCTACTTTATGGGCCTTGCGACCTTCGCCGCTCATTGCAAGCCCCACAAGGAGTGCCAAAGGTGCTCATTGCAAGCCTCTCCCCCCGTCTACTTTATGAGCCTCATGATAAGGGCAGAAGAGCGCCGAAGGCTTTGCTGCTCATTGCAGTCCTTGGCAACCCAGATCTTTCGTGCTACACCTTCGCCGCTCATTGCAAGCCCCACAAGGAGTGCCAAAGGTGCTCATTGCAAGCCTCTCCCCCCGTCTACTTTATGAGCCTCATGATAAGGGCAGAAGCCCCACAATGAGCGGCTTTGCTGCTCATTGCAGGCCTTGGCAACCCACAACTTTCGTGGTTAGCAATATCACCTTCAGCGGTCCCCACTCTGACTCTGCCCTGTGACTTTTCCCCCCCTCTCTCTCTCCCTCCTCTCCCTGCCCTGTGTCTTTTGTTTTTCCTTATTCCCCCCCCCCCCCCGTGTCTCTTTCCACCCTCTCCATCCCATGTGTCTTTCTCCTCTATGTGTCTGCTGAAGTTTTGCGTGTCTCGCGATGAGTGTCGTTGCTTGCGTTGTTCGGCTAAGTCTTACTAGCTTACTGGCTTTTTTTACTGGCTTTTTTTCTCGCTTAGCTCTTTTTCGATTGCCATAAAACACCAAATATACCTCAAATTAACTTGCAACCTCACTCACAGGCTCCCTTTCTCTCCCCCTGTACTGTGTGCGAGCATGTAAGTTTTTTTTGTTAATTCTTTGGCATTTTTTGGTGCTCATTGCAGGCCGGCAACTGCGTGCCTGGCTTTGGGAGGCCCGCAGTTAATTAACATTTCGTGACCAACATCGTAAACGTGACCAACATTTCCAAAACCAACAACTATATATGTGATATACTAGTAACTTGCCTGTCATAAATGATGGTATCATATGATTTGTCTTCAATTGTCTGTGCTGTCTCTCTTTGTGCTGTCTCTCTCTGTACTCTCTGTCTTTGTGCGCCCTCTCTCTGTCTTTGTGCCCTCTCTCTGTGTGTACTCTCTCTCTGTCTGTGCGCTCTCTCTTTATCTGTGCTCTCTCTCTGTGTGCGCTCAACCTCTTGCTGTGCCCTCTCTCTGTACCCTGTGTCTCTCTGTGCCCTCTGTCTCACTCTGTGCCCTCTCTGTGCACTCTCTCTCTGTCTATTCTCTCTCTACTGTAACAAAACTATATATATACTAGGAAATTGCCAGTCAAAAATGATAGGAATAACATTGTAAACCTGGCAATGCTTTTTGCCACACAATGTGAGGATTTTGCCCCTCTGAGAAAAATTGTACCTTCAGCGCTCATCGCGTGCCTCTCCACTGTCTACTTTATGGGCCTTGCGATGAGCACCGAAGGCTTTGCTGCTCATTGCAGGCCTTGGCAACCCAAAGCTTTCGTGCTACACCTTCGCCGCTCATTGCAAGCCCCACAAGGAGTGCCAAAGGTGCTCATTGCAAGCCTCTCCCCCCGTCTACTTTATGAGCCTCATGATAAGGGCAGAAGCCCCACAATGAGCGGCTTTGCTGCTCATTGCAGGCCTTGGCAACCCACAACTTTCTTGGTTAGCAATATCACCTTCAGCGGTCCCCACTGTCTGACCCCTGTGACTTTTCCCCCTCTCTCTCTCCCTCCTCTCCCTGCCCTGTGTCTTTTGTTTTTCCTTATTCCCCCCCCCCTGTGTCTCTTTCCACCCTCTCCATCCCATGTGTCTTTCTCCTCTATGTGTCTCCTGAAGTTTTGCGTGTCTCGCGATGAGTGTCGTTGCTTGCGTTGTTCGGCTAAGTCTTACTAGCTTACTGGCTTTTTTTACTGGCTTTTTTTCTCGCTTAGCTCTTTTTCGATTGCCATAAAACACCAAATATACCTCAAATTAACTTGCAACCTCACTCACAGGCTCCCTTTCTCTCCCCCTGTACTGTGTGCGAGCATGTAAGTTTTTTTTGTTAATTCTTTGGCATTTTTTGGTGCTCATTGCAGGCCGGCAACTGCGTGCCTGGCTTTGGGAGGCCCGCAGTTAATTAACATTTCGTGACCAACATCGTAAACGTGACCAACATTTCCAAAACCAACAACTATATATGTGATATACTAGTAACTTGCCTGTCATAAATGATGGTATCATATGATTTGTCTTCAATTGTCTGTGCTGTCTCTCTTTGTCCTGTCTCTCTTTGTCCTGTCTCTCTCTGTACTCTCTGTCTTTGTGCGCCCTCTCTCTGTCTTTGTGCCCTCTCTCTGTGTGTACTCTCTCTCTGTCTGTGCGCTCTCTCTTTATCTGTGCTCTCTCTCTGTGTGCGCTCACCCTCTTGCTGTGCCCTCTCTCTGTACCCTGTGTCTCTCTGTGCCCTCTGTCTCACTCTGTGCCCTCTCGGTGCACTCTCTCTCTGTCTACTCTCTCTCTACTGTAACAAAACTATATATATACTAGGAAATTGCCAGTCAAAAATGATAGGAATAACATTGTAAACCTGGCAATGCTGTTTGCCACACAATGTGAGGATTTTGCCCCTCTGAGCACCTTCGCCGCTCATCGTGAGTCCCACGCTGACCACAATTGGCGCTCATTGCGAGCCTCTCCCCCTGTGTACTTTAAAGGCCTCACGCTTGAGCACCTCTGGAGCTCAGAGCGAGCCCCCCCCCCATGTAGTTTAGGGGCTTCAAGATGAGTGTTAAGGCCTTGGGTTAAGTGTTACTGCCTTCGGTTAAGTGTTACTGCCTTGGGTTAAATGTTACTGGCTTGCGTTAAATGTTACTGCCTTCAGCTTCGTTTTCATCCTGTAAATTTTGCCCACCATTTATTTTCTCGCTTAGGCAATTTTTGATCGTGAAAAAATGGCAAATATGCCTCCAATTAACTTGCAACCTCACTCACAGGCTGCCTGCATTCAGTTTTACTGTGCTGTGTGGAAGTGAATTTGAGGCATAATTGTGTTTTTTTGGTGGTCTTTCCAGTTGCGTGGTTCGGCCGTTTTAAGTGCTTCGGTCCTAAGTCCAACGGAACTCGTGATGAGCACATTACAGCCTCGCAGTTGCGGCCCATAATGGCTCGCCTCGCTTTGCGAGGCCCACAATATTTAACTTTGTGTGACCAACAGCTCGTATATCCACAACTATTATATGTGATGTGTATATATATGTTACGACCACCAGCTTTGGGGGACCACGCTCACCCCAAATCTCTCTCTCTCCACGATCGCAACTTTTTGTTCAGATCTCCACACCAGCGGATACTTCAGATGACAGCATCATTACTGCAGAGACATGCACCTCAGACCCCTATTCTTAGGATCTAAGAATCACACACCATGTACCTTGGATTAGTACAAGCAGACTCTGACACCACCTGTGTTTAGTGTGTCCAAAGTCAGACTGGCCACTTCTTTATTGTTACAGAGATATATATCAACACAGAAAAATTACACAAAACACCAAAGACCTTACCCAGTTCTAGCCCATCCTCCTAGACAAATAGCTTTCAATCCCCCTCACCCACATGCTTTCCAGATGTATAGAGGCATCTGGCTTTCTTCTAATTACACCTTTTTTTCTCCTCTTACAGAGCCATAAAACTAGTTCCCCCTTTCATGAATAAAGCCAGAGCCTTCACACGTGGCCGTTTGCAGGGCCATAAAGATTCTAAAGAAGATTAATCCTTTGTCACATAAGTGACTACAGTATTTTTTAGATAATTATAGCATCCTAGGGCCTACTTCTATCACAGCTGCATTATTACAGTGCATATAACATGATCTAGTAACCACCAAATGAATTATTGTAGTTCAGTCCCCAACAACAAGTTTCAGGTCCGTTGTAATAATTCTTGACATTAACACCCAGTGAGCTAGCATTCCAAATATCAGCGTTACTTGTGAGTTGCAAGGGGTCCCATCACGGCCCCAAATCGTTCATGACAGCTTGCCCCCATTTTAAAATGCAGAATCCCGGCGTCCATCTTTAATCGGACGGATGCCGGCATTTCTGCGGCTTAGAGATACCATCCCAGGAGAAGCATTCTGTGGTTCCCCCCTTTCCTGCGGCTGCAGGAATTAACAAGTAGTGGGGTGGGCAGGAAATAGCATCCTGTAAACCCCTATTATAATCCATAGAACGTGATACATCCAGGCTAGCAGGCATCTTGATGGGTCAAATACCGGTACAAGCCTCCCAATCCTGAGCAGTAACCCCATCTACCCGGCTGAAACAAGAGGACCACCCAACTCCATTTGGGCCAATGTGGAAAATAATTTCTTCAGGCCTCCACCAGCACGGGGCCTGATCCTGGGTGTGCATGGCAGATTCTTGTCATTATTCCCCTCTATTAATTCCAGGGAAGAATTAAAAGCCAGGGGAAAGTCCTGTGTATTCCTGGCCAGCACAACCTCAACAGGCCAGGGCAAACACTCATCCCTGGCTATTAGGCCAGGAGCATAGTCATTTTCCTTTGGAACAAAAGCAGGCATTGCCAGTATGTACTGGCTGGCATTAGAAACCTGAGCCTTGGGTGTAGCCTTCACGCCCCTGTGTTGACACATGACCTGAGCACTGTATCCCACTTTCCCCTGCACTGCAGTCTGGGCACAGTAACCCCTCTCACCTGGAGCAATGGTCTGGGCATGGGACTCCATTTCTCCATCTTCTTGGTCCACAGTTGGTGCAGTGTATTCCATCTCGCCTGGATTGGGCACACAATAAGGAATGTGGTCCCTCTTTAAATGATTTGCAGTGTCTCTGTTTGGCAGGATCTCAGGGATCATAACCTCCCCTGCCCCCTTGTCTGTGGCTGGCTCTCTGACATTTTTTATCAACTAGTTCCCCCTTTCATGAATAAAGCCAGAGCCTTCACACGTGGCCGTTTGCAGGGCCATAAAGATTCTATAGAAGATTAATCCTTTGTCACATAAGTGACTACAGTATTTTTTAGATAACTATAGCATCCTAGGGCCTACTTCTATCACAGATGCATTATTACAGTGCATATAACATGATCTAGTAACCACCAAATTAATTATTGTAGTTCAGTCCCCAACAACAAGTTTCAGGTCCGTTGTAATAATTCTTGACATTAACACCCATCATGGCCCCAAATCGTTCATGACAATATATATATATATAAATATACATATATATATATATAATTAAATAAAGATATAAAGAAAATAAAATGAATAAATTATAACAGCACATTTTTAAGAGATTTTTTCATGTTTATCCAGTTTTGGTGGCTTTATACTGAAAATATGTATGAATGATGTAGAATTGTTAGCTAAATTGTGGCTGTGAGAGGCACAGATTTCTCTGGCATGTATCTGGGTGGGATTTATTTATGAATCCATATGAGTAGATAAATGGGCATATTAGATTGGCCTGTTATTTAGGCTATACACCTATGTATAGTGCAGGGAGAGGATTGATAGGAAGATTTGTCCCAATCTGCTGCACTTTTTCTAGATTTAAGAGTTCTAGATTAAAAGGTCCACAAATAATGTTAATATTACTCCCCTTTAAAGAACTTGACTTGATAAAATAAATCACATATAATAGTTGTCAAACTACGAATCGTCGTCACTCTTTGCAAGCTCGCAAAGTGAGCTCGCAAGAACTGCATCCATTGTGAAGCGAGGGACGCAGTTTGGTCCGCAAATGCGGACCCTCGCAAAGAGAGGGGCCACATTTGTGGAAGGTGGACTCTCCAATGTCGGCTGCAATGTTGGCCGCAAATGCGGACCCTCGGCACCTCACAAGAGGTTACAAACACACACACAAGCGCCACTTTAACAAAATAGATCTAACACGCATTCAATAAATACGAACTTTCACAAAAACATACGAACCGCGGGTCTTAGAATGCAAAATTTACAGACTTAGCCCAAACAAATACGATATGTGGGACTTTGAAAAAAAACCATTATGAACTCGCAAAATTACAACCTTAACGGCCAAACCTCACGCACCTGAAAACATTAAAAACACAATAAATACACACAAAAAAACACATAAAAAGCTTACACACAGCAAGGGGGGGCACCCAGGACCTCTGCAAGTGAAGTTACACCTCAATTTAAGTCCAAATTCCCGAGTTTAGACACGCGAAAATCCCCTAAGCGAGAGAAAAAATGGCCGCGAAAAAAACGAAAACGAGGCTATACGACCCTAAAGCCGCAAAACAACACCAAGCACAGACGGGTTTTCCAAAAAGCCGTACAAGGTACAAGATACACTTTTAGCAAGGACGCTAAATCATCCACACCCCCTGTACCACATCCACATTTGCCGCCATTTTACAACACTAACTTACACAATGCGGAAGTACACAGCTACACTAACGGCTTCCCCTCGCGCACGCAGCCTATTTACACTACACGCTGTACACATTGCTGACACTTACACCTCAGCTCCACAATAGTGCAAACCTACATTGTAGGCTGCAGGAACATCAAAACAGATTGTCAGCTCTTCAGCACATTGCTTGCTGCATATATTACTTACAAATAGGTAAAGTATTTTAATTTATTAATTATTTCATTGGCATACAAAAATACATATACACACAAAAAAAAAATGTATTGCAATAAACACAAAAGACATTCACTGCGCGCCTCACATTGAGCGCCAATGCTGCTCATAGCACACAAACTACACCAGGGGACAGCCTTGCAATAAGCGCAAAAAGCAGATCAGCGCCGACCTTACAATGACAGCAAAAGCGCCTCTAATACAAAAAAACAAACATCCAACAGCCTTGCAATGAGCGCCAAAGGTCCTCAGGGTAAAAAAGGTTTCCATTATGTCTCAAACAGCATTCCCTGGCTTACAATTTCATGCCCGTCATTTTCTGATGGGCAATTCGCTAGTAAGTAAATAAATAAGTAAATTAATATGCCTGCATTCAGTTTTACTTTAGTGACAGAAGACATTAACAAGCTTAGACAGCTTGGAATATGGGGGGACTACGACCATGGATTCTGATAATTTCTCTGTTCAGGTAGGATAACCCGCAGACTACAGGCAGAGAATATTTCATTTATATTTTCTCTAAAAATACTTTCATGCTCATGATTTACACAGCTCCTATTGCTGTAAGTTTGTTACATACTTAACAAATGTGAAGCTTTTTCCAAAACTTCAGTGGCTCTTTAACATGGAATAGCTCACAGTGTATTGGCAGATGGGTGTAGAAATTATATTGACCCCTTTTTCGTTAGTATAATTATTTAGATAGTGTTTTTAGAAATGATTGCTGATTAAACAGGGGGACAAATGAGCATTAACACATTAATGGACTTGTGGCATTTAATCTCCTAAATACGATGGACACATTTCCCTTCTTATTATTTGTTTATTTTTTAGCTTTTTCTGTTTTCATTCTGTATTTAAACATTTTGTCTCAATAAACAGATACAATGTAAAATACTGCAAGTTTTACAGCAAAGCAATAAAATCAGATTATAGAGCTCTTAGCAGCAAAAATTCAATTAGTTCTTATGAGATAACTCACAATGCTGCATAGAACAACGTTTATTTGAAAGAATAGAAAATCAAATCACATAAATGTTTAAATACAGCAATATCCATAATATACACCAAGAATGTAATTAAAACAAACAATTGCAACTAATTATTTGATTCAAATAAAACTAATATAACGGAATATACAGGGAGTGCAGAATTATTAGGCAAGTTGTATTTTTGAGGATTAATTTTATTATTGAACAACAACCATGTTCTCAATGGACCCAAAAAACTCATTAATATCAAAGCTGAATATTTTTGGAAGTAGTTTTTAGTTTGTTTTTAGTTTTAGCTATTTTAGGGGGATATCTGTGTGTGCAGGTTACTATTACTGTGCATAATTATTAGGCAACTTAACAAAAAACAAATATATACCCATTTCAATTATTTATTTTTACCAGTGAAACCAATATAACATCTCAACATTCACAAATATAAATTTCTGACATTCAAAAACAAAACAAAAACAAATCAGTGACCAATATAGCCACCTTTCTTTGCAAGGACACTCAAAAGCCTGCCATCGATGGATTCTGTCAGTGTTTTGATCTGTTCACCATCAACATTGCGTGCAGCAGCAACCACAGCCTCCCAGACACTGTTCAGAGAGGTGTACTGTTTTCCCTCCTTGTAAATCTCACATTTGATGATGGACCACAGGTTCTCAATGGGGTTCAGATCAGGTGAACAAGGAGGCCATGTCATTAGATTTTCTTCTTTTATACCCTTTCATGCCAGCCACGCTGTGGAGTACTTGGACGCGTGTGATGGAGCATTGTCCTGCATGAAAATAATGTTTTTCTTGAAGGATGCAGACTTCTTTCTGTACCACTGCTTGAAGAAGGTGTCTTCCAGGAACTGGCAGTAGGACTGGGAGTTGAGCTTGACTCCATCCTCAACCCGAAAAGGCCCCACAAGCTCATCTTTGATGATACCAGCCCAAACCAGTACTCCACCTCCACCTTGCTGGCGTCTGAGTCGGACTGGAGCTCTCTGCCCTTTACCAATCCAGCCACGGGCCCATCCATCTGGCCCATCAAGACTCACTCTCATTTCATCAGTCCATAAAACCTTAGAAAAATCTTGAGATATTTCTTGGCCCAGTCTTGACGTTTCAGCTTGTGTGTCTTGTTCAGTGGTGGTCGTCTTTCAGCCTTTCTTACCTTGGCCATGTCTCTGAGTATTGCACACCTTGTGCTTTTGGGCACTCCAGTGATGTTGCAGCTCTGAAATATGGCCAAACTGGTGGCAAGTGGCATCGTGGCAGCTGCACGCTTGACTTTTCTCAGTTCATGGGCAGTTATTTTGCGCCTTGGTTTTTCCACATGCTTCTTGCGACCCTGTTGACTATTTTGAATGAAACGCTTGATTGTTCAATGATCACGCTTCAGAAGCTTTGCAATTTTAAGAGTGCTGCATCCCTCTACAAGATATCTCCCTATTTTTGACTTTTCTGAGCCTGTCAAGTCCTTCTTTTGACCCATTTTGCCAAAGGAAAGGAAGTTGCCTAATAATTATGCACACCTGATATAGGGTGTTGATGTCATTAGACCACACCCCTTCTCATTACAGAGATGCACATCACCTAATATGCTTAATTGGTAGTAGGCTTTCGAGCCTATACAGCTTGGAGTAAGACAACATGCATAAAGAGGATGATGTGGTCAAAATACTCATTTGCCTAATAATTCTGCACTCCCTGTAGTTTTCTATATAAGTGTTTCAGAGTTTGTCTATACTGAAAAACAATACATTGGATCAGTGTAATAATGTGTGAAGGTTTCATTTGTAGCACTTGCCTCTAGCCCTGTATAATAAGCTAGATATGTCATTTACTATAATAGTAACTTGCCCATCATAAATTACAGTAGCATACAATTTTATAATTGCCTGTGCTCTCTCTCTCTCTCCATGTCCTGTCTCTCTCTCTCTCTCTCTCTCTCCTGTCTCTCTCTCTTTCTCTCTCTCTCCTGTCTCTCTCTCTCTCTCTCTCCTGTCTCTCTCTCCTCTCTATCACTCCTTCCCACCCGCTCCCTGTCATCACTCCTCCACACACTCCCTTCCCTTACTCCTTCCCACCCTCACTCCCCTCACTTCTCCCCCCTTCCCACCCTCACATACTTCTTCCCACCCTCACATACAATGCAACGTCAATGCATGTTACCACCCGGGATGTGTGTTACCGTTGCGCATGGGCATATCATGCAAATATTTAACCACAAAGTGTGATCCTTGTGTAGTGAGCACTGTGGAGGCGTTACACACATATTGTTATATATTACTAGAGACTTGCCCGTCAAAAAATGACGGCAATTAAATTTGTATGTTTGTAATTCTGTTTTGTCGGTAATTGTGTATTTGACACTTGTAACCTTTTTCTTATCTCGAAAGAAGTACAATTATTATATTAAATATGTTTATTTTTTTAACTTGCAACTGTTTTGTGACGAACTGTTAAACGTTTTTTTTGTAAAAGTATTAATATTTGAATGTAAGAATAGTTGAACATTGTATTAATAAGTTTTGTAAACTTGACATAATGTTTTTTTAACATGCAACTTGTAGATTAAGAACTGTTAAAGGAAATATAAATTGAATCGAGAGGAAGGCAAACAGTAAAAACCCTCCTTGAAACCTAGCCAATAAGTGGGAAAAAAAATTAATTCATTCCTGACCCCATTAACTGGCGATCGGATTACTCCCTGGATTAATATTTTGCATCAAATGCTACATTTACATTGTATAACAAAACGTCCTCCTCCTGTTAACATAAACTTTCAAATATCTGCAATTAACCAACTTTACCTTGTTTTTTTGTTAAACTTGTAACATTGTAAACAGTAACATACTTAATTAACATTTGAACTTGAATTTTTTTTAAATGCAAGGCAAATCACCTTGACTTTTATTGTTTTCAATGTAAACTTTAATAGCCTGTGGGTTTTTGCACCTTGAGAAGGCAAAATACAACAGGCCATGTGCAAATACTGGTTGTTCTAAGAATATCCCCACAGATTTGAAACTTTGTCCTTGTGATTTATTAATGGTCATGGCAAATGCCATGATGATGGGAAATTGTCTTCTTTGATGTACAAAAGGGAGGTTACTTTCACTTGGTGCCAAATCTATTCTTGGTATGAAAACTCTCTCTCCTTTATGGGTACCAGTTAGAATTTCAGCATCTATGAAATGGTCCTTTAATTTTTGAACAATTAATCTTGTACAATTGCATAGGCCTTTTTTGGGGTTCATATTTCGCAGTAACATGACAATTGTATCTTTCTTTAGCTACAAAATATGTGGTGGCATTCCTGAAGGAGTTAATGAGTTTATGAATTCAGTAGAAAAGTTTGCCTGACTTTCTTTGTCATCACCAAGTACCGAATCAGCACTGTGATCATTCTTTTGTGGTACATTAATTTTTAAAAATATTTCATTATTGAGAAGCAATGCATCCTTATTTTTGCATGTTAGTATTACTTTGTTAGCAAGTTCTGCATAGTCCTCGTTTTTTATTGTACTTTCGAATATAGCGATATAAGATCTTGTTTGCAAATCATATGATCTGGGATGTGCACAGTGTCCTCAGGTAAATTTTGGATTTGTTCTGTTTTTCCTTCTCCAATTGTAATAAGCCAATCATTGAAATCATTTTCTCCTTCTGATCTCAAATTTTGTTGTAATTGAAGATGGGTAAAATGTTTCCATAGTGTACTTGACTTTATATATGTTTTGATAATGTCGGTTCGATTTCCATTTACCACGACAGGTAATGTTTGTCTAAAATTGCCACCTAACAACATTACCTTTCCACCAAATGGCAAAGTATTATCCATGACTTCACGAAGCAAACGGTCAATACATTGTAGGGCATAGTATTACATCATTGTAGCCTCATCCATTATAATTAATTTACTTTTTTTTTTTTTTTTTGCTTGTAATGACTTCATTCAAATATCCGACACTGATGTTTCCAAATAGGCACTGGCAGTTTAAATCCACTATGAACTGTACTTCCATCTTCTAACAAAAGTGTGGCAATTCCAGTGGTTGCAAATGCCAGTGCTATCTGACCTTGCGCTCGTACAAAACTCATCAATAAATAAGTTTTTCCTTCCATATCCAGATAGAAATAATGCTCTTTGACCATGTCATCATCTAGGGCATTTTTGATTGCATTAAATGCTTGCAATTGTAAAGTTGCAAGTCTGTCTTCTGTTCTTTCTGTTTGTAGTTGAATGTCATAGTCTTCAAAGTTGATGTCGTCTATAAGACCTGGATCTGGCAGATTAAAACTTGCACAACTTAATCCATGAGTTAAAACGACCTCTTGGATTTAAATTAATGCTTTAAATTGTGCAATAGGCTCAATGTATCGTTGCATAAAGTCTTCAGCCATATTTGTTTTAAATTTGTCTCACAAAGCTAATGCATTTGGAGCATTTGAGAAGATACAAATGAATGCAAATTGTTCCCTCATCTGCCGTGGCATTTGACATAGTGCTGCTTCTTCTAGACATCTTTCCCATTCTGTTTCATCAGCTAGGAAGTTTCTATGTCGCGCAGCTAAATTAAATGATTCATATACTATGTCATTAGCAGTTCTTAAGTGTTCAAAACTTTGTGCACCAGGAACATTTAGAAGTAGTAGTCTTAAGCAGAAACGATCAAGGTCTCTTGGACTTACAGTGTAAATTCTTGGGATTAATTTATTTCCACTGCTTTTTCTTTGTCGCCATAATCCATTAACAAAAACATAATGATATGGAATGTCAATATATAACAATTCCCTTGCCTGTAAATCAGTTGAATTTAATTGAAACCATGCAGTTAGTGTAGTGTGGCGATGCTCACTTTGTGCCAAAGCATTTGTTTAATTTCCAGCATGGAAATACACTAAATGTCTTTGTGGCAAATGTACAGCTAATCTATATACTGCAATTGATCAATGGTGCATTTTAAATTTTAGAAGACGCCACATAGCTTCTGGTGCACTCACATAGCGAGCATCTGCATGAGGTGCAAGTTCATCATGTACTAACTCAGTGCTTTCGTTATTTTCAGCACTTTTGACGACTACAGTAGCTGCATCATAGCCTTTGTAAATATATTTGTACACATGTTTTATGGATTTTATAGAAGTGCAGGCTTCAACATTAATGTGTGCATTATACTTCATGAGTAAATGTGGATTGTATGGTACGAAACATATCTATTGTCGAAGTTTTTTCCGCGAATAATGACAGTTTGTCCTTCTCTTGTTCTATATAATGGATATCCATCACAATTAGCATAAGTTTTGTCTCTATAATCTTTTAGAAGTTCTTTTGTACATTTCTTATTTTCCATACATGGTGACTGTGGATTAATATCTCCACACGGTCCGTGAATCATACGATGAGTTACAATCTCATATAGTCTACCATGTAGTTCTGGATCTGGTAGTTCAGCAATAATGACTGAATCCACTTTGTCACCAGTATCTAACTTATCTTTTTCTTGAAGGATTATAAGAATATTTGCATGTGGAAGTCCTCTTTTTTTAAATTCAATAGTATAAACATAAGCCAGACATTTGCCAAATAACTGAGTTATGGTTATGTCACATATTAATTCATTTAATTTGATTTTAAAGACTCTGGCCACTAAATCTAGTCTATCAGAAGCAGTTTGGCCAATAAGCAAATTGTGTGTAATCTCTGGCCATTGGGGATTACATGTAAATGTAATAAGTAAATCTGGTTTGCCAAATGTTGTTACAATAGCCATGGCATCATTGTATCTTTCTTGCATATTGTGAGGAGATCCCTGGAAAGAAGATGGTAAAATTATCATGTCATGTCTCTGCTTGTAGCAACCTCAGCGACATAATCCATCAATCCACAATACTGTTCTACACATAGTTTTTCTTGTTGATATTTTATGAAGTATAAATTATTGGCCTCAACTTGCAAATAGGAATCAATAATCCATTGTTGTGTTAGTTTTCCACCACATAAAATCGGATTGAGTCCATTTCGAATGGCAATTTGAGCCACTTTAAATTCAAGCATGGAAATATTATTTTGCACTTGTACTTTAGAATTTGGGTAACTCTGAAGGGTTAATTTTAGTTGCCAACCTGCTTCTCCACGTGGAAAAAATATTGGATATGTCATTGCTTCTAAATTTGTACTTAAGATACTTATATTAATAAAAGGTTGCTCCTCATTTCTGGGATACATTCTAATGTCTCTCTGAAATGGTGGTTCTCCATCATTTTGAAAGTCCATTGCAACCTCATTTGATGTTGGCAAGTTATAACAGCGTTTATCAGTATGTCGATCTCCTTTAAGCACCATATTGACCTTTGGGATTGGCAATTGATGTATTTCTGCATGAAGTTGTTGTTCCTTTTCTACTTCTGCCAATTTTTTATAAGCTTGAGTGTAGGGGTTATTGGCCATAATTGTATCTAGCTCAATAAAAACAATGGGTAAGCATTTTTTATTTTCCTGAAGCTGCATACGTTGGTCAACAGCTTCCATTGTATCTAGGACATATAGTTGAGCAAATTTTCTTTGTTCTCCTTCCTCTGGATGTAAATGTGTAGTACCATGGTAAATTTGTCCTTGGACTTTAAAGCACTAAGGGCCATGTCCTGGCACATTAGCAGCTAATGTTGCCCCCATAGATGCAAAGGATATGGCACTATTGTATGATCTTATGTTTGTTTTGAAATTTTTGTAGTTGGGAAAAGCAGGCTCAGTCATAATGCTTTGTAAATATGTTGGGAATTGTTGTCTTTCTGGAAGTTTGACCTTGCCTTTTTGACAGCAACTAATGGACTCACCATCTCTGGGTCTTTCCTGTTTGAAATGATAAGCCTCACAAAACTGACAGAGAATATTCATGTCACCACAATTATGAACCTCTATTGCTAAAGACTTAAGTAAAGGACAATTTGAAAAACATATATCAGTCTGAGTTTGTCAGTCATTATTGGAAATGTTATCTGATTGTTCAGGAACAGGTTCTAAATGCTTTTGTTTTTAGCTGCCTTCTTAGCTGTAGATTTTAGTTTTTCAGCTAATAGTCTTTTGCTTGCAAGTCTTTTTCATTCTTTTTCTCGTCTAATTTCCTTCTGCTCCTGCGTCTGCTGCTTTGGCCATGTTTTTTGTCGCTCTCTAGTTTGCCATCTTTTCCTGTTTCTTGTCAGTATCTGCCATATTAATCTATTAATAAAAATAATGTATTATTATTTTGGTTTCTGATTGTAATTTGTTTTGTAAGTGCTTATTTTTTTTTTTTTTCTGTACTATGGTGTTTTGTGTGCAACACTGTTGTCATTATAGATTTAGGTTGTGTGTTTAGGCTTATAGGTTATTTTAACTGAAAGCTTTATAGTGTCAAATTTGTATGTGTTACTTCTATTTTTTGTGCTATTATTTTTTGTGAACGCTAGTTTTGAGATTGTAGGTTTATAGGTTTGGCTTATAGACATAGCACACCAAAGCAAATTTTGGAGTGATTTTTGTAGTTTTCTGTAGCCGATTGTTGTAATTGGAGGATTAGGTTGTAGTTTTAGGCTTATAGGGTGTGGTCCAGAAAAGAGGCTTTATTCTTGATTTTTGTAGGTGTTACTAATATTTGTTGTAGTATCCTATTTTGTGTGTCTGTTTAGGTTGTGGGTTTAATGTTGTAGGTTAGGGCCCAGTGAAGAGGATTTATTCTTGTATTTGTTATGTGTTAGCACTATTTGTTGTACTATCCTGTTTTCTGTCGGCCACGTTTGGGATGATAGATTTAAGTTATGGGTTAGTGTTACAGGTTGGTGGAGAGAAAACAGGATTCCTTACTTGTTTTTAGTTTCATTTTGACATTGGCTCCCAGCAAACAGGCTATTATTTTCTATTGTTTTTACTTGTTATACTATACCTTGATTGAAGGCTTTTTGGTGTATGAATGACAGAGGGTCCCCTACTGCCAATGTTGATGCGTCAGTCTTCAGGCAGTGTCTGTTTAAAAAGAGAAAGATAAATGGTTAATTTTTGTGTTTTGTTTGGTTTTTGTATGAGCATGGTCTTTTTGTGAATGTAATGTATTTTTGTATCTTACCTCTTCTTTGTTTCAAAATGTTCCTTGGCACAAAAATAGGATATACTGCAGTTCACAGACTTGCCACTACTAGAGAATTACAAGAGGGAGGAAGTAGCTGTGCCTAGGGGCGCCAGAGATGTAAATCTGGTCCTATAGCTATGAACATAAACAACATTTTTACAAAAAAAAATCTATATATCTATCTAATATATGTAGAAGGTCTCACCTTGCTTGATGTGTTTATCAAATCTATCTGGGTAGAGAGAGAGGGCTTTGTTATATCATTGGATCTTATTACATTTAACACCTGCCCAAATCCCTTGCGTAAAAGCAGGCAGCTTGCATCAATAAATGCAAGGTTTGCTCCTGCAAAAATATAAACGCTTCTCACACACAGAACCATCACCAAAGTATCATGGATGCCTCCAGGGTCCAGGAAATGGACCATCATTTATTTTTTCCTACTTTTCTCTGTCTAATTATTTTTATAACATATATATATTAGTGACTTGCCGGTCAAAAATGACGACAATTAAATTTGAAGCCATGGCAATGCTGTTTGCCACACAATGTAAGGCTTTTGTTCCTCTGAGGACCTTTGGCGCTCATTGTGAGCCTCTCCCCTTGTGTATTTCAAGTTTCCTCCTTTGCAACGATCACCTTCGGCGCTCATCGTGAAGACAGATATATAAGTACAGTGTAAAATATACAATTTTTTAGTACAGTGAATTAATAAATTAATATGAATTAATACATTATTATACTTTACTTATTTATATTTAATATGCAGCAATCAATATCTTCTACGTTCCTGGCTAACTCGTATGTGCCTGGAAGTGATTTGCACGCCTCGGTCTCCTTTAGCCTCGTTTTAATTTTTTTCGTCCGACACTCATCAAATTCGGCTTAAATTTGTGTGCAACCTCACTTCCAAGCGTTCGAAACTTGGCAAATTCGGCTTAAATTTGCATGCAACCTCACTTCCAGGCGTCCTGGCGTTCCCCCCGTGCTGTGGGTGAGTGTGTTTTTATTTTTTTCTCGTTTTTCGCGTGTTTCCATTTCAGCAGTTCAGCTGTTAAATTAATATTTTTGTGTGGTCGTTTTTTTAGCCCCCAAGATTTTGAGGTCATTCCTGGCTAACTCGTACGTGCCTGGCATTGATTTGTGCGCTTCGGGCTCCTTTAGACTCGTTTTAATTTTTTTTGTCCGCCTTTTTTTTTTCTTTTTCGCTTAGTTGATTTTCGAGTGTCAAAACGTAACAAATTTGGCTTACATTTGGGTGCAACATCACTCCCACTGTCCTGGCTTTCCTCCTGTGAGTTTTTTTTTTTATTGTGTTTTTTGATTTGCGCGGTTCGGCCATTAACTTTGTATTTTTCTGAGATCCATTTTGTTTGTGAAGGGATTCCAACCTATCAATTTTTTTTTCTAAGTCCCGCATTCCTCAACTGCTTGCAGCCTAAGGCAATTCTGCATTTCCTAACTGCTTGGAGGCTAAGTCCCGCGAGCTTCAATGCCTCAACTGCTCGCCTCGCTTCGCAAAACTCGCAGCAGCACCTTGGGTGCTCATTTCTGCCTAAGTCCCATGTTTTTCAATGCTTCAACGGTTCGCCTCGCTTCGCAAGGCTTGCAAGAGTGCCTTCGGTGCTCATTTCTGCCTAAGTCCCGCCTGTTTCAATGTCTCAACTGCTCGCTTTGCGAGGCTCGCAGGCAATAAGCGCCTTTGGCGCTCATTGCCTAAGTGCTCCAAGCTTCAATGCCTCAACGCTCATCGCCTAAGTCCTCCGAGCTCGGAAGGCTTCAATGCATTAATGGCTCACCTCGCTTTGCTAGGCTCGCAAGACAACGAATCGCAGTTTGACAACTATTATATGTGACATACATACATAAATATATAAAGAAAATAGAAAATAAATAGTATGTTTATAAGCCCATTTGAATGTACCACTTTAAATTGGATCTCCATTGCCAACTGATCTCCAATCCAGTATCAGTGACATAAACAGTAGTTACTGTGATTAACACAGTATATGCATTTGCATCCATTATACTAATACATACAATTAATTTATATAGGCAGCAATGCACATGATGCAGTAATTTAATATTTTATATATTATAGTGCTTTTTTGGTACCTCAGAAACAGCAGCGGACATACTGCCAGGGCCCTCTGCTACTTGCTTGATTTGGAGAAATGGGAAACTTTTAATTTATTAAGAGAGCGGTGCAATTAATTAATTTATAGAAAGGTAGTTTAATCACAGTAGGGGGTAATCTGACCATGTACATCCTTATCCCCTTTTTGATTAACCTATAGAAGTTGTATAGAGAAGCTACAAGGGGGCCCAAAATCTATTTTGCATCCGGGCTCTCTATTCACTAACTCTGCAACTACTATAAGGTTCCCTTTATCACTTCTAATAAACTGCTCTTAGTGCATACATCTGGACCTGAACACATTATAAATATATAAATATAACTACGGTATATATTTATATATATATATTTTTTCTTATATATATATATATATATATATATATGACATATCAACTTCCCCAAATTGCTTGAGCTTTATGCAGGGAATTTTTTGTTTTCACATTGCTGACATTGAAAACTCTTTTCCCCAAAAGAGCATAACAAAAGCTGTAGTCGGAAGTATCCAAATATTATGTCATGTTTTTAATTGTTATATTGACACATACAATAATTATATTAAATGGATATGTAAGTGAGCTGGATTATGAATGCATCTGATAGAGAAGAATTAGTAGTGTATCAAAACATTTTTTTGCATGAAAACATCCCAAAATAAACATTAATTAGCTTACCTTGAAGTTAGCAAAATGTCCTATGTTTTTGCATTTTATGGTGTACACCCCTAGAAAACTCCACCTCAATGAGCATAACATTCAAAGTCAGAATCAGGATAATACATTGTATCATTCTTCACCGCAGTGGCTTCTGGCATGTGCTCAGCACAAGAACTGCAAGTTACTTCCTGTGCTCTGTACCAGAAAGGTAAAAATTTGTATCTTCCTGTATTTCCTGAGGGTACTCTGCTGTATTTCCCGTGTGTACCCAGCTTATGTAAGCATCCTGTGGGTGTGAACCACTGGATTTGACTTTTGTGCAAATGGCTTTGTAAGCAAACTTTTCTACTGTATATAACACATGTTTTCATTCACTACTAATTGTCCTTTATCATATGCATTCATAATCCAGCTCACTTGCATATACCTTTAAACCTTATTAGCCTTATTAAATTGCGATTCAGCAAATTTAAAAGGGCTCTATTTAAGCACATAGCATATTTTTTTTGTAGAAGTTTTTAGTTAGTGAACTTCTATCCAAAAGCAAGGTCTTCACTAACTAAAAACGTCTGTAAATAAAATATGCTATGTGCTTAAATAGAGCCCTTTTAAATTTGTTGAATTGCCATTTAATAAGGCTGGTAGCCTGTAGATCTTGAGAAGTTTCAGCAGCAAAGCACATGTCACAAAGAGAGAAGAAAAGTAAGAATTGTAGTTCATCTAAATTATTTATTTTCTTTCCAAATCTTCATTCCCATCCATTGCTCCAATTTTCTCTATTTTCTACAGTATTTCTCTCAGGGATTATTGATCCCCAGCATCCTCTCTTTCTGCGGCTACAACTCCTGCAAAGCTGGTGTCAAGTCTCTAATGATTGGATTGACTGACTCTGCCTAGACTGCAGCATAGAGCTTGGTTTTACAGACTGATTGATAATGCCGGTCATTAAGATGTTTTGGCTCCTTTTTTTCTTCCTGCCGATATTTTGCTGCAGTTTGTTTTCTGGTGAATTCCTCATTAGGAAATTAAACTGTCATCTATATTTTGTCTCCTCTGTTAGCACACAGCATTCTACTTAATAAACGTATTTGATTTTTCAGTAAAAATGCATATATTTCAAACATTTTACTTGCATTTAGATGGTCTTTACAGTGATGTGGTCCAATTGTACTTAATTAATTCACCCTTTAAATATATTTTTTACAATAATTACATTATTATATGTTATGAACGGATTCAATAACCCATAAGACACAGGCCTGCTCAAATATGCTAATTACTATTGCTTAATATCATTTGTAAATATTTAGACTAATACATTATAATAATGCATGTTGCAACTTGAATGGATGATATTAGTATTATACTGTATATATCTTTGTAGAGGTTTGATTGACTGATAATTACATGCATACTTGTAGGTACAACTTATTTTTCATCTCATCAAATTGAAATGAGTATATTTCTTAAAATCAGTCCAAATGGGACTAATTCTAGTAAATCACAAAGGACACTTCCCAATAACCATTGTTAAAGGACTTTTAGCTTCAAAACTTCATATTATTCCCACAAGGCATGAGGTGTTATCAAAAGTACAAAAAGGGATCAGTAAGCTTTTGGGGTGACAGAATAGATCTTTCAGGTGAGTTGGAACCCTTTGTGGGTCATAGACATCTCTTGTACATTTTCCCTATGTGAACAACTCCAATTGATTTTACCTTTTGTGCTTTTTACTTTTTAGTTGCTTTTAAAGTGAACCACTGTCAAGTATTGTCAATAAAGTTTTTCTTAAATTTGCTTCTCTAGGTTTCCAATGTCTAATTATTATTGGTGTTCATGCACCCTCTAGGGAATATATTATCCTTCATTATTTCCCTTTCTTTCATAGTTCCCAAAAAGAAGCAGGCGTTAGTTGACACATCTAGAATAGTTGTTGTAATATTTTATGGTACAATGTACAACTTTACTCTGCACTGCCGGGTAATTACTTGCAGACTGATCTTGTCTCTTTAGGGCAGGGGTCACCAAACTTGGTCCTGGAGGGCCGCACCCAGGCCTGGATTTGTGGATATCCTTGCTGCAAACAGGTGAGACTATTGCTTCTTCAGTCATCCTGATTGACTCACCTGTGCACAAAAAAGAAAATCTTCAAATCCAGGCCTGGGTGCGGCCCTCCAGGACCGAGTTTGGTGACCCCTGCTTTAGGGTGTACTAAGATGGGTACCAATGTGACCAGGACATGTGCTCCTACTGGTGCTATAATCCCAGGATATATTTTTTGGCTGTGATTATAGTTGCAGTTGCTTAGTAGATATTTGGACTTATCTCTTATGTCCGGACCGGACCTTCACTTCATTCCTATCTGTTGCTTTGTACCAATGTTTGACTTTTTTTGCTTTTTGACCATTTTAATGATCATTGGTCAAGACCCAGATACCAGGCCAAGTGCTTGTTTATAACCTAGATGGCATACCCCTTGTTACTAGTCTGATGTCTGGAACACCATTGGCATTTATACACACAATAGAAAGAGGGGATGATCAGAGTTATATTATTTCATTATTTAATTAACAATCAAAATAAAATACTTTTACTTCCTTTCCAATTTATTTCTTATCTCCTTCCACTGAGCTGATAAAACAGCCTGATTATCTATTGCTTTTCTGTCATATTATAACTAAAATAGAATGGAGTAAAGATGATTTGTGAGAACAATTCTATTAACTCTGTATTCTTTTATTCTGTATTTCATTACTGGCTAAAATGTTTAAAAGGTAGCCTTATTTACAAAACATACTCCAACTGTCCACTACATTTTGATTGGTTTAGGCTTCTGAGTAATCAGTCAGAGTTCAAAATGTATGATTCTGATTGGCAGAAAGGCGATTGACATATATTTCTGCCAATCAGAAGCCTAGGAAGATTATATAAGATAGATGGTGTGATTACTGGTATCACTATAGTTATAGTTATAGTGAAAGCTGTTACTTATCTCAGTAGAAGTCTAGTTGGTGCATTGGGTGGTTCAGTTTGCATGTAGGGTTAAAGGTATATGCAAGTGATCTGGGTTATGAATGCATCTGATAGAGGAGAATTAGTAGTGTATGATTAAATGCTGTTGGTTTTTTCTAGCTTTGCATTAAAAAAAAATGTTACTGGTGATGCTTACACCCCCAGGATTGAGCTACACTCCTAACAGGGTTCATTTTGGTAAAAGTGTACTGTGTCCATGTGAGCATGCTCACCTTTGCAGCCACTTAGCAATGCTGTATGCAGCCAGCTAGATGAGGCTGCTACACTGTGTCCTTAAAGAACCATAAATCGACATTCAAGTAAAAATGATTCAGCGGTTACATAGTTTTTCTTTAGACATGCACCCTCTCCCTGATAAATTCTGACAAATTATAATATTACTGAAACCAAACATTTCAGCTTATTCTTCCTATTTTATTCTGTCTTTTAGGCAAATGAGCATTTATGGTTGATTTATGGTCCTGCAATGACCTGCAAATTTGAGGAAGAGAGTATGCGTTGATGGTCTCTGCATGTGTCTCTGCGTGAGTCCATGTGTCTCTGTGTGAGTGTCTGTGTGAGCGCCTATGTCTCTGTTTGAATGTATGTGTCTCTGAGTGAGTGTCTGTGTGAGTGCATGTGTCTCTGAGTGTGAGTGTCTCTATGTGTGAGTGGCTCACAATCAGTTAATGAAGGGACACAGACCTTGTTCTGGGTATTAAAAAATCTAAAGGAAAGCTGCAGCTCAATTCACAGACCAAAAAGGAGGGGGGGGGCGGCGGACTTACTGGGATCATGGCAGATAGTATCAGCCTTATTAAATTGAGATTCAGCCAATTCTAAAGGGCTCTATATAAGCACAGAGCTTATTTTTTTTACAGAAGTTTTTAGTTAGTGAACTTCTATCCAAAAGCAAGGTCTTCAATAACTGAAAACTTTTGTAAAAAAAATATGCTCTGTGCTTATATAGAGCCCTTCAGAATTGTCCAAATCGCAATTTAATAAAGCTGTTTATGTTTAGAGAATTACATTCTGTTAAAAAGCACAAAAACTTTATTTCCCCCAAGTTGGACACAATTTTACCCAGAATGACCACTCCATCCAACACGCAAAAATCAAAATACTCAGAGGGAATTTCAAAAACATACAGGAGAGAAAAACATTTAAAAAGGAATATGGACTACCACGCTATCAAAAATTACTTTGACCATGCCATATTCTCTCTGGCATGGTTTTTCAACTCCTTAAAATGTTGGAAGCTGGGACCATGGCAGATGGTATATGTCTAAAGAATTATATTATATTAAAAATCACGATGAAAACAATTATTGTACTGCAGGTAGACACCATTTTAGCCCAAATGATCACACCATCTAAACCTGAAAAAGGGAATTTAAAAAGGATTTAACAAGAGAGGTGCAACACTCTAACTAAAATCTTTGTTCAATAAAAAAGGTATCACTATATACTGCAATACTCTGATTATTCATCTAGAGAATTATATGAACAATATGTAGCCTTTTAATTAATGTTGAAACATTCAGAAGCTCCATGTCCCATTCAGAAGGTGTAAGCATTAAGATACACTTGTTATTCTTAGTTCCTATGGGACACATTAATTCCAGTGTGATTTGTGTATCTTTATTTCTTAGACGTTGTCTTGCAGTACACCCGGTTCCAATAACCTCCTTTTTACAAAGCGCGGCTGTTTTCTTGACTAATTATTGCACTTTGACTGCTGCTTCTTCGTCTCTGGAGGATCTAACTGCAATGCGCTTTTATCGTATAAAACCTCTCCTTCGTAAACAGAATAAACAGCTGTATTAACGTCTGCAGCACAAGCTGTTTAGATCAAAGTGAGAGAGAGGGAAGAGATTGTTTGAAGATTTAAGCCAACTGGAACTAATCGCCCACTGGTAATGTAACGTCAAATACCCACAAAGCTCTGTACTTCACTAGCCTGGAGATCACTCAACTGGAGAGAAGATTGAAATGTTAAAGGGCTACTGTAGTTTGGTAAACAAGTGTAAAAATAACAAGATTAGCAAGTATACAGGACAGGAACATAAAATTAATTTTAGAGAAAATGTTATAATTTTCTGATTCTGCTTGTGTCATGGTGAAACCATTGTAGATTTCTAGTCTGTCTGTAGTTTAAGGAGGAGAGTTAGGCTAGGAGGCTTACTATTCCATTGAGATATGTTGTCAACAGACTATATGAAGCTGCAGTCTTTCAATAGAACTGAATAGAAATCTTATGTTAATCCATGGTTCTTCCCACTCCTCCCAGGCTTCCCAGTGCTGAATGTCTGTCATCATTTAAATAAAATAGCATTTAACAGTTTACATTTAAAGGCTGTTTTTACTTTAAACTGTTTAAACATTGGGCACATTTTCAAGTCAAAGATAATAATATAAATATGACACTTAAAATGTCTTTTTAACACTGTGTCTGAAAAGGCAGAATAAGGGGATTCGGAAAATATTATGAAACTAAGTATTGTAATATAGTTTGTAATATATAATTGTAATATAGTTTGAAGAAGCTCTCATGGCCCAGTGTGATGTCAATATATTTAGTATATAGTATAGTAGGTACAGTTCTTTTCAGTCTGAGGCCTTTTTCCACATCCCAAAGTTGAGGTCTTCAATCAAGAAAGGGCTTCAAACCAAGAATGAAAAGGATGGATTCTTCAGTCAACATGGAATTGCCCTGATTATCGTCGCTGGAGGGCGTGTTGCGGTGAAAGCATCAAAAGGATAGGTTAAGTAAGATTTCCCTACTTACAGTTTTTTTTATGTAGTATTTTTATGCTTTTAGTGTTAGGAACCATGTTGATCCTTATAGACCCCAATGGGAAGCTAGGATACATGGGAGTCCAACATGGATCCATGTGGTAGTAAAAATGGTCCCTTGGAGGTAATTGAGGACCTCCATGATATAGTGGTTAACTTTAAGTGCCAGGGGGGAGTCCTAGTTTTTGTGGAGATTTTGAAGATATCTTGGACAGAGCATGCTCTTGGAGTGTCTTAGAAGCTTCTCCTTTACAGTGAGTGTTGCTTAAGAAATAGATCATTCTACTTCCTGTAAAGGATGATTAATCCATGTGCCCTAGTTATTTATATCTCACTTAATATTCATGGATTTACAGTATCTATTATTGTATACTAGTAACTTTATAAATGACGGTATCATATGTTATGTTCAATTGTCTGTTCTGTCGTTCTCTGTGCTGTCTCTCTCTGCTGTCTCTCTCTATGCTGTCTTTCTCTGTGTGCCCTCTGTCTCTCTCTGTGCACCCTCTCCATCTGCCCTATCTCTCTCTCTGTGTCCTCTGTCTCTTTCTGTGCACTCTCTCTCTCCATGAACCCTTTATCTCTGAGCCCTCTGTCTCTCTCTGCACTGTCTTTTTCTCTCTGTGCGGTGTCTCTCTCTCTCTCTGTGCCCTCTTTCTCTATGTTCACCCTCTTTTTGTATGTGTGCTCTCTCGCTCTATGCCCCCTCTCTCCCTCTGTGCCCTCTCTCTGTGCTCTGTGTGCTCTCTCACACTCTCTCTTCCTCCCCTCCCTATTTCTCCTTCCCTCTCTCTGCCTCCCTCCTTCTCTATCTGCCTCCTATCTCTTTCCCTCTATCTCTGTCTCCCTCTCTGCCTCCCTCCCTCTCTCTTCTCCTCTCCTCCCTCTCTCTTTGCCTCCCTCCCTCTATCTCACCCCCTCCCTCTCTCTCTCTCCCCCCCTTCTTTTAACTCCCCCTCTATCTCTCATAATCTCTCTCCCTCTCTCTCTGTCACCCTGCTTTCTTTCTCTCCCTCCCACCTCTCTGTCTCCCTCCTTCCCCCCCCCCTCTCTCTCTCCCCTCTCGCTCTCTCCCTCTTTCTCTCTGCCTCTCTCCCTCTATCTCTCTTTCCCCCTCTTCCTTCCCTCCATCTTTCCTTCCTGCTCTCTCTGACTCCCTTCCTCTCTCTGTCTCCTCTCTCTCCCCTCCCTTTCTCTCTCCCTCTCTGAGTCCTCTCTCTCCCCCTCGATCTCAGTCACCCAACTCTGATGCTCCATTGCACATGCGCAGTTGCATGATTCCCGCAATCAGCTTGTGAGTAACGCTGGCTCAGAACGCATCACACAGGCATTACTCACAACTGTCAAGTATTATGGGCGATTCTGTGTCTCTATCCATCTTTAGAACCAACTGGGAAGTCATCCGCGCAAAGATAATTTGAATCACGCTATTTTGTTTGAGGTGTATATAGTAATATTGGAGTTTTAGATCAAATGCACATATCTACTTTTCTTCTAGAAAAATTCATGAATAATGACACTCACTTTGTCACAGAGAAGTTTACGAACATTATCTCTATTAATATTTCCTATAGCTAGATTGTTGATTTGGTTAAAACTCACTGAACTGATCCAACATTTATGGAAAAACACTAAGGCTGTTGATGGAGCTCGACCATCCAACTGTAGCTCATGGTGATGTTAGAGGAAAGACCCCTTGTCAGTGCATTTTCTTGCAGGCCTCACCCAATGAAGGAGTTGAAACCAGTGATGTCAATCAAGTTTCTTATATGTACAAGCTTGGAGAACACAACACAGATCACATAAGGAAATGATAAACACTTTGCTTTAACTTTATATGTCTTCTACAGGGGGTTGGGAAATATTGTCAAAAGAAACATGAGAAGTGAAACATGAGAAACATTAGAATAGAGTGGCTTATTGGAAAACCATAGTTAGCTTGGACTGGAGAGATGATGGTTGAGTCCCAAATGATTTGACTTCAAAAGGTGGTAAGGTAGTTGTGAAATGTCTGTCCTCTTCCAGATATGATAATCAAGAAAACCTTTGGGCAAAATGTCTGCAAGTGTTAAATATCAAAATCTCTACCCCCAGAACCTTTGCAAATCTATTAGTATTCTCTGAATTCCTGTTGGGTACATCTGCTGTATAAAAGTTTTCTTGGCAAAGATCCCAGAGTGTGTTGTCAATTTATTTTCCAGTTTGACCTGCGTATCTTGGGTGATCCTACATGGTATAGCTCACAGCTTCACTGAGATATAAAAGCCCCTTCATCATACTTATATGGTGACATTTAAATAAATGTATTGCCATTAATCCCATCTGGATCACTACCTTGTCATTACAAGGTAGTGATCCAGATGGGATTAATGGCAATACATTTATTTAAATGTCACCATATAAGTTTGTTTTGTTTATACAATCAAGAATGGAAAACTGTACAGACCTTTCCAGTTATGATTTTATTATTAAAAATGTATTTTTATTTATTTAGAACATTTTGCTGATGTTAGGCACTGGAGTCTTTTCTGACTGCAGCCAGAAGCTCCATTAGATCACTGATAGACAGACATGACTGAATGTCTAAACAACAAAACAATTAAAATCTAAAATATTATCTTTAGTTAAATATTTACATTTAGTTGAATGTATTTTATTTCTAGTTTATCTATCAAATTATTTATATTGCCCCCAACATTTTATATAGGATTTTAAAATAAAATATAATTTTAACTGTAATATATATCTAAAAAAAAAGTACAGATAGAATAAATAGCTCTATGATGGACAATTATCTATCTATCTATCTATCTATCTATCTATCTATCTATCTATCTATCTATCGATCTATCTATATGTGATGATCAAGGAGTAGGGGCTATTACTACCCGGGGCCACATGCTATAGACTACAGGTTAACTACCCACAAGGACCGTTTGGGTTCTTGGAGGTCTCGGCACCAGCACCCTGATATCTGGCTTCTGTATCAGTCAGAGTCCCTGCATCAGGAATCAGCACTTCCAGGAGTCTCAGTAACTTCCCTGTGGTAGTAACAGGACAAGTTACTTGCAAGGTGGAAATAGGTTCAGTAACTCAGCCGCCAGGAGCAAAATAAGAGACATATAATTTCTATATGCCTCAAAATAGAACTGTTGTATTTTGAAAAGTCAGCAATATTTATAGCAGTTAGATACAGAGGGGGTGTACACAATGTAACAATGATCGGGTGTGGCAGACAATTACAGGAGATGACCCCATATGGGGTCTAGCATTAGATTCTTGAGAGCAATAGGCTAAACCTCCAATACACAGCCTGCCATCTCTAACACATATCAGATGTGATTAACTTCATCTGGAAAATAATGGTACAAAACAGGTTATAAATACAATGGAGGTGTTTACGTACATAAACCAGTGGCTGGAGCCAAGTTGTCTGGCGTTTAATGGGCTAAGACCTAGGAACTGGAAAAGGGGTCTGTGACATGACTCCTCCCTTCCAGCAGTTCTGGGGATATTGTCCTTTAACGGATCATAGTCTTGAACTGCAGCCCAAAACCCAAGTCCAAGTCCCTATCCAAAGAAAAAATGTTGGCCCAAGTGGTCACTGCATAAGTCCCAGTGCCTGTTCTCCTCCTGTAAGGGGTAGGAGGTTTGCCTGGTCTGGGGGTGGTTGCCCATCCTTCAGGAAAGTGTCCACAGTCTCTAACCCCAATTTCTGTAGGGTATTGGGCACATAGTACATTTGTGCAGTCCTTCCAGGGGGTATCTGAGCTACCACCCACTTCTCAGCCACCCTCCCCTATTTTTCTTCACAACATCTGGGATACCAATCCTCAGGGTCCCAGGTAGCAACATAGCCCAATGCCAGTTCCTTTTCCTTCAAAAACCCACCCCAAATTGCAGGCATCAATCTTGGGGACACATCCAAGATCTCAGAAACTAGGATCTCATCCAGGGGCATACTGCTACCCCCTTGGCAACAGGTAGGTAGTGGCTCTGGGTATGCCATCTAGGGAGCAGCTAAGGTGGGGGTATAAAGTACTTCCCCATGGACATAAACTCCTCAGGTTCAGTTGTTAAGGTAGCATTGGGGAAAACAGAGCAGGACACAGGATTAGGGTCTCTGAATGGGGACCCTTTCCTGGCTGAGGCTCACCGGGGGTAGCAGACTTTACTGGGGTCGGTAGCTCCTTAGTGTGAGTATCCTCAAGGGCTGGCAAGGTTATGATCACTTCTATAGCTAGGGTAAGCTGTGTCGGGTCCTCTGGTACCGTGGGCCACTTGCCCATATCCTTTAACTCTGGGTCCTCAAGAAGTTCCTCATACCCTTTTTACATCTTCATTTCTTTATGAATCAACGGTTTGAGCAACTTTTCTTCTTCTGTCCCTGGGTCTATTTCCACATCCTTTTGACATTGTGCCAATAGGATTTCCGAGCGCTCTGTGGTTCCAAGGACACACTTTGGATCTCCCTGCAGCACATTCAGGAGCCCTTCCCCCAGTCCAAGTCTGTAGAAGGAGGGCCCTTGTGATGCAGGAGTTGGAAGCATTAGGTCCACGTATTCATGTTCCAAGTTGCGCTCCAACCACACCAGGTCCTCAAGCCACTCTGCTAGCTTCTTACTCGACTGGAGCCCAAGGGAATCCATCCCCTGATTTAGAATAGCTGCCCACCTATCCTCGTCTGTGGCAATCCGTTTCCTTTGCTGATCCAGCATACTGGTGATCAAACATTTTTTCTCCCTGATCACCTCTGCTCTTCAGGACTCCATGTGGTCCCTGATCCCATCTATCCATTGCTGACCTTCCTTGGACTTGGACCTGGATTTGAAGATTTGGCAAAATCGCTGAATGGTTTATCCATCCCCGCCAACCTGCAGAAAGTACTGGACAGAGATTCCAGCACTGCCTTCCAGTTGTGATGTTCAGGGGGTAGAGGCTATTAATGCCCAGGGCCAACTGCTATAGACTACAGGTTAATTACCCACAAGGACCGTTTGAGTTCTCTCGGCACCAGCACCCTGATTCTGGCTTCTGTATCAGGGTCTCTCCATCAGCACTTACAGGAGTCTCAGTAACTTTCCTGTGGTAGTAACCATGACAAGTTACTTGCAGGGTGGAGATAGGTTCAGCATTGCAGCCATCAGGAGCAAAATAAGAGACACACAATTTCTATATGCCTTCAGAAGTGAACTGTTTTATTTTGAAACGTCAGTAATATTTATAGCAGTTAGCTACAGAGGGGGTGTACACAATGTAACAATGGCAGGGTGTGGAAGACCCCATCAGAAGATACAGAAGATGCAAAGCACCTCTACCAATATGAAAATGTATATGGTCACATAAACCATTACATGAATGTATCAATTGTATTTTGATTAATATGAAATAAATCTTGCTTTTGAAACTGTGATACATTCAACCTGAGTTTAGCAACAATGTAGGTTGCATTGCCTGATAAATACCCCTGTATTACTGATCATTGGATGACAGGCACAAGTCATCCGAGGCATACAAAGCAGATTGCTCTAGATTGGGACCTTATTTGTTTTTCACAGTGTGCAAAATTTTTAAATGCCCTTATTCAAATACAACAAAAAATGTCCTTTCCATTGTGATTTTAATTTAGCTGAAATAATTTAGAACAATTGGTTCTTATCAACTATTTCTTTGTACTCAAGTTCAAGTTCCATGTTTTATAGCATTAGAAAATTCAGCATGAAATGTCTTAAAATGCCCATGATAAATCAAAGTGATAATTATTATCTCTGCTCAGTTACATCCACCTTCTTAGTAAGTAAGTGTCTCTAAATATCACTGTATAAAGTAGCTGTAACAGCAAGTTGTCACAGCCCTAAATCACATTACCCAGCTCTGTGTCCTCTTGGCTCTGATATTTTATTAATGTTGTATTTTTTTACTTTGCCAAATCAACATCACACCCTCATTAGTATAAATCAATCAAGGGAAATTTAACACATCAACACTTTATAGGTTTTGCTACTTCTATGTAATGCATTACAATTTACTGTTTGGCAAATATTCCTTTTATAAGGTCACCATAATTCAAATATACAACTAAACAGTTCAGTATTAACTATGATGTTTAAAAACTCTCTGCAAATTGTGGTGTTCGAGAAATTTGACTAGAGTTTCTTGAACTGCAAGAAGATCCAATACATTTGATCCTACATTTGATACTATAGAAAATTAAGCCATAAAGCTCAAATATTTTGGCCATGATTCCCTAGAGAAGACTGGGAAAGATTGAAGGCACAAAAAGGAGGGGATGGAAAGAGGTGGAGATGGATAGATTGGGTTATTGAATCAATGAATATGAGCTTGAGATCAAAGAGATATGCCTGGTTTGCTTTAGTCCAAAGGGTCGCATATAATCGAACACAACTGAACAATTAAACAACAAAATCCCAAATGTTGCCTTCTTCCCCTCCCAGTTGTACTTTATAGTGAGAATCCTGTGTTGACTTCTCATGGCTGACTTAACATGGTTGACTTTTCTTGGTTGACTTCTCATGGTTGACTTGTCATGTTGACTTGCCATGGTTGCCTTTTCATTGTGAAATAAAAACCTGGCATAATACCTGAAGAAGTATGAGACTTCTTATTGAGACACTATTATGGTGACATCTTAAGATCATTAAGTTTTTCTTTATCATGGTCCAGACTAGTGATGATATAAGCAGCAGTGACAATTTACAACCCAGATTTGAGGGGCCACATGCACCTCAACTTTCTCCTTCCAGTTCGTGCATTTGTGTTCATTCTCAGCACCCAGCAATTCAATTCAGATCAGGACTTCTTTCCTGAAGCGGCAGGCACAATCAGATCCCTTTTGTTAGGATGTAAGAAGAATACGTACCATTGCTTAGTGCAACACAGACTGAGACTTTATTCTTGCTTCCATATGAATATATCACAAAATAAACCATCACCCCCAGTTCTATAGCCAATACCTCCCCCCCTGGTTTTTCTTTGCTGTAAGGGATGGTGGGGGGTTATATATCTGGTGAGCTTATCAACTGGTCAGCAACCATGTGAGGCCAGAGAGAGGGTATGACAGGCTGCTCTCAGGGGTCATATATACATATAAATTCTTATAGAAACGTAACTCTTTGTTGTCCCACTAACAATAATGGCAGAAACTGTATCTCCGTTAGTTACAGGCAAGATTACATTATTACCGTGCAAATAACAAGATATAGTAACGCATTAACCCAACTCCCCTGGTGTCCACATTGACAGAATCAACATTCAAATAAGTCATAAACTATCTTTTGTCCCATATGTAACTTTAGATAATATTAGCATACCATAGGATCACCCTGCAGTACACCCTGAAACCCTTTCATTAACTCCAGCCTGTAGTAGGAGGGTCGTTGCAATGCGATATCCGGCTCCATCAGCTCATCATACTGCTCCTCTAAAGCAATCTCCTCCAACACCAGTCCCGCCAGCCATTTTGATAGCTCACCTCCCTGCTGGAGTGTCAGGAATATTATCAACTGATCCATAAAGCTGCTGCCAAGTCCTCCTCCATGGCAATCCAATGTGCCCCTGCTCCATCATCCTTGTGATCTAGCTCCTTTTCTCCTGAATCACCTCTTCTCTGCAGGCAGTCAGGAAGCTGGTCTGGTAGCTCTAGATAAATTGCATGCAAGTCTCTGCATCTCCTCCAAGCTGCTGAAAGTACTTTATTTCTATCTTGGAAAAGTTTCCATATGCCATCCTGTCTCCTGGTTACTGCTGCTGAGATCCCCACTGACTGCCACCAACTGTTACCTACTTCTACCACAAATACATTATTTAAACTTTATACAATGACCCAAAAAATCTTATTAGATCAAATCACTATTCTAAACATTATAGCATTACTTTTAAAAGGTACTTTGAATATAGGCTTGGCATAACAGTCTCATGTCCTAACCACAACCTGAACACTAAGCATTGTATAAACCATTCTTAGTAGGCCTGAATACTCACAGGCCATGCTCCTTGGGGATCTGGGTTACCGGATTAGAGCCTGAGGCCCAATATTACACAGGTTATTATGGTCATACCAAAATAGTCCTTGAGTTTTGGGCAGGGACAGTTTGATCTTGGGCCATACAAGCCATTGCTGGTGGGGTTCAGGGGTCTTTCATCCTGGCCCCCTCCCCCACAAGTGAAACATAACAACACCTCTAAGCAAACTCAAAACAGTGGGTTATTTTTAACAGGAAAGACAAAAGAGAAGAGGTGCATGCTGATCACATTATCAGGCTGCAACCAGAAACTATAAACCATTATTTAGGTAATGATACTTTTAAACAGTGACTCCCGGGGGGTGCGTGGCTAACTGTCAAAGCCAGCAGAAGTGGGGAGCTTCAGCTCCACAGTACCACACTCTTCTGCACAGATTAATATGTTTAGAGCCTGAAGGGGTCCTGAGGGCGTAGAGTATACCCAATACCAATTCATCATAACAAAAGACAGAAACCTCACATATGCAATAAAAGACACTGAAGCTATTTAAAGGCTTTATTGGTGGGGCTGCAAAGATAGTCACATATGGGGCAGCACAGGACTCTTCAAGCTAAGGAAAGGAAGCAGATCAAACACAATGGGGAGACATTTTGTGTGACTTGGCACCATTTTACCCTTTATGAAACACACCTTGTGTCTTTCACTAATGTACACGCTGCAGGCAATTCCAAAAGGGAAGTCTGACTGGGGTTCAAGACCAGTACATAAACTGCGAACTCCCCAATTGACTGCCTCCGACTACATTAATAAATTAATGTACAACCTAAACACATGGATATATTAAAAAGGCTTTGTCACTTATTCAGAGACTTTGAGGCCAGTAAAGAGGTGAGCTTCACCCTGCAGGAAAGGCTTTAATGCGCATCATCTTACAGAATGTTACTCAGAGGGCCCATCTGGTGGACAATCTTTGTAACTTAATCCTGCTTTATTGAGAATATTATACACAGTTTATGGATAACACTTCTCTGAAACAAAAAACAATTTCAACCTTTTTCAATATTAGATGGCCATCCTGAGCCTCCCTGAGACATAAAGGCTTACCATAACACCACTCAGGGGGATCCCTACAAGCATTAAAGTTTTGCCCAGCACACTGCAACTGTGGGTCAGCTGGCAACAGGCTGCAACTTTCCTCACAACTATCAAGCATTGGCAAATATAGATACCAACAGGGGTCCACTGGAGCCCATAAGGGCATAAGGGGGTGCAATCTCCCAGGCATATACACAATCAGAGCCAATTGAAAGGCAAAAGTCAGCAGTCTTCCCCCTGCCTGCCCATTGTTAGCTCTGACTTATAGAGTTAATAAGAAAAATGTAAACAGCACTGAAAGCTGTCAAACAAACAAGCTGAAGGTTCTAAAGGAGATACTTCCCCCCGGCAAGATATAACCTGGACTTTATTATGTAAATAGGATTCACGCTAAAAGCCATTGTCAAGATTAGTAATGATCTTCTCTAAGAACGGACAATTATAGCAAAGCTTGGTAGAGGGGTCTCAAGTCTCTGCATCATCTAGACGGAAGCAATTGTAGTTTACCAGCGTTCACTCCAACAAAATACAGTCTTCTCCTTGGCAGCATCATGGGGAAGCCTAAAAAGAACACTGCTTCAAGGAGCATAGCGGACCACTTCCCCAGGCAAACGCCCAACGCTATACCAAGGCAAGAGCTACTGCAAGACTCATTGTCTGATTCAGATTGGAAAAGAGCCTCAGAAAACTCATATCCCAAGGTGAATGTGTCGGACTCTTCCTTAGCAAAATTTGATCAGTTGTTACAAAATTGCCTATCTCTTGTGGTCAAAGAGCTGAAACAAGAAAAAAAACACATACCCTGGAATCGACTACTGATAGGATTATAGAAACACAATCCAACAACCAAGTCGATATCTCAGCTAATACCACTTAAATCCTTGGCCTAGAGGTGAAACTCGAAGACCTCTAAAATAGGTTGAGGATGCATAATATAAGATTAAGAGAAGTTCCGATGGCAGTTCAAGATCTTTCTCCATATCTAGAGGCAGTGGTTGCCTCGCTGTTGCCTACACTTCCTGAGGTTTCCTGAGAAAATTGAGTGGGCGCACAAGGCCTTAGGTGGGCCCCCATCATCAAATCAACCTAATGATGTAATTCTCGCGACAAAAGACGAGAGACCTCATATTGCATGCCATCTTTGGCCCGGACGGGGCCAAATTACAAGTCTACGCTGACCTGGCTCCAACAACGCTATTAAAACATAGACAGATGAAACCAGCCATTCTGATTCTCTCCAAACATCAAATAAGATATATATGGGGCTTCCCCTTTAGTCTGCTCGTTCTCTAGAGGAATGCCGTCGGATGCTCCTACGCATCGGTCTCCTTCAGGAGGGGGAGTTGCTGGTCCAACAATCAGACATACCTACCCCCAGACCACAATGGAAATGGTCGGAGGTCCCATTATCTAAGAGACAGAGACACCAAAAATCGGCCCAGGAGGCATGTCCTCCAGCAACCGCTTCCAACTCTTCTACAGATGGAGACGACCTCAAAGCTCTGGACGGGACTTATACCAAGGGTCCTTGGGTCTAGTTGAAGTTAAGAACCAATGCCCATTGGGTTTTTTTATGGTTATAATGTGTTATGCAACTCTGGCCAGAGCCTAGGGACTGCTTTATTTGTAAGGGCCTGCCTAAGGGCTTACAAGTGACTCCCTGCAAAGACTGCTCATAGCATCCCAACCTTACCAGCCTAGGGCCTTCTGTATAACTGTAATGGGTACCTTTATTTCGCTGGTCTAAGGTCCCTGCTAATAATGTGAGGTTTTTACAGGCAGGGGTCTGGGTTTAATTTTATCTGATGTTTGAATGTTAAGATTTACAGTTAATAAGGCTAATTGATAGCTCTGATTATGTTGTATTAGGATAACATCTCCCATTTACTGTTAGTTACATCAGTACCAATACCTAACTTTGAGTTATACAGGATATTCTGATCTCAGAGTCGTGTCGTAACACCAGACAAGCCCAAAGGCAGGTGTAAATAATGACTTTTTTGGCCAATCAGCCCAAGCAGCTGAATGAGAAGTAAGTTTAGCTACCGATTTGCATTCTTGACAATTTGGCTTCAATGGTAAAGTCAGGAGTGAATTCATTGCTAGTAGCAACAGTTTGCTACGCTTTTATATTATTTTTACTTCAATGTGTTCTTTCTTATCCCCATACAGGGGTTGGAGCTTTAGCCCATCTCTGGGTCTCCAAGTGCCTAAAGTTGCAGTGGGAGGGCTTGGGACCAAGATAATCTCTAATGTGTTTAGGTTATTTATGTATCTTTTCTTTCTTCCCAATGTCTTTATCCACAGCCATAATGGCAGCCTGCCCTCGCAGAACCATTGATATGATGCATCACGATTAAGTGTCCCACTGAGGAAGTCCTTACTCTTGTTCCTGCCTCCCCACAACAGAAGGTCTGTGCTTTTGGTCTTATTTCAAACTGCCATGACTGACACACATGACTGACGATGTTATCACACTAATAACTCAATGTTAGAGGGTTTGACTCACAATTCAAAAGGAGAAAGGCCTTTCTCACTTACAAGCCATTTCGCCCTTCGGTCCTTTTCCTTTGTGCGAAATATGCTACCTAAATATCTCTCCAAATTCTACCCAGCCTTTTTCGCAACCAGCCACTAAGAGTCGTACTTCACAAAGATCTCCCCTTCTTACTAGAACAAAAGAAAATAGCCCTGAAGGCAACTATGTGATTCTGATGGGGTCCCTATATGGGCAAAAGGTGTCCATAATCTTGATTTATGCACCAACGCACATACCACATCACATTTTGCTCAAACTGTTGAGCTACATAAAATACCATGACTTGGGAGGGTGATTCTGGGAGGGGTTCCTGAACCTCGTTTTGTCACCATTAGATCTAGTCTGGGGCAGAGCTATAGACCCACACAAAGGCAACAGCAAATTATATCCCTGTTAGATGAGCTCCACCTTTTCAATGCCTGGAGAGTTTTGCACGGTACAGAACGGAAATATAAATTTTATTTGGCAGTCCAGAAAACTTACTCTAGAATAGACATGATAATTATTGACTCTGCACTATTGGATAATGTGGTTAAAACGAGGATCCATCAGTGCTCATGGTCGGACCACTCCTTTGTTAGCTGCACCCAAGATTTAAGTACAACTTTTAGAATACCATACTCTTGGCTGTTAAATGATATGCTTTTATCAACTCCCCAGTTTAAAGATCAGATTGCCAAAGAGATAGAATTGTTCTTCATGATAAACATACAACCGGACTCAACGGCTGCGACTTGCCTACCCTTACACCTCAAGCGGTAGATTTAATGAAGGCTCCCATCACTAACTTAGAGGTGTTAGAGACTATAGGGGCTTTGAAAAAGGGAAAGGCCCCAGGGCCAGATGGATTCTCGTAATTGTACTACAAAAACTATGCAGAGTTATTAGCGCCACACTTAACAGAGCTTTTCAATAACATGATCAAAGGCCTTGAAGTTCCTTCCGAACTTAATCAAGCAAACCTGGTTTTCTTCCCCAAGGAAGGGAAAGATCCTTTAAATGTGCGGAACTACAAGCCAAATTCGCATTGAAATTTGTTAAAATTCTGTTGAATAGAGTCAATTCTTTACCTCTCAAAACTTATTTATAAAGACCAGGTGGGGGTCATCCCGAACAGGCAAGCAGGTGACAATGTCAAGAGGGTCCTAAATATACTGCATCTCGCTAAGTGGAACAATACCCCCCTATGCCAATACCCCCCATATCGGTGCTGCCACAGCAACTAGAATCATGCCAGAAACAGATTCTTAAGATTATATGGGCTGATAAACGCCCCAGAATTTCTAGATGCGAGCTGTGCAAACACAGGCTCACAGGGGGTTTCTCCTGCCCAAATGTAAAGCTTTAATTCAAGGTGGCTCAACTGGCTTGGATTCCTATGGCACACTCAACCCAACACCAACCATTGTGGGTGTTATTAGAAAATAATGAAATGTACCCCTACCCATGGGAGAGCGTGGCGTGGTTACCTAAACCTCATTTGATTATGGGAAAGAGTGACCATCCCTGCATTAAATTACCACTAATCATTTGGAACTGGGCGGTCTCTAGGTACGATTTATCAGCAGTACCGGCCGACTTGACGACGGTGGCTCCCCACCCAGAGTTACCCTCTACCTTATCTTTAACTTCCATGTTCTGGTGAAAATTCCAGGCTTCCTAAAATTGGGGTCCTGGTACAATAATGGTAAACCAATGAGTATTACTGAACTAATGGAGTAATGGAAAGTACTATGCCATCATGTAAGCTTGCTGGGGAGGAGGCACAGGGCTCCAAGGGTGAATTGGCTTGTTAAAATATGTGAGTTGTTTCATCTTTCAAAACATTTGGTTAGTCTACTATATAATACTTTTAACACAGATACCCAAGATAAAAAGCTGAAATATACGACTTCCTGGGAGAAAGATCTGGGAAAGACTAGAGAGAAGGACAGCTGGTCCTCTTTGTGAAGACACTTATCTAAGGGGTCGTACAACTACAGCATCCTGTAGACGTCTTTAAAGATTATGCACAGGACATACATACACCTGAGAGGCTCCATAGAAGGAACAATATCGCAAACCTGGTGTGCTTAAGGGGATGCGTGGTGGTGGGTACATTTTATCACATTTGGTGGACATGACCCCTAGTGTAGAAACTCTGGGACGAAGTCTTTTCACTAGCTTCCTCGCTAGTATGTTCCCAAATTAAACCTGACATGGAAATATCGCTATTGGGTGCTCCTGCAGGATCTCTCCCCACCTCTCAGAACAGATTTTTACAATTCCTCATGCTAGCGCCGAAAAGTCATATAGCTAGACAGTGAAAAAGCAAAGAGCTTAGCTCACATGCAGTGGTTAACAAGGTTAATTATATAGCAATTAATGAAATACTTACACATATACTGACAGACTACATTCCCAAGTTCATGGATGTCTGGAGCCTTTGGCTACCTTCACCCCTCAGTTTAGGAGGCATGACACAGGGAGGACCTTGTAGGCTGGAGATCTCGGTGAGGAGGCAGGATAAAGGATGCTCAAAGTTAATGGACCCTCATGATCGGAGACGTGATATGGAGGTTTTGAGGCACATATTGTAAACACTTCCTCCCCCCCACACGTATTTGATTTCTTATATTATTTCTAATTGTATGATTCCTAAAATTTGCTAAAAATGTGAGACAAAAAGCTAATAGGCAATCCCCATAAAACTCCTGGGAAAAAGTTCTTTAGACACCGTGACAGGATTGAATATGGTACTAGTATTCTATGGTATCTGTGTAACTCTACTAAGAATGAGTCATGTTAATAGTGGATACTTTGTTGAATGTATTTGTGAAAAAGACATTTCACTGTAATGTACCTGACGATCTGCATAAATTGTATGCAAAATCTGCTGTATTACGCTGATAACGTGTCTAATAAACCCTATTGAGAAAAAAAAAACAGTTACTCCCATCTGACCTTTCTGATCTGAGATCTGAGTCTCTCTCTTACTTTTAAATTGTTAATTGTGATGTTGCATCATATATTTTATAATCCTCCAGATGAAAAGAGTAACTGTTATAAAATGGAATTTGGGTTGAGTTTTTTTTCAAGAAAATAGTAAATAATTAGTTTTAGATTTACATATTTGTTGTCCCCTAGGCACAGCAGCTTCCTCCCTCTTGTAACTTTCTAGTACCAGGTGTTCTCCACAGTAATATTTCCATTTTGTAAGCCAAGGAACATTTTGTAATGTAAAATGAGAAAGCTTCACAGGGAAGCCCCCCTAGGTGGCTGCCTAGTTGGCCTACTGAGAAATCCGGCAATGAAAATAGAAGAGCAGACAATTATTTATTGAAATAAAAGCAGATATAATAAAAAATGTGCTGTCAGGATTTAAAAGTGTGCATTGAGGGGAGTGTCTACCTCCTTACACGTCAAGAGCGGGAAAAGGTGGTAGGTCAGGACCCAGTGCACCTAATTCAGACAGCCAAATGTAACAAAGTAAAATTTGTTAAACCTTATTAGGTTTAATAGATTATGGCTGCCATGTTGTGGGAGGAGTGAGATATGGGAGGGGGGAATTGAGAGCAAGCATATATAAAAATAGACATGTTTTGGTGATGATCCCACATATTCCTGCCACCATAGGCCCAAGTCTTCTTTTCATGGTTGAGGATGCAACCACAAACCACATATTTCTCACAAGTAAATGAGCCTGCAAAACAAACAATAAGTTCAGCAAATATCACAAAGATTAATAGAAGACCTGAGGGATATTTTGGCAGCTCTGCACTAGCAACTCATCATCCAAAGGTTGGGCGTCTGGCTGCCTTCTTGGCCAGATCTCTTGACTGCTTTCGAAAGGTTGATTTATCTGCTCAGTGTCTGGATGAAAAGTCTCACAAGTGACAATCAATCACAGTTTTAAATAGGTCTGAAAAAAAATTGGCAGCAAAACCTGAACTTTTTCCAATAGAAATCTGCTTTTTTAGCATCTGTCGTGCAGAATCAATGGCATTGAACACAACTGAACGGCTTGTACCATAGAAAGTCTTCATAATACATTGTGGTAGTACAAGTCTGTTTGAATGTTAAGAACTAGAAGACTATTTGGCATCCATGGGATTGATTAAGTCTCAGGAAGTAGAAGACAAAATCAACCCAAAAAAGAAAATGCAGTAAAAAATAATTGAATATAAAAGCTATGAAAGTAAATTCATATAAAAAATTGGAAAACTTACAAAAAAAAGTACTTAGAGAAAGCTTGTTTTTGTTTAGTGGTTCATTCGTGTCCAACTCTCCATGACCCTATGGACCTCAACATGGCAGGCAGCCACTGCACCTCTGAGCTCCATCATGCTCATGTCCAATGCTTCAATTATCTCATCTATCTCTCTCCGCCACTGCCGTTCTCTTCTTTGCGTGCCTTCAATCTTTCCCCGCATCAGAGTCTTCTCTAGGGAATCCTGTCTACTCATGTTATGGCCAATGATTTTTTGAGCTTTTGACTTGACAAACCTTCGAATGAACAGTTGGCTTCATTTCCCATAGTATTGGTTTATTGGATCTTCTTTCAGTCCAAGGGACTCTAAGTAGTTTTCTCCAACATCACAATTCAAAGTCATCCATTCAGACTTCTTTATGGTCCATGAGAAGGCTTAGACATTTTCAAGTTTTTGGCTTCAATTTCCACCCACTATCTTTTTGTATCTATTCATGAGCAATGCAAGCCAATTAGTTTATTTGACATCTGTGGCCTGGATTAAATCATAAAGCTATTTTTTTATTTGGGATTGTGGGCTCTTCACGAAGCCCTTGTCTCCTCCATGGCCTTTCTAATGATACTAGAAACCTCTCTTTATGAGAAAGGGTGACACTTTTTTAAGTTGAGGTTTCTCTAGCAATTATGGCTTTAAATTACCATTATAGCACTAGAGTTTTGACTGAAGAAATGAAGCCAAACTGTTCACAGGAAGGTTTTATCATGTCTAAATATTAAATATTTTGGCCATATCATGAGAAGACATAATTCCCTAGAGAAGCCTCTGATGCCGGGAAAGATTGAAGGTACACATAAAATGTTTACAGAACAATTTGCTGGTTACAATGTAGCCCTAATGGGAGACCAGTTACCTAAATAAAGTAAATGTATCTCTCAGTTAATATAATTTGTGATGCTCAGGTTTGGTACAGATTGAATACATATTTTATTCCTCAGGCTGTCACATTTAATACAATATTATCAGCCCTCTGACCCGGCACATTCTCTATTCTTCACAGAGTAATCATCTGAAGGTCATGAGCCCAGTCCCACCATGAATTTATTTTGTTGCATTTACTGATGTCTTTACATTGAGGTGAAAAAAGAAAATATGAAATGTTGTATGTGTGTCTTCACCTCAGGTTCTCACATATAACATTTCAAATTTTATTTATTCACCTCAACGTAAAGACATCAGTAAATTCAGCAATATAAATTCATGGTGGCACTGGGTTCATAACCTTCAGTTGATTACACTGTGAGGAGTACAGTGTGTGCCGGGTCAGTTAATTGTGTAAATATGTGTTCCTGAATTATTCATGTTATTATACAGTAAATACAAATAAAATACTATATTGATTTATTGACCAAGTTTATCTGTATAATTATTTTCTTTAAAGATTTTTTTATTCCATTGATTTTTATTTCACAGTTGAATAATGTAAAATCTCTATTGATACTAGTGGTATTATAATAAATGGTAAGGTGTACTGTTAGGATATCATTAGTATTGGTGGTATATGTATATATATATATATATATATATATATATATATATTATGGCACCAATATGCTTCCAGTATGAAGGCTAAATACAAAATAGAGGTGCTCAATCAGAGAACTAACTAACCTTAATAAGTTAGTTCTATGGACATGATAAACCCCTGAGAGCAACCTCTTTTATCTCACTTGTGCCCTTCACAGGGAGAAATATCCTGTAGTATATCAGTCTGGTCCCACTCAATAGAGGGATCCAGCCCTGAAATACCAAGCAACTTTATCCTGAACAGGAGAAACAGCAAACCCCAGAAGTGTGTTTCAACCTTAGTTGGGCCTCGTCAGTTGAGTGTGGCTTAACTTTCTAAGGCACAGTGAGCAAGGGGTCCGAGTCTAGACTCCCCTATCACGCTTAGGGAGACTAAGCCCCAAGGGTCATTGGATAAACAAAATACAAAATCAGAGGCACTCAATAAACCTTAATAGGCTAGTACTATGGGCATGATAACCCACACTGAGACCAATATGAGAGCTAGTTGAAGGTAATGTGGAATATATTGTGGGGATACAACATAGAAGAAGTAACTACTTCTAAATGGATGACAATATTAATGTATATTCATTTTTGAATAATTTCATATGAGTGTAATTCCATGTAAAGTGTAAAATTTTAGGCAAAGGTTTTGATATATATATATATATATATATATATCACATATTATAATTGTCCTGCTACGAGTCGTCGTCACGCTGTTTGCGTGGTCCGTACGAATAGCGGGCTTAGCGATGAGCGCCGCAGGCGCTCATTGCCTGGCGAGCCTTGCAAAGCGAGGCGAGCCGTTAACCCGTAGAAATTTCGCGGGATTAGCGATGAGCGCCGCAGGCGCTCATCGCCCGGCGAGCCTCGCGAAGCGAGGCGAGCCGTTAAACCGTTGCACTTTGGCAATGAGCGCCGCAGGCGCTCATTGCAGGCGAGCCTCGCGTAGCGAGGCGAGCCGTTAAAACGTAGTAAAAAAATACGGCCGCAAACCGCCTCATCGCCCGGCGAGCCTCGCAAAGCGAGGCGAGCCGTTAAACCGTTGCACTTTGGCAATGAGCGCCGCAGGCGCTCATTGCAGGCGAGCCTCACGTAGCGAGGCGAGCCGTTAAAACGTAGTAAAAAAATACGTCCGCAAACCGCCTATCATAAAAATAAAAATTAACAAACCTAACCGATAGCAAGAGGGAGCATCCACGACCTGCAGAAAGCGAGTTACACATTGATTTACCTTAAAATACAAAAATGTAAACACAAAAAAAAAAAATAAGCGACAGAAAAAATGGCGGACGAAAAAAATGAAAACGAGGCTACAGCACTCTGAGCACGAAAAAGACTTACGGTTAATCCCTGAAGGCGTAGACACATTACGGATAATCCGTGACGGCGTATAAGACACATTACGACATCGCAAAAATCGGACGCAACCCGCGGACAAGAAAAAAGATAAAACACACTAAATACACAGAACACATAAATAAAAAGGTTACCGACAGCCAGAGGAAGGATCCTGGACCTCAAAACAAAAACTATCGCCTTCATTTAAAGCAAAATAAAAGAGTTTAGACACTTTAAAAAAAATAAACGAGAGAAAAAATGGCGGCCGAACAAAACGAAAACGAGGCTACAGCACTATAGCCACGGAAAACACTTACGGAAAATCCGATAAGACGCACACCACACATTTCCGGATTAACACGGAGTTCCCGCCTTTGTCTCGCGTAGACTCCGATTTCCCGCCTTTGCCTCGCGCCGACTACGATTTCCCGCCTTTGCCTCGCGCCGACTACGATTTCCCGCCTTTGTCTCGCGCCAACTCCGATTTCCCGCCGAAAACAACACATTGGTCTCGAGCAACAGCGTATTTCCCGCCGAAAACAATGCATTTCGCTCGCGCACCCGTATTTCCCGCCGAAAACAATGCATTTTGCTCTCGCAAAAACCTATATATAGGGCACAATTGACACATTACTGACACCTTTTCCTGAGGTGATGACAGTGTGACTGGACATTTTCGGATGCTGGAAAATCGAAAGAGATTGATAGCTCTTCAGGATACTGATTCAGGAACATTGAATTACAAAAGGTACATTTTAAGAAGTATCATTAATTAATTACTATATTATTAGTTACTTAATAAGGACAATTATGTACATTAAATTAATAATTGGTTATGTATTGTGCATTAATTATTAATGTACATTACATTGAATTATTAATTAATAATGTACATTAAATTAATAATTAATTGATTATATATTGTGCTTAAATGTGTGAAACATTGTAAATAATATTCATAATGTATTTTATTTAATTAAGAATTAATAATCAATAAAATATAACCAATTAACTATTAAATTAATGTACATTATTTCATTAACAGAAATATAATATTGAGCTTAACTGTGTGAAACAATTGACAATACTATTGATAATGTACATTAAATAATTAATGAATTAAGCATTAATATAAAAGTGAGTTTGCGTTTAAGAATGTCCATAAAAAAGAAACACATTTATTCATGAATTAATAAATAATGTACATTAAATTTAATTATTAATTAATAATGTGCATTCTATTACAAATTAATTGGTTATATATTGTGCATTAATTAATTGTAGATTACATTACTAATTAATTGGATATTGTAATTACCTGTGTAAAAGAATTGTAAATAATGTTTATAATGTACTTTCTACAATTAATTAATTATTACTAAACAGTAATATAAAAAATGTTAGCGTTTAAGAATGTGCAGAAAACAAACACATTGATTCATTAATTAAGAATGTACATGATTTTAATAATTTAATTCTCAGATAGACTCATGTTTATGTTTTCAGTTTAAATTTAATTAATAATGTACAATAAATTAATAATTGCTTATATATTATGCATTAATTAATAATGTACATTAAATATAATTATTAATTAATAATGTATATTACATTAGTAATTAATTTGTTAGATATTGTGCTTACCTGTGTGAAAGAATTAAAAATAACATTCATAATGCACTTTATTTAATGAATTAATTATTAATAATGAGTAATATCAAAAACAGTTTTGTATTAGATTACTATAGGAACATATTAAAGAATTTGCTTTCAGGTTTTTAAGGAATAAAAATATATGTCTCTTGATTGATGTTTATTTCATGATATGGGTGAAGTGAAATAATACAAAGATTCTAAAATTTAAATTACAGATTATTGATCAAGGAAAGTGAATAAACACACAGCAGCCTTTGAACAACATCAAGACCGTCTTTGCAGGTAAATATTTAATTTGGTCCTGACACATCAAAACAGCATATGTTAAAAAAAATTATGGAAAGTTGAATAGACAATACGAAGCAATACAAACATTTAACAAAACGAAGAAGCACTTGCCAAAAAAATAAATAAAATGTATGCAGTGAAGTGAATCAAGAAGGATTTAAAATGAATTGAAAGATGAATAATTGATATAATAAATATATATGTCCAGTTATTACCAATTTAATATATGTCAATAAAATACTTTGAAAAATGGTTTCATTTATTTCATTGGAAACAAGGATAACGTTTATTCATCAACTTTAATGTAACAGTCCAAAAAGTAAAAAGACATATGTACACAAAAATAAGAAGAAACACTAATTAATATTTATATTGACTATTACAGATTAACAAATGGAAGATAATGGAGAAGACAAAATGGAACGCAAAAGAAGATTGGCAAGGGAAAGGAAGCAAAGGTGGAGAGATGCTCAGACACCGGAAACTTCACAACGCTTGCGAGAAGAAGATCAACAGAAACTTTTAAATAAAAGAAAGATTGCTAAGAAAGCCAAAAGTGAGTCTGTTGGGCCTTGCAAAAAAAGTAAAAGTAAAAAAAAAACATCTATGTGAACCAGTGTCTAATGATTCTATTGTGCAGAATGACTTAAATGTAGACACACATGACAACAATGTACATATAGAAAGTGGGTTTGATATATATGTGGAAAAAATGCATGACAATGTGTTCAATACTGCAGTACATGTAGATACTCATTATTGTGGGTTACTTAATGTGCTTTGTCAGTTTTGTGGGGCCTATCATTTCATAAAGGAAAGACCTACTGATGGAAATTTCATTAGTTGCTGTCAGAAAGGAAAGGTGAAACTTCCACTAAGACATCCATTTCCATATTATTTAGAATGTATTATGAGTGATCCAACATTTCAAAATTATAATAATTTCAAACAAAACATCAGGTCTTATAACAGTGCAATTTCATTTGCTTCAATGGGTGCAACTTTAGCAGAAAATGTACCAGGACATGGTCCTTATTGTTTCAGAGTTCAAGGTCAAATATACCACCGAACTTCACATTTACACCCACAAGAAGGAGAGCCAAGGAAATTTGCACAGTTGTATGTCTTGGATACGATGGAAGCTGTGGAACAAAGAATGACACTACCAGAAAATAGACAGTGTTTGCGCATAGTCTTTGAACAGCTGGATAAAATTATGCAAAACAACCCATATAGTAAAGCATACAAACAATTAGCACAGCTGGAAAAAGAACAACAGGAACATGCTGAAAGACATCTATTGCCTATACCAAGAGTAAATATGGTGTTAAAAAGAGATCGCAACACTGATCAAAGAAGATATAATTTACCGACAGTAAATGAGGTTGCTATGGTGTTTAAAAATGAGGATGGTGAACCACCTTTTCAGGGTGATATTAGAATATATCAACGCAATGAAGAACAACCATTTATCAACATCAATATATTAAGTTGTAATTTAGATCCAATGACATATCCCATTTTCTTTCCAAATGGTGAACCTGGATGGGAACCAAAATTAAAATTGGAAACTTATCCCAATACTAAACTTCGAATTAGATCTAATATTTCAATGCTGGAATATAAAGTTGCACAAACTGCTATCCGTGACTGCTTTAATCCAATTTTACATGGAGGCAAACTCACTCAACAATGGATTATTGATTCATATCTACAAGTTGAAGCCAATAATTTAAATTTCATTAAATTTCAACAAAATAAATTACGAGTTGAACAGTATTGTGGATATTTGGATTATGTGGCTGAAATAGCTGCAAACAGAGACATTCCAGCTGGAAGAGCAATTATTTTGCCATCAACTTTCCAAGGATCTCCTCGCAATATGCGAGAAAGGTATAATGATGCCATGGCTATTGTCACAAAATTTGGAAAACCAGATTTATTTATTACATTCACATGTAATCCACAATGGCCAGAGATCAAGGAAAATTTGTATTTGGGACAAACTACATCTGACCGACCAGATTTAGTGGCAAGAGTACTTAAAATCAAACTGAATTCATTAATACATGATATCACTAAAGCAAAATTATTTGGACAATGTATGGCATTTGTTTACACTATTGAATTTCAAAAGAGAGGACTGCCACATGCTCACATACTTTTAATACTGCAGGAAAAAGATAAGTTGAAAACTGCAGAGAGAGTGGATTCAGTCATTTCTGCCGAATTGCCAGACCAAGAAAAATATACAAAACTTTGGGAGATTGTTACACATAGAATGATTCATGGCCCATGTGGAGAGATGAATCCTAATTCACCATGTATGGAAAATAAAAAATGTACAAAAGAATTCCCAAAACAATTTCAAATGCAAACTTATGCTAATTGTGATGGATATCCTTTGTATAAAAGAACACAAGGAGAAACAGCTATTATCCGGGGCCAAAAGGTTGATAATAGATTTGTTGTTCCATACAATCCACATTTGCTCATCAAGTACAATGCACACATCAATGTAGAAGCTTGCACTTCGATTAAATCAATTAAGTATGTGTATAAATATATATACAAAGGATATGACGCAGCTACTGTTGTTGTACAAGGTGCTGTAAATGAAAACGAAAATCCAATTGTACACGATGAACTATCAAATTATTTAGATGCTCGCTATGTTAGTGCTCCTGAAGCAATGTGGCGCCTTTTGAAATTTGAGATGCATGATCGGTCACATGCTATCTATCGCTTAGCTGTACATTTGCCTCAAAGTCAGATGGTTTGCTTTACTCAAGGAAATGAAAGACTTGCATTATGTCAAAGTGAAGACAGAGATACCACACTTATAGCATGGTTTAAATTAAACTGTCAGGATACGCAGGCCAGACAATTTTTATACATAGAGATACCATATTACTATGTATTTGTAAATGGTCAATGGAAAGAACGAAGAAGAGATGCACAAAAAATTATACCACGCATTTATACCGTCAGTCCAAGGGATATTGAACGTTTCAGCTTAAGATTACTTCTGCTACATGTTCCCGGTGCACAGAGTTTTGAGCATTTACGTACAGTCGACATAGTTTATGATACATTCCTATTAGCTGCAAGACAGCAAAATTTCATAGCTGATGATACAGAATGGGAGAGGTGTCTGGAAGAAGCAGCGCTATGTCAAATGCCAAAGCAAATGAGACAACAATTTGCATTCATATGCATATTTTGCAATGTACCTGATGCTTTCACTTTGTGGGAAACATTTAAATTAAACATGTCAGAAGACTTCTTGAAACGTTACAGAGAACCAATCGCTCTGTTAAAAACATTGTTGGAAATTCAAGAAATATTGTTTGCTCATGGATTAAATTGTTCAAGTTTTAATTTACCGGATCCAGGACTTATAGATGACATTAATTTTGATGATTATGACACTGAGCTACAAAAACAAAAAACACAAGAAAAACTGGCAACATTAAATACTAAACAGTTAGAAGCATTTCAGGCCATCACAAATGCTACAGATGATGAAATGGTCAAAGACCGGTATTTCTATCTAGACGGCCCAGGTGGATCTGGAAAAACTTATCTTTACAATTGTTTGATGAGTTATATTCGATCACACAGTCAGATAGCTATGCCATTTGCAACAACTGGAATTGCTGCACTTTTGTTAGATGGTGGTAGAACTGTTCATAGTGGATTTAAGCTGCCAGTTCCCATTTTGGAAACATCAGTGTCAGATATTCGACTCAATTCTATACAAGCAAAAAAATTTAAACTAACGAAGCTAATTATCATAGATGAGGCAACAATGATGTCATGTCACGCACTGCAATGTATTGACAGATTCTTAAAAGAAGTGATGGATAATAAGTTGCCATTTGGTGGAAAGGTGATGCTGTTAGGAGGAGATTTTCGGCAAACATTACCTGTTGTGCCACACGGAAATAGAACAGAGATCATTGAAATATGTATCAAGACCAGTAAACTGTGGCAAATATTTACACATCTCAAATTAGAATTAAATATGAGATCTGAAGGCCAAAATGAATTCAATGATTGGCTTATTAAAATCGGAGAAGGAAAACATCCAGAAATACAGCATTTACCAAATGATACTATTGAAATTCCATCAGAAATGGTTTGCAACGAATCACTGATATCAGCCATATTTCTAAACACTCTTAATAACGAGGATTACTCAGACATTGCAAACAAAGTGATATTAACATCAAAAAATATCGATGCCTTGAATGTAAATAATGAAATTTTAAAATACATCAATGCACCACAGAAGAATTATTACAGTGCAGATTCAGTTCTGGCTGATGATAAAGAGAGTGAATCAAATTTTAGTATCGAATCTATTAATTCCTTAACACCATCTGGAATGCCACCACATATTTTACAATTGAAAAAAGGTGCAATTGTCATGTTATTGCGAAATATGAATCCAAAAAAAGGACTTTGTAATGGCACCAGATTAATTGTGCATGAGTTAAAAGATCATTTTATACATGCAGAAATTATAACTGGGACCCATAGAGGTGACCGAGTTTTTATACCAAGAATTGATTTAGCTCCAAGTGAGAGTGGTTTGCCTTTTGTCCTTCAAAGGAGACAGTTTCCAGTTATCATGGCATTTGCCATGACCATCAATAAATCACAAGGCCAAACTTTTAAGTCTGTTGGGATTTTTTTTAAAGGAACCAGTTTTTGCACATGGACAACTCTATGTTGCTTTTTCAAGGTGCACCAATCCAAACGAAATTAAAGTGACTGTTGACGAAAATGAAAGTCAGGGTCATTTATTAGACGATGGATGCGTTTACACAAAAAACATTGTGTACTATGAGGTGTTGTAAACATAGAGTAGAGTAGTTTCATTTCTATGACAACATTTTAAGGTACTCAATATTATTGCACAAAAACAACATTTCAAGAACAAACTATATACAATGGACAAAAAAATCCATAGAGAACAGTGGTTTGACTTCCAGTACAAAATGTAAGTACTCTGGGACTCTTTAAATAGGGGACCACTATTTCACTTTGGAAACTCTATGTGATATTTGCATAAAAGACAAACAGAAAATAAAAAAAAAACTTAAACATCCTTAAACATATTGAAATGGGTTACAAGTTTCATATTCATATGATTGGTCCCACAAAAAAAAAGTTTAAGTGATAAATATCTATTTAAAAGTGTTAGTATTGTTAAAAGAAGGTTGAAAGATTGTATAATATACAAGTTGCCTGTTACAACATTTCATGTTACACTTTACAATATGTATGCATTAAAAAGTACAATATGTATGCATTAAAAGTAAGATATTATTATATTGTTTTTTTTTTTTAAAATGATTATGAAATATAAGTTGAAAGTTACAAAAAATAAAAAGTTAAAAAAAGAAATGTGTATTTCTTTTTAGAAACAAAAAAGGGACAAATGTAGTAGACTCATTTTGTGTTGCAAATAAATTTCACAACATTTAAATTTTATTGACCGTCATTTTTTGACGGGCAAGTCGCTAGTATATATATATATATATATACCGTATATACTCGAGTATAAGCCGAGTTTTTCAGCCCTTTTTTTAAGGCTAAAAAGGGCCCTCTCGGCTTATACTCGAGTCACTCTCCCCCCCCCCCCCGTGTCTTTCTAACCCCCCCTGTGTGTCTCTAACCCCCCCGTGTGTCTCTAAGCCCCCCCGTGTGTCTCTAAGCCCCCCCGTGTCTCTCTACTCCCCCGTGTCTCTCTACCCCCGTGTCTCTTTCCCTCCCCCCTCCTCAACCTCAATCCACCTCAACCTCCCCCCTCAATCCCCCTCAACCTCCCCCCTCAATCCCCCTCAACCCCAAACCCCCTCCTCAACCCCCCTCCTCAACCTAAACCCCCCTCAACCCCCCTCCTCAACCTAAACCCCCCTAAATACCTTAAATACCTCCTCCTCTCCCCTCACTTACCTGCTTCTGCTCCGGCCTCCGCTCCTTGATCCGGCGCGCATGTGACGTCCCATGCTCACCACGTCATTAGCATATACCGGGTGCCGGCACCCGGTATATGCTATTGCCGTGACGTCATATGCGCGCCACGCCATTAGCATATACCGAGTGCCGGCACCCGGTATTTGCTAATGACGCGGCGCGCATGTGACATCACATGTGCGCCGGGTCAAGGAGTGGAGGCCGGAGCAGAAGCAGGTAAGTGAGGGGAGGGTAGGGTATTTAGGGGGGGAGGGGGTATTTAGGGGGTATTTAGTGAGGGGTGGGTATTTAGGGGGGTATTTAGGTTGAGCAGGGGGGTTGAGGGGGGTTTAGGTTGAGGGGGATTGAGGGGGGAGGTTGAGGGAGGTTGAGGTTGAGGAGGTGTGTTGGGGTTGAGGGGGGTTGAGGTTGAGAAGGGGGTTTGAGGGGGGTTGAGGTTTAAGAGGGAGGTTAAGGATGGGGGGTTGAGGATGAGGATGGGTGGGTTTAGGAGGGGGTTGAGGATGGGGGGGTTGAGAAGGGAGGTTGAGGAGGGGGTTGAGGATGGGGGGGTTGAGGGGGTTGAGTAGGGTTTAGGTTGAGGGGAGTTTAGGTTGAGGGGGATTGAGAGGGGAGGTTGAGTGGGGTTGAGGTTGAGGAGGTGGGTTGGGGTTGAGGGAGGTTGAGGTTGAGGAGGGGGGTTGAGGGGGTTGAGGTTGAGGAGGGAGGTTGAGGATGGGGGGTTGAGGATGAGGATGAGGGGTTGAGGATGGGGGGTTGAGGAGGGGGTTGAGGATGGGGGGTTGAGGGTGGTTTAGGTTGAGGGGGATTGAGGGGGGAGGTTGAGGGAGGTTGAGGTTGAGGAGGTGTGTTGGGGTTGAGGGGGGTTGAGGTTGAGAAGGGGGTTTGAGGGGGGTTGAGGTTTAAGAGGGAGGTTAAGGATGGGGGGTTGAGGATGAGGATGGGTGGGTTTAGGAGGGGGTTGAGGATGGGGGGGTTGAGAAGGGAGGTTGAGGAGGGGGTTGAGGATGGGGGGGTTGAGGGGGTTGAGTAGGGTTTAGGTTGAGGGGAGTTTAGGTTGAGGGGGATTGAGAGGGGAGGTTGAGTGGGGTTGAGGTTGAGGAGGTGGGTTGGGGTTGAGGGAGGTTGAGGTTGAGGAGGGGGGTTGAGGGGGTTGAGGTTGAGGAGGGAGGTTGAGGATGGGGGGTTGAGGATGAGGATGGGGGGTTGAGGATGGGGGGTTGAGGAGGGGGTTGAGGAGGGAGGATGAGGAGGGAGGTTGAGGATGAAGAGGGAGGTTGAGGATGAGGAGGAGGGGTTGAGGAGGGGGGTTGAGGTTGAGGAGGGGGGTTAAGGATGGGGGCTTGAGGAGAGAGGATGAGGATGGGGGGTTGAGGATGGGGGGGTTGAGGAGGGAGGTTGAGGAGGGGGGGTTGAGGAGGGGGGTTGGGGAGGGGGTTGAGGATGGGTGGTTGAGGATGAGGATGGGGGGTTGAGGGGGGTTGAGGTTGAGGAGGGAGGTTGAGGATGGGGGGGTTGAGGATGAGGATGGGGGGGTTGAGGATGGGGGGGTTGAGGAGGGGGTTGAGGATGGGGGTTGAGGAGGGAGGATGAGGAGGGAGGATGAGGAGGGAGGTTGAGGATGAGGAGGGAGGTTGAGGATGAGCAGGAGGCGTTGAGGAGGGGGGTTGAGGAGGGAGGATGAGGAACGAGGGAGGCTAATGAGGGGATTGAGGATGAGGAGGGAGGTTGAGGATGAGGAGGGGGTTGAGGATGAGGAGGGAGGTTGAGGATGAGGAGGGAGGTTGAGGATGAGGAAGGGGTTGAGGATGAGGAGGGAGGTTGAGGATGAGGAGGGAGGTTGAGAAAGGGGGTTGAGGATGAGGAGGGAGGTTGAGGAGGGAGGTTGAGGATGAGGAGGGAGGTTGAGAAGTGGGAGGGGGACACAGGGAAGGTAGAGGTTGGAAGAGACACATGGAAGGGAGAGGGGAGAAGAGACACAGGGAAGGGAGAGGGGAGAAGAGACACGGGAGAGAGAGAGGGGGACACAAGAGGGGGACACAGAGGGCACAAGAGGGACAACCGGGGGAAGCACATTTACACCCTAGGCTTATACTTGAGTCACTCATTTTACCCAGTATTTTGTGATAAAATAGGTGCTTTGGCTTATACTCGGGTCGGCTTATACTCGAGTATATACGGTATGCTAATTTCATTAAGTGACTTAATGAAATTAGCATAATTGTCATTGTGACAATCAAGACTCTTGGGGTCAAGGTATAATATATAATAATACTCCAGGTGGATACTGCACCAGGATAGGGATGCTACACAATACTATCAGGATAGTGATTATACATATTAATACAGCACCAGGGGATTAATATACAGACATAAAATTTAAATGTAAAGTGTGAATACATACAACTAATAAGATATTTGTACAGATATGAACTGCATTGTGTACTTTCAAAAAGTGTAAATACTATTGTATATATTTGGGTTACTTTTTAGAAGTATGTCATTTTCCATGGTTTGTAGTATTTGTTTTTATGAGGTTCTAGCTCATGTAATAACTTTGTTAATTTCAGACTGTGTGATGTTATATAAGCGTGTTGTTAAGACGTTTCCTTGTGTTTAGACTCTGTATGCTACATATTCAGTTATGGCCAGTTCACGAGGAGTTAACTGGCATTTGAAATCTAATAATGTAAGCAGTAACTGGCATGTAAAGGGTCAGTTATTAAAGTTTGCTCTGCTGGATAGTACATAAACAAATGTACCTGTCACTTTAATTCATTCTTTTGCAAAGCCTGTCTTTGGCCTGCTGTGTTCCTGCTAGATTCTAGTGTGCACATATCTACATATGTTCCTGGCCCTGTGTTCCTGATGTCCTGGCCTGGAGAAGCAAGCTGAGTGCTGAGATTATCAGAACCCTGACAACCCAGGAGTGCTCCTTTAACAGTAAGCAGGAGGTTTGGAGGGTTAACCTGGTGCCCTGGGACGCCACAGTCATTTACAATTTACACTTCATTTTCTTTTAAGAAGCCACATGAATAACATAATCTCACGTTCTAGGAACTCCAATTTCTTCCTGACTTCTCTCATGTAGAGTCTCATCTGTCACAGCTGTGACCTAAGACCACACCCACAGGGCTGGAATTCAACTAGCAGTGCAATGTTGATACAGTCAGACAGTGACATGCTGTGTCTCATAGGATCTGTATTCAAATGTGAACACAAATGTGCAATGTATTTGTTGTATTCTATATAGTGGAGTCTTTTATCATTCCTTTGCTCACCATAGGCTAAATTAAAGTGCCCTGCAAAAGTATTCACTCCCTTGGCATTTTTCGTGTTTCGTTGCCTCACAGCCTGGAATTAACATGGATTATTTTTTTATTTATTGTGAAGCAAACAACAAATAGGGCAAAATAACAGAAAATGTCAATGTGCATAACTATTCACCCCCCCCCCCCCAAAGTCAATATTTTTAGAGCCACTTTTAGCGGCAATCAAAGCTCTAAGTCGTTTTGGATAAGTCTCTATGGGCTTGCCACATCTTACCACTGGGATTTTTGCCCATCCCTCCTTGCAAATCTGCTCCAGCTCCTTCAAGTTGGATGGTTTGCGCTTGCGAACAGCAATCTTTAAGTCTGACCACAGATTTTCTATTGGATTGAGGTCTGGGCTTTGACTAGGCCATTCCAACATATTTACATATTTCCCCTTAAACCACTCAAGTGTTGCTTTAGCAGTGTGTTTGGGGTCATTGTCCTGCTGGAAGGTGAACCTCCGTTCCTAGCCTCAAATTACGCACAGAGTGGTACAGGTTTTGTTCAAGAATATCCCTGTATGTAGCACCATCCATCTTTCCCTCTGACCAGATTCCCAGTCCCAGCTGCTGAAAATCATCCCCACAGCATGATGCTACCACCACCATGGTGGTGTTCTTTGGGTCATGTGATGTGTTGGGTTTGCGCCAGACACAGCGTTTTCTTTGATGGCCGAAAAGTTCAATTTTAGTCTCATCAGACCAGAGCACCTTCCATACATTTTGGGAGTCTCCCACATGGAATGGCTTTCTTCTGGCCACTCTGCCATAAAGCCCAACTCTATGGAGCTTACAGCTTATTGTCATCGTATGTACAGAAACTCCAGTCTCTACTGTGGAACTCTGCAGCTCCTCCAGGGTTACTCAAGTCCCAGTGCTGCCTCTCTGATTAATGCCCTTATTGCCCGGTCCGTGAGTTTTGGTGGGCGGCCGTCTCTTGGCAGGTTTGCTGTTGTGCCATGTTCTTTGCATTTGGTTATAATTGATTTGATGGTGCTCCTGGGAATCATGAACGATTTGGATATTTTTTTTTATAACCTAATCCTGACTTGTACTTCTCAACAACATTGTCCCTTACTTGTTTGGAGAGTTCCTTGGTCTTCATGGCAAGTGTTTGGTTAGTAGTGCCTCTTGCTTAGGTGTTGCAGTCTCTAGGGACTTTCAAAAAGGTGTGTATATGTAATGACAGATCATGCGACATTTAGATTGCACACAGGTGGACATCATTTCACTAATTATGGGACTTCAGAAGGTAATTGGTTGCACCAGAGCTTTTTTATGGGCTTCATAACAAAGGAGATGAATACATACGCACATGCCAATTTTCTGTTTTCTATTTCTAAAAAAATAGTTTCATGTATATATTTTTCTAATTTCACTTCACCAACTTAGACTATTGTGTTCTGATCCATCACATAAGATTCAGATTCACAAAACATTGAACTGAAGGATGTAGGTAAAAAGTCAAAGGGGGTGAATATGTTTGAAAGGCTCTGTATGTGCTTAATAGATTTCCTCAAAATCAGTAGGTCATGCTAGGTACCAGCCCCACACTGATGAGATCCATTTAAGATTGAAATAGTGTGTCTTTGGGTATGTCTCCTGCTTTGTGCATAATCCATCCTATGCTATGCTTTCAAGCTGTGTAATACAGCAGGTATACCCTCAAAGGAGCCTTGTATCAATTTGTATTGGATTAAAAAGTAAAAATGCATTGTGGGCTTATTTGCAGTGCAGAAACTGTCTTTCTCAGAATTCTGAGTAGGAAATATATTTTTAACTTATTTTTAGACATTCTAATGCAAACACAAATGTACTATTTATTCATTTCTCTGGAAATGTTGGAGGATGAAAGACCCTTTTTTGATCTAGAGTATAATATTCTTTGTCTGCATTTGACACTTTTATTGATATAATACAAACCCTGACAGACATCTATCACCAGCCCTCAGTCTGATTTCCGGAGTGCTTGTACATGTAGATGTAAGAACACAATGAATGAACATAATTATGGCATGAAAACAACACATATCATGTCTGGTAGAAGCCGAGAATGATTTAATTGGGCTACACTCAACAAAGAGCCATATATCATAATAGAAGAAACTGACAAGGAGACACGGGAGAGATACAGAGCATTAGGGGATTGTTACATTTTATACTTAATAGGCATCGTTAGACCATAAATGTGTAGCATTTATTTGAAAGATCACATTTTTAGATTCCAGATTGATCTGCAGTATAGAAAAATGACATAAATAATCAACAGTGCGAGATTGTTTTCTCCTCCTCTGTGCTGATACATTACAGAAAGCTGAATGTCATTGAGCCTTATGGATGTCTGAACTGCTTTTGTTCCCATTTGTTTTAATCAGATGTTGTTGTTCAGCCGTTTAATCATGTCCGACTATCCGTGACCCTATATACATAAAGCTTTCCTTGCAAATATACTGAAGTGGTTGTAAGTTCTTTCTCCACCTAAATCTAACCTCCGAGAAATATTATCCGAGTGCTCCAAATACCTCTCTTATCGCAAACCCTGAGTGCCTGTCCCATAACTATTTTACAAAGCCATGTAACATGCCTACCTAAATGATATCTGATTTCTCTGAGGATAACTCAGAAGTATTTTTGAGTGCCCCCAAATGAAAACAACCTGCGGATACTCACAACCCCCACAAAAAATGTCTCAGAGAAGCCCAGATGTGACAAATCTTATGCTATCAACAAACTAATACCTTTATTGTGTCAGATATGAAGTTTAATTTCTCAAACCAAACACATTTAAGGGGTTAATAATGCTTCCCACCTGAGTTAGGAGATGTCCGGGATCCCCCTCAATACCAACTAACTACTAGGAGCCCAATGATGCCCCGGGATTCTCAGCTTCCTATTCGCTATGAGCCCGCTATGATCACATATTTAAAGTGTAACCATAGGGACCCTCATTGCACCTAATATTAACCCTTATATCATGACGGTCTCCAAAAATGCCCACTGTATATTTAACAATAGCCATGGGGGTCTGTATGGACCTCATGTCATCTAATATAACCCCCATAAGACGGGGCTCCATAACGGACCCCAGTGGCACCTTCCATTAACCCCTATATGGACCCCCATGGAATATTTGACAAAATCCAGTATTTAACAATAACATGTAACTATGGAATCCTTAATAGACCCATGTGGCACCTAACATTAACCCCAAAACACCCCCATTTAACCTAACCTCCCACCATGGGGTTGCCTAACTCTACATATTAGAAAAGTCTAGTGTAGTCTCTTCCCGATAGTGGTTAGTATCACATATATAATTGTGAGCATGTGGGTTGTTGCTAACGCTGCGGCCCTCGCGAAGCGAGGGCCGCAGTTGCTGGCAACGCTCCCCAGTGGCCCACATCACCCGAGGCTGCAGGGAAGCTCAGACACCCAGCCAGCACTGACAGGACCCTGCCACTGATGCTCCCCAGCAGCCCACATCACCCCAGGCACCTGCACGGGAAGCTCAGACACCCAGCCAGCACTTCCAGGTATCAGTGCTGCAGGATGCAGCTCCAGGGAGGCAGGACAGTTGGGGGTACAAGGAGGAGCCTCCGATCCCGGCCTGTGCTGTCTGGCCTGCAGCTGGGTTCTTCCCCAGCTACTTCCTTGCGCTGGGCTCCGGGGACAGGCCGCAGGGGGCGGGGATCTGATAAATGAGCCACAGGCCTAAGGCTGCAGAGGGGGGAGAGGATCGCTAGGCCCGCAATAAACTTACCCCCGCTGGGTGTGCAAGGAGGAGCCTTTCCTGGAGATGGAGCTGCGGTGCTCAGATCTGGGCCTGTGCTGGTTGGCCTGCGGCTGGCTTCTCCCCCAGGGCTCCCCCCTCGGCAGCTCCACGCAGCTGCTTCACATCTCTGCCTCAACAAGCAGACAGGACAGGGATGAGGATTGAGCCCACCGCTGCTCCCCACACAGACAGCCATCTGCAGAGATCCAGTGGGAGAAGAACCCAGGAGGTAATGAAGTGGGGGTCACAAGCAGGGAGAAGGGAGACAGGATGGGGGAAGGGAGCCAGGAGAGGTAGGTGAGACACACGGAAGGGAGAAGGGGCAAAGAGACACAGAGGAGGGAGGGGGGTACAGGGGAGGGAGTGGGGAAAGAGACACAGGGGAGGTAGAGGGGGAAGAGACACAGGGGAGGGCGATGGGGAGAATGGGAGACAGGGGAGGGAGAGTGGAGGCAAAGAGAGACAGGGGAGGGATAGTAGGGGCAAAGAGAGACAGGGGAGGGATAGATTGGGCAAAGAGAGACAAGGGATGGATATAGGGGGCAAAGAGAGACAAGGGAGGGATAGATTGGGCAAAGAGAGACAGGGGAGGGAGAGAGGGGACAAAGAGAGACAGGGGAGGGAGAGAGGGGGCAAAGAGAGACAGGGGAGGGAGAGAGGGGGCAAAGAGAGACAGGGGAGGGAGAGAGGGGACAAAGAGAGACAGGGGACAGAGAGAGGGGACAAAGAGAGACAGGGGATGGATAGAGGGGGCAAAGAGAGACAGGGGAGGGATAGAGGGGGCAAAGAGAGACAGGGGAGGGAAAGAGGGGGCAAAGAGAGACAGGGGAGGGAGAGAGGGGGGCAAAGAGAGACAGGGGAGGGAGAGAGGGGACAAAGAGAGACAGGGGAGGGAGAGAGGGGCAAAGAGAGACAAGGGAGGGAGAGAGGGGGCAAAGAGAGACAAGGGAGGGAGAGAGGGGGCAAAGAGAGACAAGGGAGGGAGAGAGGGGGCAAAGAGAGACAAGGGAGGGAGAGAGGGGGCAGAGAGAGACAAGGGAGGGAGAGAGGGGGCAAAGAGAGACAGGGGAGGGAGAGAGGGGGCAAAGAGAGACAAGGGAGGGAGAGAGGGGGCAAAGAGAGACAAGGGAGGGAGAGAGGGGGCAAAGAGAGACAAGGGAGGGAGAGAGGGGGCAAAGAGAGACAAGGGAGGGAGAGAGAGGGCAAAGAGAAACAGGAGGGGGGATGGAAAGAGACATGGGAGGGAGAAATGTTTTGGAAAAAACTTGATCTTGCCGTCATTTTTCGACGGGCAAGTCGCTAGTCCCATATAATTGTTATGGAGACTACTGAGCTTCAGACTCATAGATTCCTGTGAGCAGACTGTGTGCACACTTTAGGGCTAGAGTGGTCCTTCAAAACCCTCCTCAGTGTTTGTAGAATGCAAGGAATTCCTTATAAGAATGGGAATAGCGTTAACCCCATATGTAAAGTACAGTCCTTACAAACTGCCATTCTAGAAACTCCTGCTTTTTGGCAATAATGGGCTCAGAAGCTGATGAATCAATTAAAATGTCATATTTTTTACATAGGCAAATAACAAATCAGAAAGCAAACCAAATCAGTATCATGGCCTGTTTTATTCGTGTATAGTCAGTCTGTGTTGTTGCCCCATCTACAGCTGAAATCACCAGACCCTGTACTGTGTTGAGATATCACAATTAAACAGTAATTTCCAATAAGTTTCATTTAGATATTGAAGGGGAATAAATAGATACTGTTCTGATACATAGAAACCGATCACTAAGTGCTTTGTATACAGTACAATGAACAGATTGAAATAAAATGTTACTTTTAGATTTGTGTAATGCTATAAAAGAGCAACATGACTAAATGAGCATCACAATCTAAACCTGGCATTATCTGCAGGGCTGCGCCATATGTAATCATTATATTTAGATCATTCTACATTACCATAGCAGATTGTCTGGTACCCACAGCACATTGTGCTACTGAGGATGGAGGAGGGATGACAGGAAAGGCTTAATTAGAATCTGTATATATGGAATTTATTAGATAGACCCTTATCACCTCTGGATTAATATATTATAGTATGTGTTTATATACTTTTGGCCAATTTGGATATTTATTAATAAATGTTGAATCTAGATTTAATTCCGATTTGTTTTAAATATTAGTGAGGGTTTTTCTGGTTACCAATCTTTTTAGCCCAGAGTGAAGTACTGATAAAGTACTTAATATTTATTGAGTAAAAAGCATTTTATAATTGCACGTGGACTCATTAATGAATTAAAGTAAACTCCATTTCCAATAACATGTTATATATTTATGTAACTTCCTCTTTTTTTACTTTTCCACTGATCACATATAATCATTGTCAAACTGCAAATCATCGTTATGCTTGCGAGCCTCGCGTTGCGAGGCAAGCCGTTGAAGCACAGAAGTCTTCCGAGCTCGGAGCACTTGGCCGATGAGCGCCAAAGCGACTCATTGGCTGCTAGCTTCGCGTAGCGAGGCGAGCAGTTGAGGCATTGAAACTCAGAGCACTTAGGCAGAAATGAGCGCCGAAGTCGCTCCTGCGAGCCTCTCAAAGCGAGGCCAGTCGTTGAAGCATTGAAAAATGCGGGACTTAGCCTCCAAGCAGTAAGGAAATGTGGGATTGCCTTAGGCTGCAAGCCGTTGAGGAACGCGGGACTTACAAAGCTAACGGCCGAACCGTGCAAATCGAAAAACACGGAAAACACAAAAAATAAAACAAAAGGTACAAAAAAAAAAAAACTCACACCACTCGAAAATCGGCTAAGCGAGAAAAATAAATGTTGGGCGAGAAAAAAAATGTTGTGCGAAAAAAATGAAAACAAGGCTACACAATCCAGAACCGCGCAAAACACTGCCAGACGCGTACCACTTTGGCAGGAACATACGAGGTACAAAATACACTATTAGAAAGGACAGAAAATGCTCATGAGGCGCGTAACACATAGAATATTGCCGCCATTTTACAACACTAAGTTGCAAATCTACACATTATAATTCTGAAATGGCAGCTTTCCCGCCTAAACCAACGGTTCTGTCTCGTGCGCGCAGCCTATATATAGAGCACAATTGCCACATTGCTGACACTTTCTCCTCAGGTGATGACAGTCTGACTGGACATTTACTGCTGCCGGAAAATCCAAAGAGATTGTTAGCACTTTTAGGATATTGACTGCTGGCTATTAATTATACATAGGTAAAGTATATTAATGTATTAATTAATTAATTATTACTAAAAAATATATATATTATAAAAAAAAATATGCATAATCTTATATTTTACACTGCTCTTACTTTATGAATACATTAATGGTTAACGCTTTCAAACATATTTATTAATTACGGTAAATAATTAATTTTTAATGGACATTAATTTAGTAATTATTAATTAGTAATCATTATCCAAAAAAATAAAATGTGTTTAGACTGAGTTACTTTATGAATATATTAATGCTTAGCTATTTCTAATACATGTATTCATTGATGAATTAGTTATTAATGTTCATTAATTTATTAATTATTAATTACTAATCATTATGAACACAACATTGTATATTTGTGACTGCCTTTACTTTATGAATATATTAATGCTTAGCTCTTTATAATATATTTATTCTTTGATTAATTCATTATTAATGTTTATTAATTTATTAATTATTAATTACTAATCATTATGAAGAAAAAACATTATATTTGTGAATGCCTTTACTTTATGAATATATTAATGCTTAGCTCTTTATAATATATTTATTCTTTGATTAATTCATTAATAATGTTCATTAATTTAGTAATTATTAATTAGTAATAATAAAAATAATGTTTAAACTTGCACAACAAATATGTACATTATACAGTGCACTTATATATCTGTTTTGCTGCTCATTGCCTGCAAGGGATAGAATCCTCAAAGCAGTGAAATATTAAAACCAGTTTATTATATTATGACATCTGCTACTATCCATGCTTACACCTTTACGTTTTGTATGTATGCCAATTAAACATCATACTCTTAATGATTAATGAATTCATTGCATTCAAACTTTAAAAATGCTTTTCATGTCATTTTACAGTTTGATCATCTCTGCAGCTGACTGAATACACAGTGATGTTTGCAGCATTTCATCTGCAATAATATCACCTTTACAGGTATATCATTTAATGATGCTCTTTTTTGGGAGAAAAGGATTAAGGCTTTTTCTTTTGCATTGATCACTGATATTGATTAATTAATTAATGTCTATTAATGTATTAAATCATTATTAATTGGTAATCATTATAAAAAATAAATATCATCTATTTTACAATGTATAGATGTCATATTGCATTTAGATATCTGGAGTATTGATCATTAACGTTCATTGATTAACTATTAATTATTAATAATTACAACAACAAAAAAACATTTCAAACTTGCCTAAAAATTAGGTACGTTTTCTAATGCCCTTATATATCTCTGTTCCTGCTCATTGCCTAACAGGGATAGGACCCTATAAGCACTTAAATATTTAAATCAGTTTATTATATTATGACACTTTTTAATATTTTTTAATGCATTTACTTATGAATAAATTAAGCCTTTACGTTTTGCATGTATGTCAATTAAACAGGATACTTTCAATGATTAATGAATTAATTGAATCAAAACATTAAAAATTATTTTTGTATCATTTTACAGATTCCTCATTTCTGCACTTGCAGAGACAGAGTGAGCTCTGGAGAATTTGATCTGCTATAAGATCAACTTTTTTTTTTTTATACATAAAAAAATAACATATTGTAGCCTGAACTTATTTGTCAATATATATATGCTTAGCTCTTTATCTTTTCATGTATGCAAATTAAAAAAACTCATTAATTGATTAATTAATTCATTTAATAAAAACATTACAAATGCATTTCAAGTAATTTAACTGATTTATTACTGCTATTTAGGTTTTGCATTGATAACAGATAAAAACAATATGTACAATAAAAAAAAATTAAAAATCTTACACCTGCATTTACAATTACAGATTACAATGGCAGACAAAGCTGAAGACAAGAATGAACTTAAAAGAAGAATGGCAAGAGAATGGATGCAAAGATGGAGAGATGCACAGTCCCCTGAGGCTTTGCAACACTTAAGAGAAGAAGACCGACAGAGACTTCGAAAAAAAAGAAAAATTACTAAGAAATCACAAATTGAGTGTGCTGGAGCTTCAAAGAAAAGAAAAAGTAAACAGGAAAAATGACTGTAAAACATCGCCTAATGACCCAATATTGCCTCACGAAACCAATGTTCATACACTTGACACCAATGTAGATATAGAAAGTTGTAGTGCTATCTATGTTGAGGAAGCTCACGGTAGTGCTTTATTTACAGTACAAACAGTAGACACTCATTATTGTGGATTAATGAATGTGGTTTGTCAGTTTTGTGGGGCCTTTCATTTTCTGAAGCAAATTAATGGAGAGTTTAAGACTTCCGGAAATATTTCCAGAATATTTAGAAAGTATAATGAGTGATCCAAAATTTCCAATTTATACCTATTAATAAAAAAAAACATTAGGTCTTATAACAGTGCAATTTCATTTGCTTCAATACGTGCAACATTAGCAGAAAATGTCCCAGGTCATGGTCCTTACTGTTCACATTTACACCCAGAAGCAGGAGAGCAAAGGAAATTTGCACAGTTATATGTCCTCGATACAATGAAAGCTGTTGAACAATGAATGATGCTTCCTGAAAATAAGCAATCCTTACCCATAGTGTTTGAACAGCTTGATAACATTATAGCCAACAACCCAAATAGTCAAGCATACAAAAAAATAGCAGAGGTTTAAAAAGAACAACAAGAGTAAATATGGTTCTCAAAAGAGATTGCCATACTGATCAAAGATGGAATAATTTACCAACAGGAAATGAGGTTGCCATGGACTTTAAAAATGATGATGGTGAACCACTATTTGAGGGGGATATTAGCATATATTCACGGAATGAAGACCAACTTTTTATAAACATAAATATATTAAGTAGTAATTTGGATCCAATGACATATCACAATTTCTTGCCAAAGGTGAGCCAGGATGACAACCAAAATTACAATTGCAAAGTTATCCTAATAGTATAGTTTGTGTTAGAAACAATATTTCTATGCTGGAATATAAAGTGGCAGAAACTGCTATTGGTGATCATTTTAATCCTATTTTATGTGGGTGAAAACTCACACAACAATGGATTATTGATTCATATCTACCAGGTAAATAATCTAAATGTTGTCAAATTTCAACAAAACAAGCTTTGAGTAGAACAATATTGTGGAATGATGGATTATGTTGCTGGATTGGCTGCAAAACGAGATATTCCAGCTGGAAGAGCAATGATTTTGCCATCGTCTTTCCAAGGATCTCCTTGCAATGTGCGAGAAAGATATAATAATACCATGGCTATTGTTACTAAATTTGGCATACCAGATTTATTCATTACATTCACATGTAATCCACAATGGCCAGAGATCAAAGAAAATTTAAAACGTGGCCAAAATACTTCTGATCAACCAGATTTGGTGGCTAGAGTATATAAAATAAAACTAAATTCATTAATTAATGATATAACTAAAGCACACTCATTTGGGAAATGTGTGGCTTTTGTTTATACCATTGAATTTAAAAAAAGAGGCCTGCCACATGCACATACTTTTATACTGCAAGAAAAAGATTAACTGAATATGGCAAAGAGAGTGGATTGAGTAATTACTGCTGAACTGCCACATCCAGAAAAACATTCAAAACTTTATGAGATTGTAACTCATACAATGATTCGTTGTCCATGTTGAGATACCAATCCAAATTCACCATGCATGGAAAATAAAAAATGCACAAAACAAATTCAAATGCAGACTTATGCTAATTGTGATGGATACGCTTTGTATAAAAGAAGAGAAGGACAAACATATATTATCCCTGGCCAAAAGGTTGATAATAGAAATCCACATTTGCTGATGAAGTACAATGCACACATAAATGTGAAAGCTTACACTTCTATCAAATCAATCAAATATGTGTATAAATATATATATACAAAGGATATGATGCAGAAACTGTTGTTGTGCAAGGTGCACAAAATGAACAAGACAATACAGTTTTACATGATGAACTTTCATCTTATTTAGATGCTCGCTATGTAAGTGCACCAGAAGCAATGTGGCATCTTCTCAAATTTTAGATGCATGATCGGTCACAGCTGTGTATCGATTATCTGTCCATTTGCCACAAAGTCAATTTGTTTGCTTCACTTCAGGGTATGAAAGAAATGCTTCAGCACAAAGTGAACATAGAGCAACAACACTTACTGCTTGGTGCAAGAGACATTGAACGTTTCAGCTAAAGATTACTTCTTTTACATATTCCCGGTGCACAAAGTTATGAACATTTACGCACAGTGAATGACATAGTTTATGATACTTTCTAATTTGCTGCAAGACATCAAAACTTCCTGGTAGATGATACAGAATGGGAGAGATGTCTAGAAGAAGCAGCACTATGTCAAATGCCAAAGTAAATGAGAGAACAATTTACTTTCATTTGCATCTTTTCCAATGTAATTGATGCATTAGCTTTGTGGGAAACATTTAAATTACATATGTGTGAAGACTTCTTGAAACGTTACAATGAGTATATTGCGCTATTAAAAGCATTAATGGAAATTCAGGGAAAACTTTCTTTGTCATGGATTAAATTGTACAAGTTTTAATTGCCTGATCCAGGATTTATAGATGAAATTAACTTTGAGGAGTATGACACTGAGATTGAATACTAAAAAACACAAAAACAAATTGGATCTTTAAATGCATTACAATTGGAAGCATTTAACTCCATTACAAATGCAAGAGACAATGACATGCTCAAAGAGTGTTATTTCTATCTAGATGGCCCTGGTGGATCAGGAAAAATGTATCTATATAATTTATTGATGAGTTGCATTTGAGCACAGGGTCAAATAGCAATGCCATTTGCAACAACTGGAATTGCCTCTCGTTTGTTAGAAGGTGCTAGAACTGTGCATAGTGGATTTAAACTGGCAGTTCCCATAGTAGAAACATCAGTGTCAGATATTCAAATGAACTCATCACAAGCCAAAACATTTCACAAAAGTAAATTAATTATATTAGATGAGGCAACAATGATGTCATGTCTTGCCCTGTAATGTATTGATCGATTATTAAAAGAAGTTATGGGTAATGATTTGCCATTTGGTGGAAAGGTGTTGTTGTTAGGAGGAGATTTTAGGCAAACATTACCTTTGGTAATGGCAATAGGACTGACGTTGTCGAAACATGTATAAAGGGAAAATATTAACACAGATTAAATTACAGATAAATATGAGATCTGATGGCCAAAATCAATTCAATGATTGGTTAAATCAAATTGGAGAAGGAAAACATAAAAAATAACTAATCTACCTGATGATACTGTTGAAATTCCACCAGAAATGATTAGCAAAGAATCACTAATATCAAAAATCTTTCTCAATACCATCAAAAACGAGGATTACTCAGACATTGCAAGCAAAGTCAATGCACGCCAAAAAAACTATTACAGTGCAGATTCCGTTCTGGCTGATGACAAAGACAGTGAATCTAACTTTGCTATGGAATGTATTAATTCTTTAACTACCTCTGGAATACCACCACATATTTTGCAACTTAGAAAAGGGGCAATTGTCATGCTACTGAGAAATATGAATCCCAAAAAAGGACATTGTAATGGGCCAGATAAATTGTGAAGGATTTAAAAGATCATTTTATACATGCAGAAATTATGAATGGTACCCATAAAGGTGAACCAGTTCTTATACCAAGAATTAATTTGGCCCCAAGTGAGAGTGGTTTGCCTTTTGTCCTTTAAAGGAGACAATTTCCCATTATCATGACATTTGCCATGACCATTAATAAATCCCAAGGATAAACTTTTAAGTCTGTGGGTATTTTTTTACAGGAACCTATATTTGCACATGGACAACTCTATGTTGCATTTTCAAAATGCAGCAATCCAGAGGAAATTAAAGTTCATATTGAAGAAAAAACAAGTCAAGGTGATTTATTGGAGGATGGATGCATTTTTAGCAAAAACATTATGTACTATGAGGTTCTGTAAACATAACAGTGGTTTTATTTTGAGGACAAAATTTGTTGTCACTTGGACTCTTTTGAGGGGATCACTATATATAGGAAACTCTATAAAATGGCAACAAACATAGAGAACAGTGGTTATACACCGCGGATGAATATTTATGCCTGGAGGTCTCTTTTTAGAGGACCACTATTTCACATAGGAAACTCTATGTGCCCTATTCAAGAACTACAAGAATAACAACAAAAAGTGAAAAAATAAATGCAAAGACAAAGTAACATATTGGAATGTGTTAGAAGTTACCTTTTCTTCATGATTGGCCCCACAAAACAATTAGGTGGCATTTTCGTACAATTCAAGGCTAAATGTTAGTATTTTAAGGTGCTATTTGAGATGTTAACATTACATACATAACATTGTATTTTAAAAGGTGTGCAAAGTTGTTTCATTGTATATAATCAATGATTTATGTTAGTAGGAGAATAACCATTTGTTAATACATTTAAATGTATAATTAAATACAGAGTTTTAATCCAGGAAGTAATCCGATCACCAGTTAATGGGGTCAGGAAGGAATTAATTTTTTTTAAGTTTCAATATTTTTTTTTACTGTTTGCCTTCCTTTGGATTCAACACCTATGTGGTTTACCAGTACTTGAAATGAAAGTGGCATGTTACAAAGCATTATGTAATGGTTGCGAATACTTCAAAGAAAGTTGACCTATTGTTATATTACTCATGCATACATCTAAATTAAAAATGTTAGTTTTGTTTAAAAAAATGGTTCACCATTGTTTCAAATATAAGTTGCATTGTTATATTATTCTTGCATACATGAGAATTAAAATAGTTAATATTGTTCAAAAATTATGGTTTACCTGTTGGGGAAACACAAGTTGAAAGTTAAAAAAAAAAAAAATGTATTATAATTGTTGTACTTCTTTGTAGATAACAAAAAGGTTAAGAGTGTCTGAGACTCACATTGTGTGGCAAACAGCTTTCCCAGCCTTAACATGTTATTGCTAGTCATTTTTGACAGGCAAGTCACTAGTACATATATATAACTTCCTCATTTGTAATTTTCTATTGAATACTGGTATGTGACGCTGTGGACTGTTTTAACAAGAATTCATGTAAACATATAAATACTGTTCTTGTTTCAAATACAGGTTCATCTTTAAAGTTAATAATAGTAACCAACTGGGTCTGATATGTTATGTGTTACAATACACATGTAAGATCAGTCAGAAATGTCAGTCAAGACAGAATAATAATTGTTCTTTTTCTTTCCTTTTTTTTTTGTTACTTTGCAGGTCTGTTTAGTTGAGCTGTAATTTCTTCTGTATATGGCTCAAGTTACTATAATTTGTGAAATGACAAAGCAGATTTACATTTCTTTCTATCAAAATGAATGTTTTTCACACAATCTCTGTCTTGTGTTTTCTCCCCAGGAGGATGCTGTAGAGGGTGCCTATGTCACTGATCAGTACATAACATACTACCTACCAGGTTATGAGGTGTAAAAAAGGGCATAAAAGATCAATCTCCAGCTTACAAGTATAAGTGGATTTTATGGCTAAAATGGTGCTTCAAAACAGATTAGCACTAACACTGTTAACAAAAGATATGTCTATGTACTTATTAAAACTTTATCTGTTGATTCCATATTATAAGATGGTAAAGAACCTTATCATGGTGTCTTATCGATTGTGATAAATTGAAAGATCAGAGGTTTATCATTATAAATGTAACATTGGTAAAATTATTATTAGTTTATTCTCCAATATATATATAGCCTATGTTTTCACTGTTTTTTCCCACTCTTTTCTAGCCCAGTCTTCCTTTTGTACACTTATGCACCTTATTGTATCAACCTACTAGAATCTAGTACATACTAACATCTGATAAAGGAGAGTGACTAGGGAAAGAGGAAGTTAATCTACATAATCTCTACAGAGTTATTTGTAATTTCACTGCAGAATTATATTCTAAAAAAAGTGTTTGTGTAGGGGTTTATAATAATTGTTGTATCTATGTTCCAGCTGAAGTTAATCATCATGATAATCTTGCTACTGGCTATTGATCATATCCATCATCCCAATACTTATTAGGTACAAGAAAACAGGCATAAGGCAGAATTGTATATGATAATTAAATAATTGGGCCCTGTTTAGTAAACATTATGTGAGGCTATTTGCATTTACCATAGTTGTTGTACAAAGCAAGACAAGTTACACTAACATTGATAAAATGTGTAACAGTTAACTGCATTTATAAATGTTTTCATCCATCTCCATTGAACTCTTTCCTGGTTGTATGGACTTGATCAAACAGATAATGCCTTATTTTTCATTTGGACTTGTTTTTTTGTTTGCTTATGCTTTATCTTTACCAATTGTAAGGCTCTTATCAAAAGTGCTTTTAACACCTGGACTATGTACTTTGCACAAAGGACTGCATTACTGAAAAATTTCCAGTTTTGCTACAGGAACATCACATGGAATATAAACCATACTGAGTTATCATCTCTGTGGCTCTACTTGGCACAATAAACCCCTAGAAATTCGAACATAGGATTGCTAAGCTCCCAAGGTGTCTACCACCTATAATGAAATCATTTGCTAAATACAAACTGGGAAAATTATATCACAAATCTTTAATATAAATATATCACAATGGCGAAAATAAAAACTGGTTAAAAAATCCAGGATTAAACACACAAGGTAAAAGAGGACAGGATAATATGGGAAAATTGAAAACCTTTCACTTATCAGTGAAACTAATGTTATTATAATAAACCCTTTAATAAGGGGGTAATCTTTATCCCACTTTGCAGTGTTGTGTCTTTTTGGTATGTGGGTAAAATTACTCCATTGCACGTGTGCCCCAAACCTTATTATAGTCCTAAAACAAGTCTCAATTGCTTTACTTGTTTATGAGCAATAAAGGTTGAGCTTTATTGCTAATGGAAAGATTTATATACCCAACCAGAAAAGCATATATATTTATTTCATAGTAAATCCCCCTCTCAGGTATGTAGAGAGTCACAATAGGATTTCAAGTTGGGGTTAAGTAAAAATTGTTCACTACCAGCTAACAAAAGCTGATAAGCTAATAGAGCTGATGGACTTTAAGTCTAGGATATAAGTAAGGATGCAAATAGGAGACTGTAGGCTGGTGTATCAATAACAGAATATGTCTAAGGTAATAAATCCTACAGATCAACAATCGCCAATCACATGCATAAATATTGGGTTAGGACAGGTAAGGGCACACAGACACTCTCATACACTGCTAATACACGACCACTGCGCGCTCCAACGGACGGACGCACGCAGCGTCGCACGCCTGATGCGTTTCGACGTCACTGGACGTCTTCCTCAAAGGCAAACACGGGTTGCTAAGGCGCCCGTCTATTTAACTGGTTTACGTAACCATGGAGACCTAGTATAATGACACGTGGGTCAGAGAAGTGAAAACGGAGCTGCTTATACTAAAAGGCTATGCAAAAGATAAACAACACACTGATCATGTTGAAAATTGACTCCAACAGAATCCAAAGAAGGAGGGAAAGTATAATATACAGGAATGTAGTGTAATTCAGGCAAGCTATACAGACAAGGTACAAATGTAATATTTACATATATACAATATCAAAAGTAAAATAATAACCATTATAAAAGAAGGGTACACCTGGGAGAAGAGGAAAAGGAGAATAATCCTGCTATAAGAAAAATAGCCTGTGTGGGATATCGCGAATTGTCATAAAAAATATACTATATACTGATAGACAGTCAATAGAATACTCATAGATAACAAGTAGTTAGAGAAAAAGAGGAATAGGATACGCAACTGGGAGAAGGGAGTAAGGGAGAGAAATACCCTTGCAAAAGTGAACATCCTTCTAAAGTGAAGTGGAGTGTGAAAATATCAGTCTTGAATAAAATACTATATATATATATATGTGAATTTAACAGGATACTCCTGCAAACAAATGCTAAGTAGCTGTTGTGAAAATAATGTATAAAATATGAATCCTAAGCAGGATCATAATATCTATAAACAAAAGACTCCTGCTAAGGGAAACTACTCTATTAATAAAGTAATTGAAGTGGAGTGTCAATGTGAAAATGCTAGAATACAAAAGGACATGTAAAAGAAAGTACATTTAAATACTGTCCAACATAAAAAATATATATGAAAAAATATATATATAAAATATGAATGAATTGTGCATTGATATAATAAGTGAAACTAACCATCCCTAAATTACATTCCACTCAAAGTTGCGGCCTACTCTAAAGGAGAGTAGACATAAGAGTAAAGGATTTACTCTAAAATATAGTCTGGACTTAAAGCTAAATAAAGGAACCCCTCTAAATGAAGGGAGTGAAAGTAAATCCTTCATTCAGTCCTTGTGGTGATAAAGCTTTAAGTCTGTAAATCCAGCGTGCATCACACTGGAGCAATTTTCTATCCAAGTCTCTTTTTCTAGGGCCCATATGTACCCTTTCAAGTATGGTAAATGTAAGGACATCACTATTGCCTCTATGATAACACCTCACATGGCGTGCCAAAGGTGTGTCAAGATTATTTTTAATCGAATAAACGTGTTCCCCTATTCTTCTGCGTATTTGGCGCCTCGTTTTGCCTACATAAATCTAAGAACAAAGGCAGGTCGCCACATAAATAACGCTTGTGGAACAGCAATTGGTAAACTCTTTAAGTTTAAATTCCTCGCCACTTACTGGATGTTGAAAGGACTTAGATGGTTTAATGTATTTGCAAAATTTACATTTGCCACACCTAAAGCAACCAGATAATGGTCTAAGCCATGTGGTTTTTGGCCCTTGCTTTTTAAAATAGCCGTGGACCAACATGTCCTTTAAATTTTTTCCCCTCCGATAGGTGACTGATGGTTTAGATGGTAGACAGTCCTCTAAGTCCTCATCATTTTTTAGCAAGTGCCAAGTTTTGGATAAGATGCTATGAATTGTATCTGAGTCATATCCGAAGGTCAAGATACACCTAGGTTGGTTCTCTTGCAAATTCTTTCCTTCTTTCATCCTTTGGGTATGTAGGCCATTAAGGAGTTCAGTTCTATTACAACCCAAGGCATATTTGAATGCCTTCTTCAAGCATTTGTTGGGGTAACCCCTTTCACGGAATCTTTTTCTGAGTTTATCCGCCTTAATCTTGAATTCATTTTCAGTACTGCAGTTCCTTCTAAGCCTAAGGTACTGACCTCTAGGGATCCCTCTTTTTAATGGCAAAAAATGCTGACTTTCCCATCTTAGCAGAGTATTTGTTGCCGTATCTTTCCTAAATGTGGTGGTAGATACTTTGCCATATTCATCTTTATTGATGAGTAAGTCTAAAAAGGTAACTTGAGTAGGGTTGATTTCGTATGTAAATTTTAAACCTACTACATTTGTATTAAGAACTTTCATCAGCTCCTCAAATTGTATTCTGGTGCCTGTCCAGACAACCAGAATATCATCTATATAGCGTCGCCACAAGATGGCATGTTGCATAAGTGTCATATGAATGTCGTCAAATACAATTTTCTCCTCCCACCAACCTAACAATAAATTTGCATAGCCTGGGGCACAAGACGTGCCCATGGCTGTTCCTTTACGTTGGTGGTACCATTTATCATCAAAGATAAAGTAATTGTGTTTTAGCACATATTCCAAAAGTTGAAGTAAAAAGAAGTTACATTTCACTTCATTTGAACTTTTTGTGCTTAAAAAGTATTTAACTGCTTCCATGCCAAAATCATGGGGAATACTGCTATATAGGGCCTCGACGTCAATCGACGCCAACCAGGAATGCTCTGGGATATACAGATCCTCTAGCTGTTTAAGGATATCATTTGTATCCATTACATACGATGGTAGGCTTTGCACTAAATCCCTAAGGTAAAAATCCACAAAGATACTTGCATTGGATGAGAGATTATTAGAACCAGATATTATAGGTCTACAGGGAATAGGGGTAGTCTTCTTATGCACCTTGGGAAGGGCATAGAACGTAGAAATAGTGGGACATTTGGGAAGAAGGAATGTGTAAGTCTGTTCATCAATGATTTTATCTAATTTGGCATTGTCCAAGATGTTTTTCAATGCTATTCTATAATCCTTTGTAGGATTATTTGATAACACTTCATAGGTGACAGTGTCATCCAAGATTTTTTTACACATTTTTTTATAGTCATCATTTCCCATTACCACTATATTCCTGCCTTTGTCTGCAGGTTTGATTTGTATGTCCTGACATTTTTTGAGCTCATCAAGTGCCTTATATTCATTGTTTGTAAGGTTATATTCCTTGCAAAGTTTAGAGTAGTCAATTTTTCAATTTTCCCTAGTAACCTGCTGTAAGAATACCCAAATGTTTGCAAAATCCTTAAGAAATGGAGTAAAAGAACTTTTGTTTTTCCATTTCTTTTGGTGCAGAGTAGAATATAGTGGAGCAGGGTGATTTTCATTCAGTAATGACATAAATGTCTGAAAGGTTTCAATGTCCTCCTTGCTCACACCTAGACTCATATATTCCCTTTCTTGTTTATTCTTATAAAACTTGTGTAAAGTAAGTTTCCTAGCAAAAAGATTCACATCTTTAATATGAGTGAATTTATCAGTTCTAGAAGTAGGAACAAAGGTTAGGCCTTTTTTAAGAATTGACTCATGATCACTGTTGAGATTAAAATCAGAAAGATTTACAATTTGCAAGCTTTGATCATTAACTAAGTTGTTCCTCTGCTTGTCTGGTCTTCCTTGTTTTTCCTGTTTCTCATGACCCTTTCTGAGCCTCTCCTTAAATGTTGGCCTCTTTCTAAAAAACCTTCATTATTGTAAGCAGTAGGTGTCCTAGCATTTGTGAATGATCTCATCTCATATGGTTCTCTCCTATAAGTTGTATTGGGGAGTCTAGGCATAATAGTATGTCCTGTACTATCTTCCAAATCTGAATTTTCAAAGTCAGAGGAGCTAATATCTGAACCTATTTGTTTGTTAGTAGAGAACCGTTTAAAGATCTTCCCATTTTTAAAGTCAGTTTGGTCTCTCCAGAATTTTTTCTGTTTTCGTTCCCTGATCTCTTTTTTGAATCTATCCATATTATCATTAAGTTTTTTGCAGTACACATCATACTCTGTCAATTCAGAAAGTTTGTTAAACTCTTGTTGCCAAAGTTGAATCTTTGGTTTAATAATCTCAAGATTTTGCTGTTCAGTTTCAATAATAAGTGATATCAAATCGAATGAACATTTAAGGAGTATTTCTTTCCATTTATTCAAAAAGATTTCATTGCTTAGATTTATCGCAGGGGTAACATTAACCCTAAGACCCCTGGGAACAATTTTATTTTTCAAATAATTCTGGAGACTACTTATCTCCCATACTGATTTTACTTGTTTTTTCATAGTTGTTAATAATTCACTAAATGTATTTCTTATATCTTTATTGTCATTTAACAAAGGTTCTGATTTCAATGAGAAGCTTTCTTCAGCCTCTTTCAAAAGTGACTCAATATCCATATTGGGAATAGTAGTATTCGTCATTTTAAAGCAAAACCCTTCTCACAATCTGTAAGAACCACGTGTAGATTAATAAATAAGTAAATAGTGCTTCCAAGGAAAGTGGATTAAACCACAGAATATAGAACTAGAAATTCGAACATAGGATTGCTAAGCTCCCAAGGTGTCTACCACCTATAATGAAATCATTTGCTAAACACAAACTGGGAAAATTATATCACAAATCTTTAATATAAATATATCACAACGGCGAAAATAAAAACTGGTTAAAAAATCCAGGATTAAACACACAAGTTAAAAGAGGACAGGATAATATGGGAAAATTGAAAACCTTTCACTTATCAGTGAAACTAATGTTATTATAATAAACCCTTTAATAAGGGGGTAATCTTTATCCCACTTTGCAGTGTTGTGTCTTTTTGAAATTGAAAAAATTGACTACTCTAAACTTCGCAAGGAATATAACCTTACAAACAATGAATATAAGGCACTTGATGAGCTCAAAAAATGTCAGGACATACAAATCAAACCTGCAGACAAAGGCGGGAATATAGTGGTAATGGGAAATGATGACTATAAAAAAATGTGTAAAAAAATCTTGGATGACACTGTCACCTATAAAGTGTTATCAAATAATCCTACAAAGGATTATAGAATAGCATTGAAAAACATCTTGGACAATGCCAAATTAGATAAAATCATTGATGAACAGACTTACACATTCCTTCTTCCCAAATGTCCCACTATTTCTAGGTTCTATGCCCTTCCCAAGGTGCATAAGAAGACTACCCCTATTCCCGGTAGACCAATAATATCTGGTTCTAATAATCTCTCATCCAATGCAAGTATCTTTGTGGATTTTTACCTTAGGGATTTAGTGCAAAGCCTACCATCGTATGTAATGGATACAAATGATATCCTTAAACAGCTAGAGGATCTGTATATCCCAGAGCATTCCTGGTTGGCGTCGATTGACGTCGAGGCCCTATATAGCAGTATTCCCCATGATTTTGGCATGGAAGCAGTTAAATACTTTTTAAGCACAAAAAGTTCAAATGAAGTGAAATGTAACTTCTTTTTACTTCAACTTTTGGAATATGTGCTAAAACACAATTACTTTATCTTTGATGATAAATGGTACCACCAACGTAAAGAAACAGCCATGGGCACGTCTTGTGCCCCAGGCTATGCAAATTTATTGTTAGGTTGGTGGGAGGAGAAAATTGTATTTGACGACATTCATATGACACTTATGCAACATGCCATCTTGTGGCGACGCTATATAGATGATATTCTGGTTGTCTGGACAGGCACCAGAATACAATTTGAGGAGCTGATGAAAGTTCTTAATACAAATGTAGTAGGTTTAAAATTTACATATGAAATCAACCCTACTCAAGTTACCTTTTTAGACTTACTCATCAATAAAGATGAATATGGCAAAGTATCTACCACCACATTTAGGAAAGATACGGCAACAAATACTCTGCTAAGATGGGAAAGTCAGCATTTTTTACCATTAAAAAGAGGGATCCCTAGAGGTCAGCACCTTAGGCTTAGAAGGAACTGCAGTACTGATAATGAATTCAAGATTGAGGCGGATAAACTCAGAAAAAGATTCCGTGAAAGGGGTTACCCCAACAAATGCTTGAAGAAGGCATTCAAATATGCCTTGGGTTGTAATAGAACTGACCCCCTTAATGGCCTACATACCCAAAGGATGAAAGAAGGAAAGAATTTGCAAGAGAACCAACCTAGGTGTATCTTGACCTTCGGATATGACTCAGATACAATTCATAGTATCTTATCCAAAACTTGGCACTTGCTAAAAAATGATGAGGACTTAGAGGACTGTCTACCATCTAAACCATCAGTCACCTATCGGAGGGGAAAAAATTTAAAGGACATGTTGGTCCACGGCTATTTTAAAAAGCAAGGGCCAAAAACCACATGGCTTAGACCATTATCTGGTTGCTTTAGGTGTGGCAAATGTAAATTTTGCAAATACATTAAACCATCTAAGTCCTTTCAACATCCAGTAAGTGGCGAGGAATTCAAACTTAAAGAGTTTACCAATTGCTGTTCCACAAGCGTTATTTATGTGGCGACCTGCCTTTGTTCTAAGATTTATGTAGGCAAAACGAGGCGCCAAATACGCAGAAGAATAGGGGAACACGTTTATTCGATTAAAAATAATCTTGACACACCTTTGGCACGCCATGTGAGGTGTTATCATAGAGGCAATAGTGATGTCCTTACATTTACCATACTTGAAAGGGTACATATGGGCCCTAGAAAAAGAGACTTGGATAGAAAATTGCTCCAGTGTGAAGCACGCTGGATTTACAGACTTAAAGCTTTATCACCACAAGGACTGAATGAAGGATTTACTTTCACTCCCTTTATTTAGAGGGATTCCTTTATTTAGCTTTAAGTCCAGACTATATTTTAGAGTAAATCCTTTACTCTTATGTCTACTCTCCTTTAGAGTAGGCCACAACTTTGAGTGGAATGTAATTTAGAGATGGTTAGTTTCACTTATTATATCAATGCACAATTCATTCATTTTTATATATATTTTTTCATATATATTTCTTATGTTGGACAGTATTTAAATGTACTTTCTTTTACATGTCCTTTTGTATTCTAGCATTTTCATATTGACACTCCACTTCAATTACTTTTTTAATAGAGTAGTTTCCCTTAGCAGGAGTCTTTTGTTTATAGATATTATGATCCTGCTTAGGATTCATATTTTATACATTATTTTCACAACAGCTACTTAGCATTTGTTTGCAGGAGTATCCTGTTAAATTCACATATATATATATAGTATTTTATTCAAGACTGATATTTTCACACTCCACTTCACTTTAGAAGGATGTTCACTTTTGCAAGGGTATTTCTCTCTCTTACTCCCTTCTCCCAGTTGCGTATCCTATTCCTCTTTTTCTCTAACTACTTGTTATCTCTGAGTATTCTATTGACTGTCTATCAGTATATAGTATATTTTTTATGACAATTCGCGATATCCCACACAGGCTATTTTTCTTATAGCAGGATTATTCTCCTTTTCCTCTTCTCCCAGGTGTACCCTTCTTTTATAATGGTTATTATTTTACTTTTGATATTGTATATATGTAAATATTACATTTGTACCTTGTCTGTATAGCTTGCCTGAATTACACTACATTCCTGTATATTATACTTTCCCTCCTTCTTTGGATTCTGTTGGAGTCAATTTTCAACATGATCAGTGTGTTGTTTATCTTTTGCATAGCCTTTTAGTATAAGCAGCTCCGTTTTCACTTCTCTGACCCACGTGTCATTATACTAGGTCTCCATGGTTACGTAAACCAGTTAAATAGACGGGCGCCTTAGCAACCCGTGTTTGCCTTTGAGGAAGACGTCCAGTGACGTCGAAACGCATCAGGCGTGCGACGCTGCGTGCGTCCGTCCGTTGGAGCGCGCAGTGGTCGTGTATTAGCAGTGTATGAGAGTGTCTGTGTGCCCTTACCTGTCCTAACCCAATATTTATGCATGTGATTGGCGATTGTTGATCTGTAGGATTTATTACCTTAGACATATTCTGTTATTGATACACCAGCCTACAGTCTCCTATTTGCATCCTTACTTATATCCTAGACTTAAAGTCCATCAGCTCTATTAGCTTATCAGCTTTTGTTAGCTGGTAGTGAACAATTTTTACTTAACCCCAACTTGAAATCCTATTGTGACTCTCTACATACCTGAGAGGGGGATTTACTATGAAATAAATATATATGCTTTTCTGGTTGGGTATATAAATCTTTCCATTAGCAATAAAGCTCAACCTTTATTGCTCATAAACAAGTAAAGCAATTGAGACTTGTTTTAGGACTATAATAAGGTTTGGGGCACATGTGCAATGGAGTAATTTTACCCACATACCAAAAAGACACAACACTGCAAAGTGGGATAAAGATTACCCCCTTATTAAAGGGTTTATTATAATAACATTAGTTTCACTGATAAGTGAAAGGTTTTCAATTTTCCCATATTATCCTGTCCTCTTTTAACTTGTTTGTTTAGTCCTGGATTTTTTAACCAGTTTTTATTTTCGCCGTTGTGATATATTTATATTAAAGATTTGTGATATAATTTTCCCAGTTTGTATTTAGCAAACAATAAACCCCTCACCATATTCTGTTTCCCAGTAAGCTTTCTCTTTTTGGGACACAAGTCAGTTTGAGGATGACGCCTTGCCTTTCTCATTATAACTTGAATTAATTGTTTGTGTTTTAATTGCAGTACTTGTAATGTTAAAGGGAGGGATAACATGTAAGGGAAAATATATGCCATTTCTGTATAATGTATATCATTTTATATTATGTGTACTGTCAGCATTGTTCCTCCATTTTGTTTTTTCACCTTGACATCCTAAAACATACCTATTGTTTTGGCCATTATTTAGCAAAAAACAGAACATGTCAATACTTACATAATATACTGAGTAACAATACAGAACCTCCTTGAACCCGTTATGTAATCTTACAGAATCACATGGTCTTAGACTAATTGTTATTGGTCCCCGATATTGTATCACAATCATTGATAACCGCTCCATTGTAGATTATGCACTGCATAAATTGGAAGAAGTTCAACAACTCATGAGGAAACAATCCTCTAGTCTGTTTAAGGATTTTGATTGGCCCTTTGGAATTTGCTCTTGGTTTTATTCCCTAGGCCATAAAATCATTTTTGATATAATTCTAGCCCTTTTTGGTGTATTTCCAATTTTTATTTGCTTTTCCCTTTATCAGTGCATTTTCTCCTGTGGTCTGTGATCATGCTCTATGTCCCTGCCACCTCCACCCCCACTTGATCCTCAGGGTGTATATGTTGCAATGCTTCCACAAACTATCAACCCTCCTTATTCTAATATCCAACTTAATAATACCTCTTAAGGCATTTTTTCTATATAAAAATTCCCTTACAACTATAAGCTATTGTACCTTGGGTAATTGTTCTTTCAGAACAAAAGGAGGGGTCTGTTAACCTTTATGTAACCGAAAAGAACATATGACGAACACCACTGTCATAAATCAGGAAATATTGCAATGTTTTCTGCTTATGCATGATGCTTTTTGCATTGACTGAAATAGTATACAGTACATATGTGTAATTTCAAATAAATCTTTGAAGTCATTGGTTAAATGATACTCCCTTGTGTATAATTTATTGACCTTTGATTTCTCCGAGCTCTGCAGCTGTGAATAGAGAGACCCAGAGGAAGGTTGATAAGTCTGATTGATTGATCCTGGGGTCCAGTGCTTTCTTGGCAGTAGAGCATATCCTGCTATTAACACTATTAGTGTAGGTATTTCTCCTATTAAGTATCTTGAAAACAGGAGAGTCTCAAATAATTCCAACACTAATCATAAGTATTAACACAAAGCAAGAAAATGTGTAGGAAAATATATCTTTATTAATGACAATATACATACACCACAAATAAAAATGACTTACATCTGAGGCAAAGAAACACAATGCCCTTATCACCAGTATATAGAAAAAATCTACTACTAATCTATTGTTATCTGGTATGAAGCCTCCTGTATGAAAGGTGCAGAGAACTGCTACCCCAAGATGCTAACTTTGAGACACAAAAAATACCCCTAAGGTGTAAAACAGTACGGCTATTAAATTGGCCCAGTGAAGCAGGCTGCTGCCGATCTGCGGTTAAGAACGAAAAAAGCCTGCAAGATGTGGAACGTGGAACTTCGCAGCCGCAAATCCTTTGTTCTGTCAAGCTCGTAACTGTTACATTTCCAATCATGCTTTTAAATTGCAACAAATTCACTGGCATTCAACCCAATAACCCACAAATGAAGCCAAGAAGCAAAGGGGTACCAGAGAGGAACCGCAAGATGGGTAAAGTCCAATCCGTAGCACTTTAAATGCAAAAACACACACTACTGTACTTATAAAAAGAGGTAAAGTGATGTTAGGTAATGGAATAAATACAGTAGTTGCAGGATAAGAGAAAAAGGTGGCTCAAGATATATAAAGAAATCAAGGTGTAGACTAGGGGTGCTACTTGTGGATATACATACTTAATAATGTTAATGGAGGGGGAAAGAAAAAGTATCCTTTGGAGCTGAAGTGCACACCCTCTGCCCTAATAACAATATAGAACAGCAGAAAAATAAAACTTTACGTTTATTGATGTATAAAATTGGTATTAAAATACTGATACACTGACGAGATACTAATAGTAGTGAATATCTGGAATATCAATTTACGGTAGGACTTCCTAAATTGAATTGTGAAGATATGGTTATATATCTTCTATCCCCTTGCACACAATAATGATAAGTGACAACAAGTGACTGTGCTATTATATATAGAAAGTAATTGCACTTTACATATTGCACCTAGGTATAGTTCATATAATTATTATTGCTGTCTTATTATAGTGTCTAGTGCTGGAAACCTAATGATCGGAGATATAACAGATGAGCAGAGACAAAGGTCCTAATAGTAGACCTATGTATTTGCATAGGTGTATATGCCACATACAAAAATAAAGTGACTGTGCTATTTATATAGAAAGTGATTGCACTTTTAATATTGCACCTAGGTATAGTTGATAAGATTATAATCTTATTAAAGTGTCTAGTGCCTATAGTGATAGAGATAAATAATCAATTGTTTGAACTGAATAAATATAAAGTGCTAGTGCTGAGTAGGGATATACTTATATAATGTCATAATAGTTATAGTTAAGGAAAGTCCTATTAATGCTTATTAATTCCGTTTTACTACATAAACTGAGGAGCTAGGAGGAATCCCTCTCTACTTCATGATTAGATATAAGGGTAAATATTCATTGATAATGGTGAGAGTAGGGATAATATTGCAGTTAGATGTCCGTTTGTATAGTGCCTCTACACCTAAGCTCCTAAGTTTGCCTCGCGTGGTCTATGCGTCTACGTATGACGTCATAGCGCAACGTCGCGGCGTAATACGTGCAACCCGACGCACGTTTCTGAACATTTCATCAGGGGTTACCGGGGTCGTATCTAAGGAGCTATTTATGCTCTGAGGTTGTCTAGGCAACCTAGTGAATCTTAAAATCATACTTATAAAGTGAAATATACCATAATTAAAATCTTGCTGAAAATAAGATGGGAAGTAGATAAAGCCTAAATTATAATAGATTGGAGCATAATAATAAATTTGACAGTACTAGAAATACGACGTTGTTCTAAATAACAGACAGCATAGATGGCACTGTGTTACTAGCAAATATGGTATATGATATTGTTATGTCACCCTATAGGTGTCATATTTAGCATTACATATGAGAGGGAGATCACATTGTATATATATGGATTCATAATAGGTATCTATCCCCTTTTATATATTTGGTCTTAAACAAATGAGGATTTGATGTTAATCATTTAGTAGTATGCAAGGTACACAGTCTTCTTATAGATACTGTGTAATATACATATATAATATAATATATGGGACTACTAATATAAATAGGTGGAACATTCCATTTCTTTTATTATTTATATTATTATTTGCATTGTTTCCCTCCTTAGTTTTCCTTTTCCTCATTATCATTAAGCTTAATCTTTGAGGGGCATATAGGGAGGGTTTGAATAGTCATAATAATGTTATCATATACTACGTACATGAAAATATATATATAATTAATCACTGATTAACCTTAGTGGTAGGTAGGTAACTTAAATAAATGGTGTAAACGTGAATCCATCATTGAGGCCCCATGTTTTTTTGGTTTTAAGTGTGAAAATCCAGTAGGCCTCTCTTTTAAGTAATTCCCTATCTATATTACCTCTTCTGATGTTTTGTTTAATACCGTCTATAGCTATGAAAGATATATAGCTTAGATCACCATTATGGTGAAAGTTCACATGGTTGGCCACTGGTGTGTCATATTCTTTGGTAATGCTGTATATGTGTTCTAGTATTCTGCGTCTCAATTCTCTGCAGGTTTTTCCTACATAGTTCATACCACATTTACAAAGCATGAGATATATGACCCCTACAGTTTTACATGTCATTAATTGTTGAATTTTGAAGTTGTCTTTTCCATTTTTTGAGGGGAATGTTTTAGTAGTATTCACATATTTACATGCTTTGCATGATAGGCATTTAAAGCAGCCCTTTGTTCTATTGAGCCAGGTATTATTTCTAGCACCTTCTAGATGGCTTTTGGTTAGCATATCTCTCAGATTAGTGGATCTTCTACTAGTTATTTGGGCCTGACTGCTCAAAAATGGCCTTAGATCGTCATCATCTAGTAGAATCCTCCAAAGGTCACTGAATATTTTCTTAATTTCATGCCATTTGCCATTGTAGGTTCCTATACATCTGACCACTTCATCTTGATCTTTGTTTTTATTAGACAGGAGTGATTCTCTGTCTACTGCTTGTGCTCTTTGATATGCTCTTTTTAAGGGTTTATTCTTATACTCCCTCTCTATAAATCGGTGCTGTAATTCTCTGGCTTCCTTCTCAAAGTTGATCTGGCTGGAGCAATTTCTTTTGATTCTTAAATATTGCCCCACTGGTATCCCTTCAATCAATGATTTAGGGTGACTGCTATCTGCCCTTAAAAAGCTGTTTGTCGCTGTTGGTTTCCTATATGTGGTTGTTTGTAGTTTTCCATTCTCTGACTTTGCAATTTTCAAATCCAAAAAAGTAATTGCATTTTCACTAATTTCTGAGGTTAGATATAGTCCCATATTGTTAGTATTAAGTATTTCTATAAAAGTTTTAACATCTTTTTGACTTCCATTACATATTAACAAGATATCGTCGATAAATCTTATCCATAATTCGACGTGTTGTATATATTGATCCAATTGGTCAGTAAATACAATCTGCTCTTCCCACCAACCTAAGTACAGGTTGGCATATGTGGGGGCGCAGGCTGTGCCCATAGCTGTACCACATATTTGTTGGTAAAATCTATTGAGAAAAACAAAGTAATTGTGTGTTAGAGCGAACTCCAATAGTTCTATTATGAATTTGTTGTGATTAGAATATTGAATGCCTCTCTTTGATAGAAAATAATTCACTGCTTCTATACCTCTTTGATGTTGTATGTTTGTATAGAGTGATTCCACGTCTAAAGAAACCAGTAGTGCTTCCTTACTAATTGAGATATCATTCAATTTCAGTAGAACATCTTTGGTGTCTTTTACGTGTGAGGCCAGTGTTATCACAAATTCTTGTAACATGGAGTCCACATATTTACTAGGATTTTCTGTTATACTCTCAATTCCGGACACGATTGGTCTACCCGGAGGTTTTTTGGGATTCTTGTGTATTTTCGGAATGGTATAGAAAGTGGCTATTTTGGGGTTCAGATTTAAGAGAAAGTCAAATTCATTTTTGCATATGACTTTGGTATTAAAACCCCTGGTCAGGATGTCTTTGAGTTCCTCTATAAAATTATCTGTAGGAGTCTTTCACATTCTAGGATATAGTCGGTTTTATCAAGTAAGACTATATTCCCTCCTTTATCTGAATTTCTTATGATCATGTTATTATCTTGTTGTAATTGTTTTAGTGCCAACCTTTCGATTCTGGTCAAATTATGGTTGACATTATTTTTACTAGAGATCTTTTTCATATCACGAACCACATTGTTGACAAATAGCTCTATATTGGGACTTATGCTGAGAGGAGGTGTGTATTTGCTTTTGGGTTTAAAAGCAGAGTAAGGGCCTGTAGACTGAAATTCTTCATTATCTGCTAGTAAGCTTTCAAGGCTTCTCAAAGTTTTGGAGTGCATAGGTTCAGTTTGGGTTGTGTTCTTTCTTTTAGAAAAAAACTTTTTTAACGCCAATTTTCTGGCAAACAAATGAGTGTCTTTAACCCATTCAAAGAGGTTAAAATCCCCTGTAGGTGAAAAGTTTAGGCCTTTTGTGAGAACTGCTAGATGATCTTTTGAAAGTGTTTTGGTTGACAAATTAAATATTTGTAGAGAATCTAGTTCTTCCGTGTTCTCTTTTGTTGGGGTTTGTAAGTATCTTGGTTTTTTCTTCTTACCCCTCCTGATCTTTCTCTTAGATCTAAAAAAGTTTTTGTTGATCTTTTTGCCATTGTGAGATTACTTGATCCCAATGTATCATTTGTTTCTAGATCGGACCATTCAGATTCAGATGTAATATTATCTACATGGGTTTTTGGGATAAATTGTTTCCTTGATCTCCTAAAAATGTTTCCACTTTGGAAATCATTTAGATCCCTATGGAATTTCTTTTGTTTTCTATCCACCAACATTTTTTTGAAGTTTTCACTCTATACAAACATACAACATCAAAGAGGTATAGAAGCAGTGAATTATTTTCTATCAAAGAGAGGCATTCAATATTCTAATCACAACAAATTCATTATAGAACTATTGGAGTTCGCTCTAACACACAATTACTTTGTTTTTCTCAATAGATTTTACCAACAAATATGTGGTACAGCTATGGGCACAGCCTGCACCCCCACATATGCCAACTTGTACTTAGGTTGGTGGGAAGAGAAGATTGTATTTACTGACCAATTGGATCAATATATACAACACGTCGAATTATGGATAAGATTTATCGACGATATCTTGTTAATATGGAATGGAAGTCAAAAAGATTTTAAAACTTTTATAGAAATACTTAATACTAACAATATGGGACTATATCTAACCTCAGAAATGAGTGAAAATGCAATTACTTTTTTGGATTTGAAAATTGCAAAGTCAGAGAATGGAAAACTACAAACAACCACATATAGGAAACCAACAGCGACAAACAGCTTTTTAAGGGCAGATAGCAGTCACCCTAAATCATTGATTGAAGGGATACCAGTGGGGCAATATTTAAGAATCAAAAGAAATTGCTCCAGCCAGATCAACTTTGAGAAGGAAGCCAGAGAATTACAGCACCGATTTATAGAGAGGGGGTATAAGAATAAACCCTTAAAAAGAGCATATCAAAGAGCACAAGCAGTAGACAGAGAATCACTCCTGTCTAATAAAAACAAAGATCAAGATGAAGTGGTCAGATGTATAGGAACCTACAATGGCAAATGGCATGAAATTAAGAAAATATTCAGTGACCATTGGAGGATTCTACTAGATGATGACGATCTAAGGCCATTTTTGAGCAGTCAGGCCCAAATAACCAGTAGAAGATCCACTAATCTGAGAGATATGCTAACCAAAAGCCACCTAGAAGGTGCTAGAAATAATACCTGGCTCAATAGAACAAAGGGCTGCTTTAAATGCCTATCATGCAAAGCATGTAAATATGTGAATACTACTAAAACATTCCCCTCAAAAGATGGAAAAGACAACTTCAAAATTCAACAATTAATGACATGTAAAACTGTAGGGGTCATATATCTCATGCTTTGTAAATGTGGTATGAACTATGTAGGAAAAACCTGCAGAGAATTGAGACGCAAAATACTAGAACACATATACAGCATTACCAAAGAATATGACACACCAGTGGCCAACCATGTGAACTTTCACCATAATGGTGATCTAAGCTATATATCTTTCATAGCTATAGACGGTATTAAACAAAACATCAGAAGAGGTAATATAGATAGGGAATTACTTAAAAGAGAGGCCTACTGGATTTTCACACTTAAAACCAAAAAACCATGGGGCCTCAATGATGGATTCACGTTTACACCATTTATTTAAGTTACCTACCTACCACTAAGGTTAATCAGTGATTAATTATATATATATTTTCATGTACGTGGTATATGATAACATTATTATGACTATTCAAACCCTCCCTATATGCCCCTCAAAGATTAAGCTTAATGATAATGAGGAAAAGGAAAACTAAGGAGGGAAACAATGAAAATAATAATATAAATAATAAAAGAAATGGAATGTTCCACCTATTTATATTAGTAGTCCCATATATTATATTATATATGTATATTACACAGTATCTATAAGAAGACTGTGTACCTTGCATACTACTAAATGATTAACATCAAATCCTCATTTGTTTAAGACCAAATATATAAAAGGGGATAGATACCTATTATGAATCCATATATATACAATGTGATCTCCCTCTCATATGTAATGCTAAATATGACACCTATAGGGTGACATAACAATATCATATACCATATTTGCTAGTAACACAGTGCCATCTATGCTGTCTGTTATTAAAAACAACGTCGTATTTCTAGTACTGTCAAATTTATTATTATGCTCCAATCTATTATAATTTAGGCTTTATATACTTCCCATCTTATTTTCAGCAAGATTTTAATTATGGTATATTTCACTTTATAAGTATGATTTTAAGATTCACTAGGTTGCCTAGACAACCTCAGAGCATAAATAGCTCCTTAGATACGACCCCGGTAACCCCTGATAAAATGTTCAGAAACGTGCGTCGGGTTGCACGTATTACGCCGCGACGTTGCGCTATGACGTCATACGTAGACGCATAGACCACGCGAGGCAAACTTAGGAGCTTAGGTGTAGAGGCACTATACAAACGGACATCTAACTGCAATATTATCCCTACTCTCACCATTATCAATGAATATTTACCCTTATATCTAATCATGAAGTAGAGAGGGATTCCTCCTAGCTCCTCAGTTTATGTAGTAAAACGGAATTAATAAGCATTAATAGGACTTTCCTTAACTATAACTATTATGACATTATATAAGTATATCCCTACTCAGCACTAGCACTTTATATTTATTCAGTTCAAACAATTGATTATTTATCTCTATCACTATAGGCACTAGACACTTTAATAAGATTATAATCTTATCAACTATACCTAGGTGGAATATTAAAAGTGCAATCACTTTCTATATAAATAGCACAGTCCCTTTATTTTTGTATGTGGCATATACACCTATGCAAATACATAGGTCTACTATTAGGACCTTTGTCTCTGCTCATCTGTTATATCTCCCATCATTAGTTTTCCAGCACTAGACACTTTAATAAGACTGCCATAATAATTATATGAACTATACCTAGGTGCAATATGTAAAGTGCAATTACTTTCTATATATAATAGCACAGTCACTTTATTTTTGTATGTGACATATACACCTATGCAAATACATAGGTCTAATATTAGGACCTTTGTCTCTGCTCATTTGTTATATCTCCCATTAGTAGTTTTCTAGCACTTGTTGTCACTTATCATTATTGTGTGCAAGGGGATAGAAGATATATAACCATATCTTCACAATTCAATTTAGGAAGTCCTACCGTAAATTGATATTCCAGATATTCACTACTATTAGTATCTCGTCAGTGTATCAGTATTTTAAAGCGTGTGACTATATAAAACCAGAAAAATCGTTCCATCACCCATGGACAGATAAGTTATACCCTATTAACTCATTTTACAACTGTCGATCTACCCACGTTGTCTACATTATAGTTTGCAAATGCAATAAGCTCTACGTGGGCAAGACTGTTAGACAAATAAGGAGAAGAATACTGGAACACGTCTACTCTATTACTAACAAACTGGATACACCTATTTCCAGACATGTTAGACTTTACCATAAAGGGGACATTAAAAGCCTGGAATTCCATATTATCAAAGATATCAAAACTTCAATAAGAGGAGGCAACATTGACCAAAAATTGATGCAGGAAGAATGTAAATGGATATATCTTATGGGGGCCCAGGGCCCATGGGGCCTTAATGAAGGGTTTACCTTCAGTCCATTTATATAGTTCTTTTGTCTAAGATATATATAACTCTCCTTCTCTCTAAAAACCTTTAAATGGGTTCATCCATCTCCTAACCATTTCACTTTGTACTATGATACATAATTTCTAGATTGTCTAAATTAGGACCAATAGAAATAATAGAGGTTTATTCATATTACACCTCTTTAAATTTTCATCCAATCATTATCTTTATTAAATTCTATTACTACATTCAATATTATTCCCCTTTCTATCTAATTATATTTTTATATAGTAGTGGCTTTGTAGTTCTCCCTTTTCCTAGCAGGAGTCAGTAAGGGTCTGTCCTCATCAGGGTTTAGTAATCGATTCCCCCTCTAATAAATAGGGTTATGTATAACAGGAATAATAAAGTTGGTGCCTTCAAAATTAAGTGTATGACAAATCCAATGTTGTGGTCTCTCGAGGAAAACTCTCGCGCGACTTTCCTGTTAAACTTTCAAACCCTGTTGCTCTAATTAAGGAGTTGTAGATACAGCCCGTTACACTGCGTGTATGGGAGGCCTGACGTTATTACGTCACGTGCGTCGACGTAACGACGTCACGCACGCCATTGCATTACTGGCGTCGTGTTAATAGCGTATGGAAGGGCCACGCTGTAAGTACATGGATACCAGTGAAGGGAATCCCCCTTTCCTCCATGTTGTCATCATGCATACTAGTGACAGGGGCGTGATTACAAGCCCAGACAACGCCGTCATTACGTCACATACGTCGGCGCACTAGCTGAGTGGCACGACCCTATAGTAACTAAGCAAATATCAGGGAAGGGAATCCCCCTTTCCTTCCTGCTTTCTACATACACATGAGATATAGGGGCGTGATTACAGGTCCCAGCCAATCACTTACAAAGGTGTATAACGATCAACACACATAAACCCCGCAAATTACCAATCCACTCATTCACTCTATGTGCCTTGATAAAGATAGTGCTGCAACTATCGAAACTGGTTGGCTTTTAATATTAATTTCTCTTTTTTTGTATTATTATTAGGCCATGATCATCTCTTGATACCCTCCTATATCCTTTCTCCTTCTTGTTTGGAGAATCCGGAGCATATTGGTATGTACTTGGAGCTGCAAGGTAAGAGCAGGTGGAGCAGGACCTTTTTCCTTCTATGATACAGCGCAGTTACTATTTTAAGCTGTGCACTGGTGCACTGTTCACCATTGTTACCCTGTTCTGTGTTCTCCTTGTATGCTTTAGTACCCTTCTAGATATCATAGGCCATTTATTTGTATTTTCCCTTTGTTTGTATACCCTATAGAGTGTTTCTGTATTTTTTGTATCACTCCTTTTTCTATATATTTTTCTCTGTTTTGATCTATATATAGTCCTATGATTGTTCCAACAGATATATGAGGACTCTATTTATAGGATACTAGGATGTTTAAGCAATGCTTAGCGTTGCTTACCTAGTATTCCTATCTTATTTTGTACACCACTACCTTATGGTGTTACACCTTGATATAGTCCTTTCCTTTACCCCTTCATTACCCCTGCTTGTAGGGAGACATTCTTTTTTCTTTTTTGAATCTCCATTATAGAGGTGCTAAGCGCCCTTTTTCTTCTTTTTTTCTTTTTTTTTCAGTATTTTAATACCAATTTTATACATCAATAAACGTTAAGTTTTATTTTTCTGCTGTTCTATATTGTTATTAGGGCAGAGGGTGTGCACTTCAGCTCCAAAGGATACTTTTTCTTTCCCCCTCCATTAACATTATTAATGGAATAAATACTACAACATTCTGAAACTCCCAAATCGGCAATATTAAATACTTTATTTCATGTTTAATTTCTGTGTTATATTGATCCCGGCAATCAATGTGTTAATACATATAATGGAACTTGCATGTAGTAGAATATCATATTTATGGCTTTATCAATATTGCATTATTTCTGGAATGTGGGTCCGATCGTAACTCGTAATTGAAACCCGTAAGACTTTGAAATCCCACCTCCATTTTTCAGTGACATAATTATGATGATCTCTGTTGCCTTTGGCTCCATCTAAACCCGTAACTGCAAGTTTGACTAATTGATCACGTTCACGGCCGCGCATCCAACCTTCAACAAATGTTTTACGGGTTTGAGTCTCAAGCCCGTAACGCACAGCATGTTCTAATTTAGTAGCTCTGTAACTCAGCCACATTTCGAGCCCGCAGCCATTGTGGGTCTCACATTGCACTTATGGGTTTGGAATGTAATGTGGCGCTTTGTCTCTACAATACCCTGACAATAATATACTGAATTCTCATTGTCACAACACCTAGAGATAAGGGGTCACGTGCACCCCAAGACTCTTCTACTTTAGCTTACAGGAGTACTCAACAGGTTGTGACTTTGTATTCTTCTCAGCACATGCCAATTCAGATCAGAACCTCATTCATGGAGAAGCAGGAAAATCAGATCCCTTAATTAGGACTTCACATCATACAAGAAATACACATGCACCCTGAATCAGTCAGAAAGACAGACTGATATTTTATTCTTCTTACACAGATATTTTAAAACAGCAGCAAAGAATCCATCCACATGACCCCCCCCCCCCCCCCCCCATAATCCCCCCTCCTTGTAAGAGGGATCTGGTTTGTTACTGTGAACTTCCTGGTCTCCAGATAAGAGCCTGGAAGAGTTCAACTTGTTAGGTCACTTCAGACTGTATAGCTATACTTTGGTCAGGCATGAGGTTTGCATGGGGGATCTAGGGCATTCATATTTCTCAATCAGATGCTAGGTGTCTGACACATTGCTCTTTTCTGGTTTTACAGCACTATTTTATATTTGCTATTGGGGAACGAAAACATCCAAAATATTTCACACAACAACAATGATGGAAAATAAATGCACAAATAAAATAGGCAACAAGATATTCTTATCATTATTATCTTTACTAGCGACTTGCCCATCAAAATTTTTTGACCAGATTTAGTAGCCAGACTTTTCAAAATTAAATTAAATGAATTAATACGTGACATCACTATAACTCAGTTATTTGGCAAATGTCTTGCTTATGTTTATACAATTGAATTTCAAAACAGAGGGCTTCCACATGCACATCTTCTTATAATCCTTCAAGAAAAAGCTAAGTTAGATACTGGTGACAAAGTGGATTCAGTCATTATTGCTAAACTACCAGATCCAGAAATACATGGTAGACTATATGAGATTGTAACTCATCGGATGATTCACAGACCATGTGGAGATGTTAATCCACAGTCATCATGTATGGAAAATAATAAATGTACTAAAGAATTTCCAAAAGATTATAGAGACAAAACTTATCCCAATTGTGATGGCTATCCATTATATAGAAGAAGAGAGAGACAAAGTGCCATTATTCGTGGGAAAAACGTTGACAATAGATATGTCGTACCATACAATCCACATTTACTTATGAAGTAAAATGCACACATTAATGTAGAAGCCTGCACTTCCATCAAATCCATTAAATATGAATAAAAATATTTGAAAGGCTATGATGCAGCTACTGTAGTCGTCAAAAGTGCAGACAATACCTAAAGCAAAGAATTAGTACATGATGAACTTGCATCTCATGTAGATGCTCGCTATGTCAGTGCGCCAGAAGCTGTGTGGCGTCTTTTAAAATTTGAAATGCACAATCGATCACATGCAGTATATAGATTAGCTATACATTTGCCACAAAGACATTTAGTGTATTTCCATGCTGGAAATGAAACTAATGCATTGGAACAAAGTGAGCATCATCACACTACACTAACTGCATGGTTTCAATTAAATTCAACAGATTCACAGGCAGCACAATTCTTATATATTGAGATTCCATATCATTATGTTTTCGTTAATATATTATGGAGACCATGAAAAAGCAGAGGAAATAAAATAATACCAAGAATTTACACGGTCAGTCCAAGAGACCTTGAACATTTCTGCTTACGACTAGTGATGTCGCGAACATCAAATTTTCGGTTCACGAACCGCTGACGCAAATTCCATCAAATGTTCGCGAACGGACGAACATCGGCGAACCGCCATAGACTTCAATGGGCAGGCGAATTTCAAAACCCACAGGGACTCTTTCTGGCCACAATAGTGATGGGAAAGTTGTTTCAAGGGGACTAACACCTGGACTGTGGCATGCCGGAGGGGGATCCATGGCAAAACTCCCACGGAAAATTACATAGTTGATGCAGAGTCTGGTTTTAAGCCATAAAGGGCATAAATCAGCTAACATTCCTAAATTGTTTGGAATAACATGCTTTAAAACATCAGGTATGATGTTGTATCGATCAGGTAGTGTAAGGGTTACACCCGCTTCACAGTAACAGAACAATCTCCCCTTTTAATGCATGGAAGATTATACACAGGTCACAGTCTGGGGGCTTCCACTGCCCAGCATGGAAGATTATACACAGGTCAGAGTCTGGGGGCTTCCACTGCCCAGCATGGAAGATTATACACAGGTCAGAGTCTGGGGGCTTCCACTGCACAGCATGGAAGATTATACACAGGTCAGAGTCTGGGGGCTTCCACTGCACAGCATGGAAGATTATACGGGTTGCCTCTGTCTGCGTTATAATAAGGTGTGTACTGTTAAGTAGTACTATTCCTATCGGTTTAATCCCTGTTACGTCCACTATCAGGGGACGTGTATATGGCATGGATTTTTGGAAGCGGGAGATGGAAAAAGATGCTTGGTCGGTCCTCCCACTTCAAATTTGGGACACTGCGCCTGCAATCTAAGCTGCCACCAGAAATGAGTGTCACTGTGCACTGGCACAAGTTGGCAGAGTAGATGCAATAGGCTTCACACACACGCCTGTAGGCAGGCAATTGCTATTCAATCTATTACAGTCAAAAAAGTGTTGTTTTATGTCACTGAGCACAATATAAGCTGTGAGCCTGACACAGGCAGGCAACTGAAATTAGATTACAGGAAAAAAATGGTTGTTTTTAATGTATGTTACACCACCAGGTATGAGTAGTGAAAATAAGCACAATATAGGCTGTTAGGTGTTAGCCTGTCACACACACACGCTGGCAGGCAGGCATAGATTACACAAAAAAATGTATAAAATAAAATAAATGATGTTCGAAGTTTCCTCAATGATAAAGTATAGGGGGCGAACCGAAAAGCGCATGTGTTCGCCGTTCGCGTCGGACGCGAACATGCGAAAAACGCTGCAAATAGTTCTCCAGCGAACTGTTCGGGACATCACTACTTACTACTACTACTTTTAAATGTTCCTGGTGCACAAAGTTTTGAACACTTAAGAACTGTTAATGACATAGTATATGAATCCTTACTAGCTGATGATACAGAATGGGAAAGATGTCTAGAAGAAGCAGCACTATGTAAAATGCCACGGCAGATGAGGGAACAATTTGCATTCATTTGTATCTTCTCAAATGCTCCAAATGCATTAGCTTTGTGGGACACATTTAAAAGTAATATGGCTGAAGACTTTATGCAACGATACAATGAGCCCATTGCACACTTAAAAGCATTAATGGAAACCCAAGAAGTATTTTTAACTCATGGATTAAGTTGTGCAAGTTTTAATTTGCCTGATCCAGGTCTTATAGACGACATAAACTTTGAAGACTATAACATTCAACTACAAGCAGAAAGGACACAAGAAAGACTTGCAACTTTAAATACATTACAATTGCAAGCATTTAATGCCATAAAAAATGCACTAGATGATGACATGGTCAAAAAAGCATTATTTCTATCTTGATGAACCTATCTATATCATTTATTAATGAGTTTTGTACGAGCACAAGGTCAAATAGCACTCGCATTTACGACCATTGGAATTGCTACACTTTTGTTAGAAGGTGGAAGAACTGTGCATAGTGGATTTAAACTGCCAGTGCCTATTTTAGAAACATCAGTGTCAGATATTCGGATGACATCATTACAAGCCAAACAACTGAAAAAAAGTAAATTAATTATAGAAATCCCTAGTACGCCCTCATTTGGAATATGGAGTACAATTTTGGGCACCACTTCATAAAAAAGACATTTTAGAGCTGGAAATAGTACAGAGAAGGGCTACAAAACTAATAAGGGGAATGGAGGGGCTAAGTTATGAAGAAAGACTAACCAAATTAAACGTATTTTCGCTAGAAAAAAGGCGTTTACGAGGGGATATGATTACCTTATTTAAATACATCCAGGGTCAATATAAGGCTTTGTCAAGTGAACTTTTTGTAGCAAGAGATTTTCAACTGACAAGAGGACACCCTTTGAGGTTAGAGGAAAAAAGATTTCACCTTAAACAAAGAAAAGGGTTCTTCACAGTTAGGGTGGTTAAACTGTGGAATTCTCTACCAAAGGAGGTGGTAACAGCGAATTCGATAGACAACTTCAAAAAGGGGTTAGATATATTTTTGAATAAAGAGGGCATTCAAGGCTATCCTAGATAACTAGCGAAGGAATATTGATCCAGGGAGAAATTTGATCGCCAGTTTCTGGGGTCAGGAAGGAATTTTGCTTTTTTCCCCTTATGAGACAATTGGCAAAGTTTCAATGTTTTTTTTTTCTGTTTGCCTTCCTCTGGATCAATTAACCATTAATAATAAATAGTGCACATTAAAAAGATCAATAGAGATCTAAAAATGTTGAACTTGAGGAACTAACTCTTTATTCATCCTCCAATACTATACTATTAATAATTATTTATTCAACAAATTAATTAATAACTAATCCACATATTGCAGATCAGAGGCGATCTTAACAGGTTGAACTTGATGGACTGAAAGTCTTTTTTCAACCTTAATTACTATGTAACTATGTAATTATAATAGATGAGGCTATAATGATGTCATACTATGCCCTACAATGCATTGACTGTTTGCTTCGTGAAGTCATGGATAATACTTTGAAATTTGGTGGAAAGGTAATGTTGTTAGGTGGCGATTTTAGACAAACATTACCTGTCGTTGTACATGGAAATCGAACCAACATTATTGAAACGTGTATAACGTCAAGTACACTATGGAAACATTTTACCCATCTTCAATTACAACAAAATATGATCATTTTGACAAAATGATTTCAATGATTGGCTTATTAAAATTGGAGAAGGAAAAACAGAACAAATCCCAAATTTACCTGACGACACTGTGCACATACCACCTCATATGATTTGTAAACAAGATCTTATATCTGCTATAATCAAAACTACAATAAATAACGAGGACTATTCTGAACTTGCCAACAAAATCATACTAACATGCAAAAATAAGGATGCATTGATCCTCAATAATGAAATATTTAAAAAAATTAATGCACCGCAAAAAAATTATCACAGTGCTGATTCTGTACTTGCTGATGACAAAGAAAGTCAGGCAAACTTTTCCACTGAATTCATAAACTCATTAACTCCTTCTGGAATGCCACCACATATTTTGCAGCTAAAGAAAGGAGTAAATGTAAATGTTGTAGTTTATGTTAAATATTAATCCAGGGAGTAATCTGATCTCCAGTTAATGGGGTCAGGAAGGAATTATTTTTTTTCCTGCTTTGATACAATTGGCTACGTTTCAAAGAGGGTTTTTACCGCTTGCCTTCCTCTGGATTCAATGTATATTTCAGTTAACAGTTCTTAATCTACAAGTTGCATGTTAAAAAACCATTAGCTCAAGTTTACAATACTGATTAATCTAAAGTTCAACTGTTCTTACATTCAAATGTTAACACTTTTACTACAAAACTCTTTAACAGTTCCTCAACAAGAAAAGAAAATGTTCCTAAAATAAACATGTTTAATATAATAATTGTACTTATTTCGACATAACAAAAAGGTTACAAGTGTCAAATACGTATGTTACTAACAAAACAAATTTACAAACATACACATCTCATTGCCGTCATTTTTTGACGGGCAAGTCGCTAGTAATCATATAATGTACTGCAAACCTTCCACTTCCAGCTGGAGTCCCAGTGTAATGACTAACATTGTACAGATGGGAACATGCTGCTAATATTTTAATTGGTGCTTAGCCTAATCAGCTCATTAGAAGGCTAATCCCTGGGCACATTGCTGCTGTCTGTATGACCCGGGCCAGGGAAGCTGGTCTATCACTCGCTGTAATTACTAGTCATGGGTGAGAACAAAATGCTGGAAAGGATGTCCAGTCCATAATTAGAGCAAAGAAAACATTCTGGGTGCACAATCATCAGACCTTCAAACTGTGTATAATTATTATACAGAGCTGGACTCAAACACAGGAACTGACACAGGAACTGACTTCACAGCAGGGCTTTGGTGTAAAGGGCTTTGGTGTAAAATTATCTGGGTCCCCCTTGCAAAATATATGTAGATGATTAGATAATCCCTATTTTGATCAGTTCACCCTTCTGTAGAATAATTATCTGCCATTCTCATCTATATATTAAGCTTAATAATGTACTGCCAGTAGCAGAAGGCCTCTACCCTGTTTTTGCCCCCCAATGCTTTGCACCTGCTGCACAAGCAGTATCTTCACCACTGGCTGCTGTAGATTTACATACAGATACTGAAAAAAGCTCTGACCAGTGACAGTGGTCAGCAGAGATTACCATGGCAGTTTTCTTGGTACCTTGACACATCCCAACGACTATCCAAGCTCTGATACAATGTTATTTTTAACAATTGCACTTGTGCTTAATAAAATGAAATGTCTCCTTTCACATTATGATACAAATAAAGTTGTGTAGTTGAATTGATTCAGACTTTTTTGTTAAAAATGCAGAAAATATGCCTTGGGGCTGTAATTAGCAACCTATGTGCCTCATTCAATTGCAAGGCCACATCTCACGGTATACAGGCTGTATGTCTGTGGGCTTGCTGCGGGCTCGCACTCCAATTAAACTACAATTACGGTGCTATTCAATTGAACAAGGGCGCAAGTTACAGGCCAAAGCCTCAAGACCGCAAAACCCTCCTGCGCCCGCAAATTGTTAAAGGGCTGGAATAACCGGGTGTGAACCAGGCCTCTCAGCCAATAGAAAGTGGTCTAACTGAAGATGATTGACAGAGGGAGATTACAAAGTTGCGTTCCACCTGCCCATGCGCTGACTGTGTTGTAAAGGCGAGGAGTGGCGAAGGAGAGGAGGTGGAGGAGGTGAGGAGTGGTGGAGAAGTGGAGGAAGAGGAGGAGAGTGGCGGAGAGGAGAGTGGCGGAGGAGTGGAGTAGGTGGAGAACGGAGAAGAGGAGGATAGTGGAGCAGAGGAGGTGGGTGGTGGCCGGGTGCCAATAGAAATAGGCACATCTAGCCAAGTGACACAGGGGGAGGGGCCTGATCCCAGGGGGGGGTGATAGTTCTGGGGAGGGATAGGCCTCAGGGACAGCTGAGGGAGCAAAGGATCCCGTCCATAGTCAGGAGGGCAAGAGGCAAAAGGTAAGCCCAGGGCCCATAACTACACGAACCAGGAGAATGTGGTCCTCCTTGGTGCCAACTGTGGATGCCCCATTATCCTTGCAGGGGGAGGGAAGATAGGCCCTAAGGCCAAGGCATGGAAGGAGATAGTGGCCACAGTAACAGCAATGGTAACAGCGAAAAGTGTTGTGAGGTCTGTGAAGCACTGGTTTGATGACATCAGGGCCAAGGTGAGGAGGATGATGGCCAAGGAGGCCAGTCAAGCTGCAGCACCAAGTGGTGGCCTCAATGTGACTGTGGAATACAATGAGTGGGAGACGGTGGCCAAGGACCTTCTGAGCAAGCTACGCACCGCTGGAGATTCAGGCCTGTTGGCCCAGCGGGATCCAGCCTCCATGTTAGGTGGATACCACATACACCAACATGGCATCACATGTACATCACACACACTACACATGTATATGATGACCAACAAGGACACTAACATGTCAGCTCTAGAGAATTAACAAGGAATAGATGGATGCATCATTAAATCCCTGAAGCTGACAAATCACTGTAATTCGTGTGCACAACAACAGTGATCAACCAATAGAGAGTCCATGTATGGGTGTGCCCACTGCGGCATATGCATTTACAGACTGCAGCATGAATCAAGATAGCGTTAGGAGCCAAGAACAATCAAGATCAAGAACAACAGAACCACAGAATAGATCACATCTAGCAAATGATAGCTACTCATAGTTGAAATTAAGTGAATCATCGCAGGGTGTGTTCCTAGAGGCTGTAGCGGTAATCCTGTGATAAGATGCGATAGATGAGAGTTGGCGAGAGCCAGTAAGCAGGACGCCGGTTCCGGCAGGCATCCAGAGTAGAACGTAATTCTGTGGACAGTGATGTGGTATCGTGAGAGGACTTGGCAGATTTGAGTTGGCGGAAGCCTGAAGGCGAGACGTCAGGTCCAGCGGGCACTCGAGGCACGCTGGACTGTCAGCCGGACGCCAAACAAAGCTAAGTCCCGTTATGAATATATGCTTATGAGACTAAGTATGCTAAATATGGGCATAACCTGGAAAATGTTCAACTAAACCAATAATTGAAATAAAACAAAGTGTTAACTTAAAGGGAGTATATAGAGGGAGGAGAGGTGAATAGGAGATAGGGCTACACAAAATAAAATAAAAGCTCTATTAAATCCTCAAAGAGGATTAGTAACATACTATACAGTATATGTGAAGTGAGGGCCAAGAAACTTTTGCCCCTATAGGACTTGACAGAGTGGAGGAGATAATTGGCCACCTGCTCAGTTTTTATCTTAAGGCTTCGCCTATGAAGGCTGCTATAAATTAAATAAAAGGAACAATTAAAAAAAACAAAAGAGGAACTAAAGAAGTTTAAAGCAAGGCGAATCAGAGCAATTTATTGGAATACCTAAAGAGATAGAGGGGGCAAGATGGTTAATAGAAAACCCTCAACAGTTACTAAAATAAAAAACAAAGAGAAGAAAAATCAAACATCAAATACTAATCAGTTCTTTTTACCCAAAAATAAAATACATTCCATAGAATTAAATCAAGCAGAATCCTCTTTTTTAGAACAATCCACAAGTGGATCCCAAGGAATTTCATCGCAGTCCTCTACAGAGGGATTAGAACATTTCCAAGAAGAACATTTAACTTGCTCTAAAATGAAAGATCTTTTGTACCACTTTCAAGTTAAAATCACATCCGAATTAACAAAACAGATTATAGAAAATACAAAATCAATCAATGAAACAAATAAAAAAATCAATGAGATCGAGCAAAAATGTGATAAATTAATTACGGACAACAATTCACTCTTAAAATATACATACAATCTTGAATATAAAATAGAAGAATTAAACAATAAAATCTGTAATATGGTAGATAGGTCAAGGAAAAATAATTTAATGATTAGAGGGATAAATGAAAATATACCGAATAAGGATTTTAAAAAAATCACAGAGGATATGCTACACAATCTTCTAAAGAAGATTCTAAAGAAGATTCAAAAATTGAGATTATCCATAGGATCCCTCTCCCTAGAGGATTGGATAAATCCGTACCTAGAGACGTTATAGCAAGGCTCCACTACCTACCATTTAAAGAAGCCATATTAAAAGCACATTACATGAAAAAAAAACGCTGGATCCTCCATATGAGAAAATAAACATTTTCCCAGACCTGTCCTCTCAGATGTTAGCAAAAAGGAAAGAATATTCTGCTATAACGCAAAGTTTAAGAAAATAACAAATAAAATATAGATGAAATCTCCCTCTGGCCTTTTTATTTTGAAAGATACCATCTGGCATAGAATTAATTTGATTAAAGAAGGACAGTCCTTGCTACAAAAATGGAATATCGAAGTAGAACCTTTCATTCACAAAGATAGACTTCCAGAACTTTTGTTAAAGAGACCTGAATGGAATCTGATAAAGTGACATTCAAGGGAGGAAAAGAAAAGGAAGAGCTAATGGAGCAGGAGGATTCCTTTCCTTTCTTTTCTACAAGAACTGTAGTCCTTGCACATTCTATATTGCTTTTACCTTTTAAATATATGTTGTTACATTTTTTTAGAGATTGCTAATACTGTTATATCATATTATGGGGTATTTTTGTTTCTGTATAATATCTTCTTTGAGAATAGATGAGACATTGATGAGGATAGATGATTGTTTAATATAAAATGTTCACAGGATTTGCACGTTAATATCACATTAATTAATTATGAAACATGGTAGAGTCTTGATCTACTGGGAATATATATTTAATGCTCTTTATTCTTGATATATTTAGGAATTAGAATGATATTTAAAAGATGAATTCCAATATTTTTTTTTAAAGAAAGAAGGGAGAAAAAAAGGGAGAAAAAGGGAAAATTGACTTTCCACAATTTTATAAATGTATATAGGATTGGCACGTTAGTTTCTTAGAGAATACTAGACTCACTTTTTAAAGAGAATGATGTTTTAGTAGTAAAGATTCTAGGCACTTTATAAATTTGCACTTTAAATTTATAACTCATTGATCATTTGCATATTGATTTGATCTTAAAATGTGGGAAATATAATAAGTTATGTACCTGTATGGTTTGGGAATTAAGTAGATATTATAATATGATGAATACGTGGGTGTGCTAGAGGACATATTGATGGATCTTTGAGTAGTTGTCCACTATCTTCTAATAGCTATGATTATATTCATTGTGTCTGCTAGCTTTTTGTATTTGTTAATAGAAGGAGTTAGAATATAAATGAAATATATTGATAGATACGATTAGAGATAAAAGGGTTTATAAAGGTCAGAGAGTGGGGGGAGAGGGGAAGTGAGAGTAAGGAAAGGGATGAGGGAAGAAAGGGGAGGATGTGGAAGAAGGGTAAGAGTAAAAGGGGGGAACGGAGAGGGTAGTAAGGATAGGAGTAAGAGAAGGTGAGAAGTTAAAGGAAAAGAAGGGGATTAAGAGGAAATTAAAACTATAATAAATACTTCAATAACAAGTTATATAGCATGGGATATAAGGAGGGAAGTGGAAAGGAAAACAAAAGAAGAGAAAAGTAAATGGGAAATAGATAAGAGAAGAGGAAGGTAAAGGAAGAGGATAAGAAAACGAGTCAAACTAGGGAGAAACTAGAAGGGGAAAAAGAAAAATATGACCTCCCAACCAACCAGGAAGGTTTCAAAACCTCCTAACATTTCTTAAAATCGACATAAAGGGCCTAACATTAAAGTTGGACCTAAAATCAAGTCCAACTCAGAATATGTTTAGGTGTATGAAAGTGAGAATGAATGTGCTTCCCAATAATCAGAGGCATCTGAGTAAAACAACAAGAAAGAATATGTCAGAAAAACTACTGAGAAAAAAAGAAAATAAATCTGCTACATTAAATGAGGATCAAGATAGAAATTTACAGTTTTAATGGGAAAATATGTCGACCAAGAGGAAAGCTAGACCTACAAATATATCAAAAGTTAAGTAGAAATGTTATAAGTGAGTAAATATAATAAGTAAAGTAATTCAATTATGATGAAAATAATAACCCATAATGTAAACGGATTGAATTCACCAGTAAAGAGGAGAATTGCCTTTAATAATTATACAAAAATTAAAGCTGATGTCCTGTTTATTACAGGAGACACATTGGAGCAAAGACTCATTACAATATGTATCCAACCGGAATTATAATATTAGGATCGACTCGACATATAACAAAAAATCACTAGGAGTCTCAATTCTTTTTAGTTATAAGTTAAAAGTCTATGAGGAAGTAAAAATCATAGATCCTCTAGGAAGATTTATAATATGGTGTGGCTGTATTAATGAGAAAATTATGACAATAGTTAATCTCTATTTGCCAAATGTCAATCAAATTAGCTTTTTGAAGAAGATACTCAAAGAAATAAAAAAAATCAGAAAGGGCCTGATAATTATTGGAGGCGATTTTAATATGCTGATGGATCCTACAAATGATAGAATTGGTAAATTGAAAACAAAATCTGAAAATCAGATCAATAAGATATCTAAAGAATTTATAAATGAAATATCTAATTACGACCTTTTGGACTCTTGGAGAATATTACATCCTTATGATAAGGACTATACCCATTTTTCTAATAGATTCAATTCCTATTCAAGACTGGACTATTTTTTCTGGATATATATACTCTAAGATTAGTTAGGGATATAGAAATTAGGGTAATACTTTGGTCAGATCATTCTATGGTATATATCAACATAAAAGATCCAATTGAAAATAGAAATATAAAAAAACTGAAATTAGACCCGATATTGTTTAAACTGAACGCTCAAATAAATAATATCTTACAATATCAGGCAGATTCTTTGGTTTGGAGATTTCAGCAGTCCCACTTCCTACTGGGAAATAAAACAAGTACATATCTGGCAAACAAATTAAAGAAGCAAAAAATCTGAATAAAATTCTTAGTCTCAGGGGTATGGATAATACCATTGTTATGCATCCAGATAAGATTGGAAATATTATGATGGAATTTTATAGTTCTCTATATAACCTTAATAGTAACACAACATTTAAAAAACCTAGTATAGACGAAATAAACCAATTTTTGGGTAAAGGTAATCTCCCTAGACTAAATGAAGAGGATCAAAGTTCATTAAATAAAGATATTACCCTGGATGAAATAGATGAGGTAATTAAAAAAAGCAAAATTGAATAAAGCTCCAGGCCCAGATGGGTATGACTATTTATATTATAAGTTCTTCTTAAAAGAAATTAGGGAATATTTGCAAGGTATGTTTAATGAAATTAAAAACACAGGGAATATAGTACCAGAACTAGCAGAGGCTAAAATTAATAGTTAATAGTTAACGTCCCATAGGAAGTTAATAGTTAACGTCCCATCTCACTTATTAACATTGATATAAAAACATATGCAAAAATCATGGCCATTAGGCTAAAATATATTATACCTAAACTAATACATCTAGATCAGTCAGGATTTGTTGGGGGCCGTCAGGCCTCTGACAATACCAGATGCCACACTGATCTTGTCAATTGATGCAGAGAAAGTGCTGCTGAAATTTGGCTTTGCCGACTTTGCAGTAAAAACAATTAAAGCTTTGTATAATGAATCTTCAGCTTATATTGCTGGTCCTAATTTTGAGACCAAGAAATTTGCAATAAGTAATGGGACCCGTCAAGGGTGTCCCCTTTCTCCATTGCTATGTTTGTTATTTATGGAGCCTCTAGCCGCAATAATAAGGGCATCAGAAAATATTAAAGGAATAAAAGTTGGCAATAATGACTATAAAATAATGTTATTTGCAGACGATATTACAGTGACTTTAACGGATCCAATACATTCTTGTGCCAATCTACAACATCATATGGCAGAATTCGGTAGCGTATCTTACTTTAGAATAAACTCTTTGAAATCTGATATTATTCATAAAAGTCTAAATATGGAAATCCTAAATACATTAAAGGAAGCACATACAATTCTAAATTTATTACACATCTGGGTATAAGATTTAGTTTTTATAATAAGAAAATAATAATGGATAACATAACAGAAATATTAAAACAAATCAGAATGCTACTCTATGACTGGCGTACAATAAGATTCTCTTGGTCGGCTAGAATTGCCATTGTTAAAATGAGTATAGTTCCAAAAATTACCTATTTATATAGATGTATTCCAGAAAAGGTACCAGTTTATATTATCAAATCCATTCAGAAAATAATAGATAAATGTATATATTTAGATAAGAAAGTGATAGTTAAAAAAGTAATTGCTAATAAAAATTTGAGCTAGGAGGTCTTGGATCTCCTGATATAAAAGAAATATGTGAAAACATTGCTTTATCTCATATAATTAATTTAAATAATCAACATAGGACAACTTGTTGGAAAACAATTGAGGAATATCTTACAGGAGCTATGCCAATTAGAGCATTACTAAGAATATTTAAAGAGGAGGATGGAATTTGGGATAGACTACCAGAAGGGATAAGGCCCCTAATAAAATTTTGGGGGAAAAATGAAATTAAATCGAAGCTATTCCATACTCCATCTTTGTCTGCACATATAGATATATTAGGGGAAGAGTCATATAAATTAGAAGTGGATCTGATGAAGTTAGTCAAAATACAATTTATTTCTGACCTATATCCAAAAGGATCCTTAATAAAACAAGGGGAGCTCCATAGTAATTATGGCCTAAAAAAAAATTCATGCTTGGAATATAGATCACTGCTGAAAAAATTAAAGCAAAAAGGATATGTACCCTCAAAAATGGAAAAAAATTATGAATTAGAAGAAATCTTGACCAAAGGGACAGTCATACATCTTATTTCAAAGATTAGCAAACTAATCCATGAAATTTATAAAATCAAAGAGTATAAAAGATTGGGAAAGTAACATTAATTTAATATATGATGACCAAGTCTGGTCCAGAGCTCTAAGGTTAATAAGGAAATCCTCCATAAATAATACATATAGGGAGCTATAATAGTATCTAGTCCCTGTAATTATGAATAAGATAGATCCTCAAATCTCTCCATTATGTTGGAAAGGATGTGATAAAGATGGTACTGCCCATCACATCTGGTGGGAATGTTGTATAATTACATTTTTTTGGGAAAAATGCTGTGAACTTCTAACCTCAATGTCAGGAATGTATTGCCCGTGTACCCCGGAAGTAATCTTATTTCATCTAGAGCTAGACAAAATATTCCCTAAAGATTAACTATTGATATCACAGATATTATTGATCATCAAATCATTATTAGTTAAAAAATGGAATAAATTGACAATTCCATCCTGGAAAGAAGTAGTTAACAAATTAAATTATAATAGAGAGTTGATGAAGGAAGATTACGTATGGGGTCCCAAAAGAAAGAGATCTATTAATTGGAATATATGGGACCATTATATGGAGAATTATAATGAGATTTTATAAATTATAGGGGGGATTCGAATGTTAGGAAAAGTTGTTTGTTAATCAACTCACTATCTTGATTATGTTGCTATATTAACTTTTCTTTTTATTTTTGTGTACCAAAACTATATTTATATGATGTGTATTATGTGGGATGATTGTGTGTAATGTTTTATATGTTATATTTGTACATTGTAATAAAAAAAAAAAGTGAATCATCCAAGTTCAAGCCTAAATGTCAGATAGTTAAGAATGAACACAAAACAATGTATTATTCAACATAATAATAACATATACCTTTTTTTAGCATCAATTAGGTCTGGGTTCAGTGGTGAGCCAGAGTCGGAGGCGTTGGCTCCATCGGAGCAGGACTTTGGCGAGTGAGCCCCTGCAGGAACTGGCGCAGGGGGAGGAGGAAAGAAGTGGAGCTGAGGGCCATTGTTCAGAGGAGGACAATGTCATCTGGGCAGTGGGGTCACCAGCAGGACCAGCAGCCCCACCAGCGACATTTGACCCTATGCTGTTGAGAAGAGATGTTGCAGTCCCTATATTTTTTAAGGCCATATTTGTCAGTTGTTATGTTTTTGTTTTGTTTTGTTTAGGTACAATGCAGGTCCATGAAGGCATCTTCAGCATCTGCAAGCATTGTGAAGGAAATCTATTAAGTGTAAGATTCTGCCAGTGCCTCTCAGGTACATATTTCTTCAATGACAGCGCCCCTTAACATTTAGCTCCCACAATATTAAAGCTATCATATAGCCAAATATCTAAGACATGATTGTTTTTAGCTTAAATGTAGACTAATACCTCTATGGTGGTGCACTTGCAGAGTCTCGCAATGGCATTTTAATGACAGCCAGCATTAATACATGCACTAGTGAAGCATGTGATCCTGACTTCAATATCAGACTGAGAACAGATCCTTGGGTCTGATGTACGTAACAGTGAATCTGGCTGCTGACCTTTGTGTCCTCTCCAAATTAATGGGTATTATCCCCTATTGCTGTTATCATGAGTATCCATTAACATATGCTAACGGCTGTATATATATCAATGTTGATGCACAATATCATATGGAGAAGGGGATACTACACCTTGACCACTAACGCTGGTCACAGCTAAGCATTTATTGTGAAATGACACATCATTATTAATGGTCATGGCCAGTGAGTTGTCCTGAGAACTAGCTAACGGTTAGTAATGCTTGCAGATGGGAATCAGGTGAGTTGGTATATTGTTACAGTTACAGTATTTATCACTGCACATGCATGTTATTTTATTTTTTATCCTCCACCTTTTTTTTAGATTTGTGTTTTGTCACCACACTGTATGTGTGAAACTGGATTGATTACACAATCCAGAGGTTTCAGCATCTGTTTCATTGAGCAGATTGTAAATTGTAAGTGCTGTGCACATTAATGGTTTCTTCAATTGAAACTCTGATGATAGGCAGTCACCTTGAAAAGGCTGTACATGGGTAGGATTCCCAGCTTGTGCATAATAGAACTTTGGCTTTGCAAAAAAGCTATGTAATGCAGTGGGCATAAGTTTAAAGGAAGCCATAATTAAAATGGTCATGGATTGAAGAACAAAGCATTTGTGGGCACATTTGCATGTCCCTGCTCAGCTTCCCAGAATGCAGTGTAATAACTTTATTTTTTAGAATTCTAAGCATGAAATAAGTTTTTTAACTTATTTTAGACACTCAAATGTGAACACAAATGTACTATTTATATACTATTCAATTAAATGGAGTGATTTCTGATGATCCTTTTTTTCCTCTGATTCCAGTTGCAGTGGTGTAGTGACCACATGTGACCCTGGTAGGTGCTATGCATCATGCATATTCTAGACAATGACATCACCCCCTTTAAGTATCCCCTTTTCCCCCAAGCCTCTCGCTCTCTTGGAATCTGCCCACACCACACCCATCATGTTAATGGACAGTCTTGTCCATTTCTGATTGCGCTCTGTGTATGAAATAAAGCTTTGTTATCCCATTATCACTGTGTCAGTTAGTGTTACATTCCTATATATGTAAACTAATGTGCCCTAGTTACCATGCAATAGATCAATACATATAATAATAATAAGAATAATATCATAAGATATCATATAATTAATATATATATAATAATATATATTTAATCTGTGATACTGTGGAGAATTAACATTCCTCTGAAGGGCTGATAACAATATGACAGGTGATAATGTGAATTGATTGATAGCAAAACACTTAATGGGATGTCACCAAATGATAATGGGTATACATCTTGGCACATGGACACAAGCAATGGTGTTGGATTTTCCAGGAATGGGTGTAGCGAAGATAATCCCTGATAGAGATTAGTTGGCTTTTGCTCCACATGCCTCTGCACAGCCTCCATATGTTTTTGTGGCCCTTCCTTTTGGGTTTGATTAGATTAGTGTGGTTTATGTTCTCCTGTTCCCCTTCTGGACTGCTAACTGATAGTGGTCAAGGGGCTTGTGTACCTCAAAGAAGCTGTGAGCTATACCATGTAGGGCCACTGTAGGTGGGCAGGTCATAGCAGAGAGGCCAGACAAATCACAGTCCACTGGAGAAGAAACTGGCAACCCACTACAGTATGTTTTCCATGTAAACCTTGTTTATGCACACAGAAAGAGACATAAGTAAGGGTGCTGCAGTTCATAGGGTCACAGAGAGTGGGACACAAATGAGGGACTGAACAACAAAATATAAAATGTTCCCCTGTTACTTGATATATGCCATGTGGTGGTGTAATTTGGCCAATATTTGTTTTCCCAATGTAGATATGATGAGTGAGATGTATATAAGATGATCTTTGTATTTTTAGGGTTTACATTAGAGCCTGTGTGAGTGAGAAAGTGCTAATATGGCAGCCATTTTCATGTATTTGTGTTGCAATTTAATTAGGTAGTGTCTCTTTAATTGGTTTCAGCATCTTGAAGCATGACTTTTCATATTGGTATATACATGACCATTACAATGTATGAAAAAAACATATGTTTTAAGCTATTTGTTAATTGGGGATTGTTGTGCAAGTAATTCTAATGCCTTCCATTGCTTTGCCCATATTTTAAAGTCCATTGATTTGTTTGTATTGTGTTCTGTAAACCCTTTGCGGGTCCTATTCGAATCCATAAAATTTTGCCCACCATTTGCCATTTGCGTGTCTGACTGTGTTTGTGGTCTTGAGGAATTGAAGCAATTGAATAGCGATTTGCGATTTTATCGATCGTAACTTTTGTGTACGTGAAAGATCAAAGGCTTCGATGGCCAGTAAGTTCCGGTTTTAACAACTGCAAGGATTTCAAGCCTGTAACACGTAGCCCATTTGCGGTTCGAAAAAAAACGCCAATTGAATAGAAAATGCAGTTATGGCCTCCATTACGGCCTACTGTAACTTACAATTGCTCAACTGAATGAGGCTCTATATGTCACATGAGGAGGGCGTCCAACCCAGCTCCAGTATCCTCCTGCCTTTTTTGGACCATGGAGTGGATGGCTTCTCTGTGACCATCAAGATGCAGAGCAGGAATCAAGGGGTTAAAAATAACCCACAGAGGTTATGAGCTCTAAATAAAACATAAAACACCATGATTACTGTCCTGTCTCTCTCTCTCTGCCGTGTCTCTCTCTCTCTCTCTGACATGTCTCTCTCTCTGTCAGGTCTCTCTCTGTCCTGTTTCTCTCTCTCTATCTGCCCTGTCTCTCTCTGTCATGTCTCATTCTGTCTTTTCTCTCTCTGCAGTGTCTCTCTCTATGTCCTGGTTCTCTCTCTGTCCGGGTTCTCTCTCTCTCTGCCCTGTCTCTCTCTCTGCACTGTCTCTCTCTCTGTCATGTCTCTTTCTGTCCTGTCTCTCTCTGCCCTGTCTCTCTCTTGCTGTCATGTCTTTTTCTTCCCTGTCTCTCTCTATTCAGGCTCTCTCTCTATGTGTCATCTCTCTCTGTAATGCTGTTTATTTCCTGTTTCTCTCTGTCCTGTCTCTCTTTCTGTGTCCTCTTTGTGTATCTTTGTCCTGTCTCTCTCTCTCTCTGTTGTGTGTCTCTCTCTCTCTGTCCTGGTTCTCTCTCTCTGTCATGTCTTTTTCTTTCATGACCTCCAAATAAAAAACAGAAAACACCATGATTACATTCCCTGGAAGAGTCTTTATTGGGAAAAAGATGGAACATTTATAGGCAAAAAAAACAATACAACTTTGGTTCAGCCCACACACTAGTAATTTGCCTGTCATAAATTACATTTTCATAAAATGTAATCTGGAAATGCTGTCTCTCACTGTACTTTCTCTCTCTCTCTCCTGTCTTTCTCTGTCCTGTCTCTTTCTCTCCCCTGTCTTTCTGTCTCTCTCTCTTCTGTTTGTCTCTTTTTGTCATGTCTCTCTCTCTGTCTTGTCTCTCTTTTCTTTCTCGCTCTCTCTGTCCTGTCTCTCTCTCTCTCTGTCCTTTCTCTCTCTCCTGTCCGTCTTTTTCCTGTTTCCCTCTCTGTGTTGTGGTTCTGTGTCCTATCTATCTCTCTGATCTGTCTCTCCCTTTCTCCTGTCTCTCTCTATCATGTTTCTCTCTCTGCCATGTGTGTCTCTCTCTGTCCTGTCTGTCTCTCTGTGTCATGTCTCTCTCTGTCCTGTCTCTCTTTCTCATGTCACTACCTGACCTTTTTTTCTCTCCTGTCCTGTCTCTCTCTCTGTCCTGTCTCTCTTTCTCTCTCTCTCTCTCTCTCTTCTGTATCTCTTTCTCTCTGTCCTGTCTCTCTCTCTCTTTATCTGCATCCTGTCAATCACTCTCTCCTCAGTCTCTCTTCTGCCTCTCTGTCCTGTCTCTCTCTCTCTCTCTCTGTCCTGTCTCTTTTTCTCTTCATGTTTCTCTCTGTCCTGTCTCTCTCTATCCTGTCTCCCTCTCTCTCTCTCTGTGTCCTGTCTCTCTCTGTCTGTCTCTCTCTGCCCTGTCTATTTCGCTCTCTCAGTCTTGTCTCTATCTGTCCTCTCTTTCTTTCTCTCTGTCATGTCTTTCTCTCTGTGTCCTGTCTCTTTCTCTATATGTGTTACCCCTTTTACTCTCCCTGTCCTTTTTCTCTCCGTGCCCTCTCTCTCTCTGTCCTGCCTCTCTCTCTCTCCATACTGTTTTTTTTCTCTCTCTCTGTCCTGTCTCTCTCTTGGTCATGTCTTTCTCTGTCATCATGTCTCTCCCTGTCCTGTTTCTCTCTGTGTTTGTCCTGTTTCTCTCTGTCCTCTCTCTCACCATGATTACATTCTCTCTCTCTCAGTCCTATCTCTCTTTTTGTCCTGTCTATCTCTCTCTGTCCTGTATTTCACTGTCCTGTCTATTTCTTGCTGTGTCCTTTCTCTCTTTGTGTCCTGTCTCTCTGTTTCCTGTCTCTTTCTCTCTATGTGCTCCCCCTCTCAGTCTGTATGTCTTTTTTTATCTCTCTGCACTCTCTCTCTCTCTCTCTGTCCTGTCTCTCTCTCTCCATTCAGTTTTTTTCTCTCTCTCTGTCCTGTCTCTATCTCTCATGTCTCTATCTGACCCTTTTCTCTCTCCTGTCCTGTCTCTCTCTCTGCCCTGTCTCTCTCTCTACAGTGTCTCTCTCTCTCTGTCCTGGTTCTCTCTCTATCCTGGTTCTCTCTCTCTCTCTGCCCTGTCTCTCTCTGCCCTGTCTCTCTCTCTGTCATGTCTCTTTCTGTCCTATCTCTCTCTGCCCCGTCTCTCTCTCTCTCTCTCTGTCATGTCTTTTTCTTCTCTATCTCTCTTGGTTCTGTCTCTCTCTCTGTGTACTCTCTCACTGTCTCTGTCCTGTCTTTATTTATTTTGTGTCTCTCTCTGTCCTGGTTCTCTCTATGCCATGTGTGTCACTCTCTGTCCAGTCTGTCTCTCTGTGTCATGTCTCTCTCTGTCCTGTCTCTCTTTCTCATGTCACTACCTGGCCCTTTTCTCTCTCCTGTCCTGTCTCTCTCTCTGTCCTGTCTCTCTTTCTCTCTCTCTCTCTCTCCTGTATCTCTTTCTCTCTGTCTTGTCTCTCTCTCTATCTGCATCCTGTCTCTCACTCTCTCCTCTCTCTCTCTCTTCTGCCTCTCTCTCCTGTTGCTCTCTTTCTCTCTCTCTGTCCTGTCTCTTTTTCTCTGCATGTTTCTCTCTTTCCTGTCTAACTCCATCCTGTCTCTCTCTCTCTCTCTGTGTCCTGTCTTTCTGTGTCCTGTCTGTCTTTCTCTCTGTCCTCTCTCTCCGTCTCTATGTCTGGCCTCTCATTCTCTTTGTGCTTTTTGTCTCTTTCTGTTCTGTCTCTGTCCTCTCTCTCTGCCCTGTCTCTTTCACTCTCTATGTCTTGTCTCTCTCTCTGTCCTCTCTTTCTTTCTCTCTGTCATGTATTTCTCTCTGTGTCCTGTCTCTCTCCTTTCTGTCTCTCTATTTTTCCTCTCTCTCTCTCTCTCTTTGTCATGTCTTTCTGTGCCTTATCTCTCTATGTGTCCTCTCTCTCTCTCTGTCCTATCTCTCTTTTTGTCCTGTCTATCTCTCTCTGTCCTGTATTTCACTGTCCAGTCTATTTCTTGCTGTCTCCTTTCTCTCTCTGTGGCCTGTCTCTCTGTGTCCTGTCTCTTTCTCTCTATGTGGTCCCCCTCTCACTCTGTATGTCGTTTTTATCTCTCTGCCCTCTCTCTCTGTCCTGTCTCTCTCCATTCTGTTTTTGTTTCTCTCTCTGTCCTGTCTCTCTGTCTCATGTCTCTATCTGACCCTTTTCTCTCTCCTGTCCTGTCTCTCTCTCTGCCCTGTTTCTCTCTGTGTCATGTATCTCTCTCTGTCATGTCTCTCTCTGTCTTTTTTCTCTCTTCAGTGTCTCTCTCTCTCTGTCCTGGTTCTCTCTCTCTATCCTGTTTCTCTCTATCTGTCCTGTCTCTCTCTGCCCTGTCTCTCTCTCTGTCATGTCTCTTTCTGTCCTATCTCTCTCTGCCCCGTCTCTCTCTCTGTGTAATGTCTTTTTCTTCTCTGTCTCTCTCTGTTCTGTCTCTCTCTCTCGTCCTCTCTCACTGTCTCTGTCCTGTCTCTTTCTCTTTTGTGTCTCTCTCTGTCCTGGTTCTCTTTCTCTGTCATGTCTTTTTCTTTTATGACCTCTAAATAAAACAGAAAACACCATGATTACATTCTCCAGAAGAGTCTTTATTGGGAAAAAGATGGAACATTTATAGGCAAACAACATAATACAACTTTGGTTCAGCCCACACACTAGTAATTTGCCTGTCATAAATTACATTATTATAAAAAAATAATCTTGAAATGCTGTCTCTCTCTGTCCATTCTCTCTCTCTATCCTGTCTTTTTCTGTCCTGTCTCTTTTTCTGTCCTGTCTTTCTGTCTCTCTCTCTCTTCTGTTTGTCTCTTTTTGTCATGCCTCTCTCTGTCTTGTCTCTCTTTTCATTCTTGCTCTCTCTGTCCTGTCTCTCTCTCTCTGTCCTTTCTCTCTCTCCTGTCCGTTTTTTTCCTGTTTCTCTCTCTGTTGTGTCTCTCTCTATGTCCTGTTTCTCTCTCTGTGTCATGGTTCTGTGTCCTATCTATCTCTCTGATCTGTCTCTCCCTTTCTCCTGTCTCTCTCTATCATTTTCGTTTCTCTCTCTGCCATGTGTGTCTCTCTCTGTCCTGTCTGTCTCTTTGTGTCATGTCTCTCTCTGTCTTGTCTCTCTTTCTCATGTCACTACCTGACCCTTTTCTCTCTCCTGTCCTGTCTCTCTCTGTCCTGTCTCTCTCTCTCTCTCCCCTGTATATCTTTTTCTCTGTCCCGTCTCTCTCTCTCTCTATCTGCATCCTGTCTCTCACTCTCTCCTCTCTCTCTCTTCTGCCTCTCTCTCCTGTCTCTCTCTCTCTGTCCTGTCTCTTTTTCTCTGCATGTTTCTCTCTGTTCTGTCTATCTCCATCCTGTCTCTCTCTCTCTCTGTGTCCTGTCTCTCTGTGTCCTGTTTGTCTTTCTCTCTGTCCTCTCTCTCTGTCTCTATGTCTGGCCTCCCATTCTCTTTGTGCTTTTTGTCTTTTTCTGTTCTGTCTCTGTCCTCTCTCTCTCTGCCCTGTTTCTTTCACTCTCTATGTCTTGTCTCTCTCTCTGTCTGTCCTCTATTTCTTTCTCTCTGTCATATCTTTCTCTCTGTGTCCTGTCTCTCTCCTTTCTGTCTGTCTATTTTTCCTGTCTCTCTCTCTCTTTGCCATGTCTCTCTATGTGTCCTCTCTTTCTCTCTCTGTCCTATCTCTCTTTTTGTCCTGTCTATCTCTCTCTGTCCTGTATTTCACTGTCCTGTCTATTTCTTGCTGTGTCCTTTCTCTCTATGTGGCCTGTCTCTCTGTGTCCTGTCTCTTTCTCTCTATGTGCTCCCCCTCTCACTCTGTATGTCGTTTTTTTATCTCTCTGCCCTCTCTCTCTCTCTCTGTCTTGTCTCTCTCTCTCTCCATTCTGTTTTTTTATCTCTCTCTCTGACCTGTCTCTCTCTCTCTCATGTCTCTATCTGACCCTTTTCTCTCTCCTGTCCTGTCTCTCTCTCTGTCCTGTCTCTCTTTCTCTCTCTCTTCTGTCTCTCTTTCTCTCTGTCCTGTCGCTCTCTCTGCATCCTTTCTCTCACTCTCTCCTGTCTCTCTCTTTTGCCTCTCTCTCCTGTTTCTCTCTCTCTGTCCTGTCTCTTTTTCTCTGCATGATCTTTCCTGTCTATCTCTATCCTGTATCTCTCTCTCTGTGTGTCATGTCTCTCGCTGTCCTGTCTGTCTTTCTCTCTGTCCTCTCTCTCTATGTCTGGCCTCCCATTCTCTTTGTACCTGTTACGGAACCCATCACTGTTTTACCCTGTTTTATGGTTATTTAATTCTTGGTTAAAATATGATCCTACTGTTATATTATATGTATGTTGGTTTATGCTCTGCAGAATATTAGCCCAGACTATTGCAGGCCTAGGCTAATAGATAATCCGGTTACAGATAAGGAAGTCTATTCATTCTCAGACATAAGAACAAACAAGGATGATCTAATCATTGTCTGATTGTATCAAAGTTGCCAGGCAGCCTAGGGGAGGTGTGATCCACCTATTGTTCTCTCTATGTGTATTGTGTGGCCAACTATGGGGGATGTGGATTGTCTGTGGGAAGAGATGTGTATAAATATTTCTGCACATAACAAAATAAAGTCAGTATTCATTTGACTCCCAAATTGTGTGCCGTCCAATATGGGAGGTCGGGAATGGTGAAACTGTAGTGCCTCTCGGGGATTTTACCGTATACCAGCGGAGATATTGGACTGCGTGTTCCAACTCCGTTACATTTGGTGGCAAGTGGTGGAATTGTTCCCACGGTCAGAAGGACAGCTACAGGAGACACCATTCCGTGGAGTACAAATTGAGGGCAACGCTAGTATCCGTACAGCGCCCCTGGCTACAGCAGGATGGAATTGGCTAGTTTTCAGACAGCGTTCCATCATGAGGAGGAGGAGGCGGCCGCGGACTACAGGGATGCAGACAGAAAGGAACTCATGGTTACAGTACCTCTTATTGCCCCACAGACTGAGTTTGGAAGAGAACTCCAAAGCAAGCTGGCCTTTTTCCCAGGTACGCTTCCCATAAAAACCTTGGAATGGTTAATGACAGATGTCCACAAATACATAATGGAAAAGCAGCGGGCACGGGAGCGGTCCATCTTGGGAGCTGCTAACCCACCTCCCACCATTAATCCCCCCCCAGCACTGCGTCCGGGTGGTGGGAACTACCAAACCCCTCCACTGTACATCAGGTGCCACACGTGTAACCAGCAGGGCCACATGCAGAGAGACTGTCCCAGAAACAGAAACCACTCCACGTGGAATACTCCAACTAATTCTCCTCCCCAGCGACAGTGTGTATCCCAGGGGGCCGAAGGTGTCGTCCTTCCCCCCCAGCGGCAGTGTGTACCCCAGGGAGCTGAAGGTGTCGTCCTTCCTCCCCAGCGGCAGTGTGTACCCCAGGGGGCCGAAGGTGTCGTCCTTCCCCCCCAGCGGCAGTGTGTACCCCAGGGAGCTGAAGGTGTCGTCCTTCCTCCTCATCGGCAGTGTGTACCCCAGGGAGCTGAAGGTGTCGTCCTTCCTCCCCAGCGGCAGTGTGTACCCCAGGGAGCTGAAGGTGTCGTCCTTCCTCCCCAGCGGCAGTGTGTACCCCAGGGAGCTGAAGGTGTCGTCCTTCCTCCCCAGCGACAGTGTGTACCCCAGGGAGCAGAAGGTTCCGTCCTTCCCCCCCAGCAGCAGTGTGAACCCCAGGGGGCAGAAGGTGTCGTCCTTCCCCCCCAGCGGCAGTGTGAACCCTAGGGGGTAGAAGGTGTCGTCCTTCCCCCCCAGCGGCAGTGTGAACCCCAGGGTGCAGAAGGTGTCGTCCTTCCCCCCCAGCGGCAGTGTGAACCCCAGGGGGCAGAAGGTGTCGTCCTTCCCCCCCAGCGGCAGTGTGAATCCCAGGGGGCAGAAGGTGTCGTCCTTCCCCAACAGCGGCAGTGTGAACCCCAGGGGGCAGAAGGTGTCGTCCTTCCCCCCCAGCGGCAGTGTGAACCAAAGGGGGCAGAAGGTGTCGTCCTTCCCCCCCAGCGGCAGTGTGAACCCCAGGGGGCAGAAGGTGTCGTCCTTCCGCCCCAGTGACAGTTTACCCTGACAAGGGGAGACACCAATCTCCCACACGGCTCAGATGGGACCGTGGTCTCTGCGCCCACAGCCTGTCCAGATCCCCAAGTACCCTCACTGGGACAACCGGAGGAGGGGGTGAGTACAAATTCCCCTCCCCAGCTAACTTCTAATGTGGCCCCAGGGTTAATAGAGGAAATGTTAACCCCCACTGACCCCCACGTTTCCCTGGCTACTGAGCTGGAATATGTCCCAAGTACCCCAGCAGAAGAGCTGACAGCGGGGCAGAGTGCAGTCGGCCTCTGCCCTCCCTTTGTCCCTTGTACAGAGCAGGATGTCCTGCAGGTTATACCAGCAGAAGAGCTGGCATCAGGGCAGAGTGCCGCTGGCCTCTGCCCCTCAAGTCCCCTCAGCGTGTTGCCCCATCACCACAGCGAAATATCCAGTTGCAGTAACGGTTTGTTGTGGGTGGGCTGCTCTTGCACTTTGTTGTTGTGGGGGGGGGGGCTGCTCTAGCACTAGTTTATTGTGGATTGTCTAACGGAGGCACTGACCGGCAGAAGGTCAGGTGCCTGGTTAGACTTCCCCCCAAAGGGGAGATGTGTGACGAAGTGCCCTTCGCCACTTTGTCTTGGAGAGGACTGTTTGCCAGCCTCCTGCCCTGCGACTATGGCCCTGGGACATATTGCCCTTTAAACACAGTATTCGGCCATACCAGAGTGTATGTCACTCATTCTGGCCCTTTACATACAGGGGGGTCATTCGGTACTTGCCCTGTGGGAGCGGTGATACCCCAGATAACTATGCCATGGAGCCCATTCATATAATGAAAGACTATGGGAAAGACTTTAGCTACATGGCATTGAACTGTGTGAAGAGGATCTGAGCGCTATTCGGTAGTTTTGTGCGCTCAGATCCCAGCTATCTGGGGATATGTGAAATGCGAGTAAATGTGAATTGCAGTAATGCTGATGGGTTGTCAAACTAGAGAATTGACCAACAAATACTTGTCCTGACATCCCCAGGCAGATCCGTTGGGATCAGACCGTGTATGCCGGCTTATGGTCACGGGGAGGTGTGTAACGGAACCCATCACTGTTTTACCCTGTTTTATGGTTATTTAATTCTTGGTTAAAATATGATCCTACTGTTATATTATATGTATGTTGGTTTATGCTCTGCAGAATATTAGCCCAGAATATTGCAGGCCTTGGCTAATAGATAATCCTGTTACAGATAAGGAAGTCTATTCATTCTCAGACATAAGAACAAAGAAGGATTATCTAATCATTGTCTGATTGTATCAAAGTTGCCAGGCAGCCTAAGGGGAGGTGTGACCCACCTATTGTTCTCTCTATGTATATTGTGTGGCCAACTATGGGGGATGTGGATTGCCTGTGGGAACAGATGTGTATAAATATTTCTGCACATAACAAAATAAAGTCAGTATTCATTTGACTCCCAAATTGTGTGTCGTCCAATATGGGAGGTCGGGAATGGTGAGACTGTAGTGCTTCTTGGATATTTTACTGTATACCAGCGGAGATATTGGATTCGTGTTCCAGCTCTGTTACAGTACCTTTTGTCTTTTTCTGTCATGTGTCTCTCTCTGTTTTCCATCTCAGTGTCATATCTCTCTCTGTCCTGTCTCTCTCTCTCTGCCCTATCTCTTTCACTCTCTCTGTCTTGTCTCTCTCTGTCCTCTCTTTCTTTCTTTCTCTATATCATGTATTTCTCTCTGTGTCCTATCTCTTCCTCTCTATGTGTTTTCCCTCTGACCCTCCATGTCCCTTTTATCTCCCTGCACTCTCTCTCTCTCTGTCCTGCCTCTCTCTCTCCATCCTGTTTTATTTCTCTCTCTCTGTCCTGTCTCTCTCTCGGTCATGTCTCTCTCTGTCATCATGTCCTGTTTCTCTCTGTGTTTGTCCTGTTTCTCTCTGTCCTTTCTCTCTCTCTCTGTCCTGTCTTTCTCTATGTCCTGCTTCGGTCTCTCTGCCCTCTCTCTCTCTCTCTTGTGTTTCTCTCTGTCCTGTTTCTCTCTCTCTGTGTCCTGTCTCTCTCTGTCCTGTCTATCTCTCTGTCCTGTTTCTCTCTCTCTGTGCCCTGTCTCTCTCTGTCCTGTCTCTGTCCTGTTTCTCTCTCTGTATCCTGTCTCTTTCTGTCCTGTTTCTCTATCTCTGCCCTCTCTCTCTCTCTCTCTCTCTCTCTCTCTCTATGTCCTCTCTCTCTCTGTACTGTTTCTCTCTCACTGTCCTGTCTCTCTCTCTGGCATGTCTCTTTCTGTCCTGTCTCTCTCTCTGCCGTGTCTCTCTCTCTGCAGTGTCCCGCTCTCTGTCCTGTTCTCTCTCTGTCCTTGTTCTCTCTCTGTCCTGTCTCTCTCTATGCCCTGTCTCTCTCTGTCATGTCTCTTTCTGTCTTTTCTCTTTCTGCAGTGTCTATCTCTTTGTCCTGGTTCTCTCTCTGCCCTGGTTCTCTCTCTTTCTGTCCTGCCTCTCACTGCCCTGTCTCTCTCTCGCTGTCATGTATTTTTCTTCCCTGTCTCTCTCTGTTCTGTCTCTCTCTCTATGTGTCATCTCTCTCTGTCATGTCTTTTCTTTCCTGTCTCTCTCTGTCCTATCTCTCTCTGTCCTGTCTCTGTCTGTCCTGTTTCTCTATCTCTGCCCTCTCTCTCTCTCTATGTCTTCTCTCTCTCTCTCTGTACTGTCTCTCTCTCTCTCTGTGTCCTGTCTCTCTCTGTCATGTCTCTTTCTGTCCTGTCTCTCTGTCTGCCATGTCTCTCTCTCTCTCTCTCTCTCTCTCTGCAGTGTCTCTCTCTGTCCTGTTCTCTCTCTCTGCCCTGTCTCTCTCTCTGTCATTTCTCTCTCTGTCCTGTTTCTCTTTCTATCTCTGTCCTGTCTCTCTCTGTCATGTCTCTTTCTATCTTTTCTCTTTCTGCAGTGTCTCTCTCTGTGTCCTGGTTCTCTCTCTGCCCTGGGTCTCTCTCTCTCTGCCCTGTCTCTCTCTGTGTCATGTCTCTTTCTGTCCTGCCTCTCGCTGCCCTGTCTCTCTCTCGCTGTCATGTCTTTTTCTTCCCTGTCTCTCACTGTTCTGTCTCTATTTCTATGTGTCATCTCTTGCTGTCATGTCTTTTCTTTCCTGTCTTTCTCTGTCCTGTCTCTCTCTGTGTGTCCTGTCTCTCTCTGTGTGTCCTGTCTCTCTCTGTCCAGTTCTCTCTCTCTGCCCTGTCCCTCTCTCTGTCATGTCTCTTTCTGTAGTTTCTCTCTCTGCAATGTCTCTCTCTCTGTCCTGGTTCTCTCTCTGCCCTGGTTCTCTCTCTCTCTGCCCTGTCTCTCTCTCTGACCTGTCTCTCTCTGTGTCATGTCTCTTTCTGTCCTGCCTCTCACTTCCCTGTCTCTTTCTCGCTGTTATGTCTTTTTCTTCCCTGTCTCTCTCTGTTCTGTCTCTCTCTCTATGTATCATCTCTCTGTGTCATGTCTTTTCTTTCCTGTCTCTCTCTGTCCTGTCTCTCTCTGTGTGTCCTCTCTCACTGTATTTGTCCTGTCTCTCCCTCTGTTGTCTCTCTCTCTCTCTCTGTACTGGTTCTCACTCTCTGTCATGTCTTTTTCTTTTATGACCTCTCAATAAAACAGAAAACACCATGATTACATTCCCCAGAAGAGTCTTTATTGGGAAAAAGATGGAACATTTATAGGCAAACAACACAATACAACTTTGGTTCAGCCCACACACTAGTAATTTGCCTGTCACAAATTCCATTATCATTACATGTCATCTTGAATTGTCTATGTTGTCTCTCTCTGTCCTTTCTCTCTCTGTCCTGTCTCTCCCTTTCACTCTCTCTCCATTCTGTCTGTCTCTCTCTCCTGTCTGTCTCTCTCTCTGTCTTGTCTCTCTCTCTTCTTTCTCCCTCTCTCTGTCCTGTTTCTCTCTATGTTTCTTTTCCCTCCCTCCTGTCCCTCTCTTTCCTTTTTCTCTCTCTGTTGTGTCTCTCTCTCTGTCCTGTTTCTCTCTCTTTGTCCTGGTTCTGTGTCCTATCTCTATCTCTGATCTGTCTCTCCCTTTATTTTGTCTCTCTCTATCATGTTTCTCTCTCTCCCATGTGTGTCTCGCTCTGTCCTGTTTGTCTCTATGTGTCCTGTCTCTCTGTGTACTCTCTCTCTCTCTCTCTCTCTTGTGTCTCTATCTGACCTTTTTCTCTCTCCTGTCCTGTCTCTCTTTCTGTCTGTCTTTCTCTCTCTCTCTCTCTCTCTCTCTCTCTCTATGTCCTCTCTCTCTCTGTACTGTTTCTCTCTCACTGTCCTGTCTCTCTCTCTGGCATGTCTCTTTCTGTCCTGTCTCTCTCTCTGCCGTGTCTCTCTCTCTGCAGTGTCCCGCTCTCTGTCCTGTTCTCTCTCTGTCCTTGTTCTCTCTCTGTCCTGTCTCTCTCTATGCCCTGTCTCTCTCTGTCATGTCTCTTTCTGTCTTTTCTCTTTCTGCAGTGTCTATCTCTTTGTCCTGGTTCTCTCTCTGCCCTGGTTCTCTCTCTTTCTGTCCTGCCTCTCACTGCCCTGTCTCTCTCTCGCTGTCATGTATTTTTCTTCCCTGTCTCTCTCTGTTCTGTCTCTCTCTCTATGTGTCATCTCTCTCTGTCATGTCTTTTCTTTCCTGTCTCTCTCTGTCCTATCTCTCTCTGTCCTGTCTCTGTCTGTCCTGTTTCTCTATCTCTGCCCTCTCTCTCTCTCTATGTCTTCTCTCTCTCTCTCTCTACTGTCTCTCTCTCTCTCTGTGTCCTGTCTCTCTCTGTCATGTCTCTTTCTGTCCTGTCTCTCTGTCTGCCATGTCTCTCTCTCTCTCTCTCTCTCTCTCTGCAGTGTCTCTCTCTGTCCTGTTCTCTCTCTCTGCCCTGTCTCTCTCTCTGTCATTTCTCTCTCTGTCCTGTTTCTCTTTCTATCTCTGTCCTGTCTCTCTCTGTCATGTCTCTTTCTATCTTTTCTCTTTCTGCAGTGTCTCTCTCTGTGTCCTGGTTCTCTCTCTGCCCTGGGTCTCTCTCTCTCTGCCCTGTCTCTCTCTGTGTCATGTCTCTTTCTGTCCTGCCTCTCGCTGCCCTGTCTCTCTCTCGCTGTCATGTCTTTTTCTTCCCTGTCTCTCACTGTTCTGTCTCTATTTCTATGTGTCATCTCTTGCTGTCATGTCTTTTCTTTCCTGTCTTTCTCTGTCCTGTCTCTCTCTGTGTGTCCTGTCTCTCTCTGTGTGTCCTGTCTCTCTCTGTCCAGTTCTCTCTCTCTGCCCTGTCCCTCTCTCTGTCATGTCTCTTTCTGTAGTTTCTCTCTCTGCAATGTCTCTCTCTCTGTCCTGGTTCTCTCTCTGCCCTGGTTCTCTCTCTCTCTGCCCTGTCTCTCTCTCTGACCTGTCTCTCTCTGTGTCATGTCTCTTTCTGTCCTGCCTCTCACTTCCCTGTCTCTTTCTCGCTGTTATGTCTTTTTCTTCCCTGTCTCTCTCTGTTCTGTCTCTCTCTCTATGTATCATCTCTCTGTGTCATGTCTTTTCTTTCCTGTCTCTCTCTGTCCTGTCTCTCTCTGTGTGTCCTCTCTCACTGTATTTGTCCTGTCTCTCCCTCTGTTGTCTCTCTCTCTCTCTCTGTACTGGTTCTCACTCTCTGTCATGTCTTTTTCTTTTATGACCTCTCAATAAAACAGAAAACACCATGATTACATTCCCCAGAAGAGTCTTTATTGGGAAAAAGATGGAACATTTATAGGCAAACAACACAATACAACTTTGGTTCAGCCCACACACTAGTAATTTGCCTGTCACAAATTCCATTATCATTACATGTCATCTTGAATTGTCTATGTTGTCTCTCTCTGTCCTTTCTCTCTCTGTCCTGTCTCTCCCTTTCACTCTCTCTCCATTCTGTCTGTCTCTCTCTCCTGTCTGTCTCTCTCTCTGTCTTGTCTCTCTCTCTTCTTTCTCCCTCTCTCTGTCCTGTTTCTCTCTATGTTTCTTTTCCCTCCCTCCTGTCCCTCTCTTTCCTTTTTCTCTCTCTGTTGTGTCTCTCTCTCTGTCCTGTTTCTCTCTCTTTGTCCTGGTTCTGTGTCCTATCTCTATCTCTGATCTGTCTCTCCCTTTATTTTGTCTCTCTCTATCATGTTTCTCTCTCTCCCATGTGTGTCTCGCTCTGTCCTGTTTGTCTCTATGTGTCCTGTCTCTCTGTGTACTCTCTCTCTCTCTCTCTCTCTTGTGTCTCTATCTGACCCTTTTCTCTCTCCTGTCCTGTCTCTCTTTCTGTCTGTCTTTCTCTCTCTCTCTCTCTCTCTCTCTCTCTCTCTTCTGTCTCTCTTTCTCTCTGTCCTGTCTCTCTCTGCATCCTGTCTCTCACTCTCTCCTGTCTCTCTCTTCTGTCTTTCTCTCCTGTTTTTCTCTCTCTGTGTCCTTTTTCTCTGCATGTTGCTCTCTGTCCTGTTTCTTTTTATCATGTCTCTCTCTCTCTCTGTGTGTGGGTCCTGTCTCTCGCTGCCCTGTCTATCTCTCTGTCCTGTATCTCTTTTTCTCTCTGTCCTGTCTCTCTCTCTGCATCCTGTCTCTCACTCTCTCCTGTCTCTCTCTTCTGTCTTTCTCTCCTGTTCCTCTTACTCTCTCTGTCCTGTCTCTTTTTCTCTGCATGTTTCTCTCTGTCTTGTCTCTATCTAACCTCTCTCTCTCTCTCTCTCTCTCTCTCTCTCTCTCTCCTGTCTATTTCTTGCTGTGTCATTTATCTCTCTGTTTCCTGTCTCTCTGTGTCCTGTCTCTTTCTCTCCATGTGTTCCCCTTTTTTCTCTCCCTGCCCTCTCTCTTTCTTTGTCCTGTCTCACTCTCTCCCTACATTTTTTTATCTCTCTCTGTCCAGTCTCTCTCTTGGTCATGGCTCTCTCTGTCATCATGTCTCTCTCTGTCCTGTTTCTCTCTCCCTGTGTCCTGTTTCTCTCTGTCCTGTCTATCTCTCTGTCCTGCTTCTCTCTCTCTCTGCCCTCTCTCTCTCTCTCCTGTGTCTCTCTCCTCTCTCTCTCTCTCTCTCTCTCTCTCTCTCTCTCTCTCTCTGTGTCCTGTCTATCCCTCTCCATCCTGTTTTTTTTCTCTCTCTGTCCTGGCTCTCTCACCATCGTCTCTCTCTGTCATCGTGTCTCTCTCTGTCCTACCAACAATCATGTGCCTTTGAACAAAACTCCTGGCAGGCGTCACTGACAAACTGGCAATTATATATGTAGATTATTGGCCCTTACATAGCTAATTCATTCAGCCTATCGCTGGATAATCTGGGTGTGGGGGAGTTAATCCTATCACAGAGTGAGCTGGTAATTGCATCACACACTTTTAAAGTTCCCTTCTAAACTTGTTAACTAATTTAAGCTTTTTGAATTCCCAATCCAAAACTAGATAATCCCACCAGGCAGGTTGAAAGATAGAGGGGGCATAGCTTTTTCAGCAAGAGGTTTTTAGTGGTGACTAGCAGGTTCCAAGACGATCATCACACTATGGTTCTGGACGTAAGTCTATCTCAGTAAAAATAAACATATGTCATTCCCACATTTCTGGCCATGGCACAACAGAATGGGGCAGGAATGTATGGAACCTCTGGCCAGATAAGCAATGACAAGCCAACATATTGAGTAAATCAGATTACAGCTGTTAATTCAAATCTGTATCAGTTTGCTTCTTTTTTTAAATTATATATGTTTTCACCATGCAAACATATGATTTAAAAGCAGCATGGATTTTGTATATACTGAGCATTCAGTGCTGGGGTAGCATGGATAGGGGGTTCTGGAATGCAGACCTTGCAATTATTGATGTAAAAGACCTGCTTCTGAGCATGAGTGGGAAAATGGGGTTGGTGTCAAATTCAGTGAAATCCAAATATCTAACAAATCCTCATCACTGCTCCCTCCATTAGTAGATAAAAACACATCCTCATGCTCCAAATCATTACATCTCCCTCATCCATCCTTCCCCACTCCTCCCTCCATTGATAGATACAACAAGCACGCCCACTCATGTTTCAAGCATGCAGCCAAGCGGTCAGGCCAGAAAGATTGATTCTTATGAATACAGTCTGCAAAAATTCAAATTTTCTATAAAAATGTTTTATGCCCATTGCTTACACAGCTCTGATTTAATTTGTTACAGAATTCACAGACAAGTGCAGTTTTTCTTGAACTACAGTGATCCTTTAATTTGTGTGGAATCCTAAAACGTTTCTGCATTAATTCAAAGGTTGTTTGTTTCTATAAGTTCTTTTGATTAACTACATTTTTCAAGAACAAAAGAAATAAACACAACCATTACATATTTTACTTTTATATATAAGTGTTTTTTACTGCAGGGTTCCTTTTTCTTTTCTGAGTCAATTATGTCTACTTTATTTAAGAGTGTGTCCTTGGAAAATAAACACCCTTTTAGTTTAATCATGAGAAAACACTTTCCAATATTCATTTGTAAGCATTGGCAGTTTTAGCTGTCACATACCCATTGTGTAGCTTCTACTAAAGCATAATTGTATAATAATATATGAAGATTTCTACAAAAGAATATTCTATAAGTGTAGGACTATAATGGTCATTTGATGATAACAAATGGGTATGTAAATTGTATCTGCTATAGGAACCAATTTACAAGTGCTGCAACTAATTATCATACTGTGCTATTAAGAGAAAGGGGTGAATATGTCAGGAACTGAGCAACTCAAACTGAAGCATTTTTTTTATAAAAAATGAAATAACCCTTTTGGAGAATTATAATTGAAAACAGGTAATTAGAATCTAAAATAAATTTCATCCACTCATTTATTACTTTTACATAAAATTGTGCTCCTGAGGTAGCAGGAGATTTTGAATAAACAGGGCTGTTGTATCTGCACAATGGAAATATGACAGTAACAATTGCCAGGTTTATTTGTTAAGATCATTAGTGTACTAGGACACACCCTGTTGAAACTGCAGGAAGTAGGCTTAATAATGAAAAAGAGTAATAATTGCATAGAATTTCAATATGTAAAGGGAGTAATTTATTTTTTTTACTTGCTAAAACAGATTATTGGTCCTTTTAGAATAATTCAGACCTGCAAGTTTCAATCTGTAGAATGCATTGGTAACAATGTAGCAATAAACTATATTATGTACTATAAACATAGACAACAATTGCTAATTGTAACAATTTACTGCATCATTTTATGTTTTGCTGAATGTAACTAAAACTATTTAATTAGATAAACAGTATAGAAAGATGGATCCACTCCCTGAGTGTCTCAGGCAAGTCATTTATTTCTAGATTCTGGTAAATTAACGAGTGCCAAAGTGAACTATTCTGTATATTATTTTATGCTTAAATATTGTACTGTATTTAATAAGAAGTGTATCACATATAATAGTTGTCGTACTGCGAGTTTGATGAGCACCGTAATTACCCAAGGATGCTCCACAGATGGAGGATGAAAACAGATCGAAGGTGCCCATAGCGAGGCACGCGATCAGCAACGAAGGAAGTAGCACTTTGGCACAGATCACGAGACATGCAACAATTGGAAAAAATAAAATTTTTACGGATGATATTTTATCAAGCACGTAACTCGAAAGACCGCCAAAAAAAAGAAAAATAATGTAAAAAATAAATAAAAAAACTCACACACAGCTCAGGGGGACGTGAATGCTTTCAAAAAGGATCAAAACGAGGATGAAGTGCGTAATACTTAGCCGAACGTCAGTCATGCAGTACTTGGAAAATACAAACAACATTGCTCATGCAAAACGCAAGACTTGGAAAATTAAAAAAAAATGGCGCTCAGCGCGAAACACGCAATACTAAAAATGGATATATAAAGAGACACAGGGGTGAGGGGGTGGGGGAGAATATATAAAGAGACACATGGGAAGGGAAATAAGGAGAAAAAACAGAGCAGGGAGCGGAGGTGAGAGAGGGGGAAACAGACACATCAAATGGAGAGGGCAGAAACAGACACAGAGAGTGGGAAGAGGCTCCCACTGAGCACCAAAGTGGCTCATTGCGTACCTCGAGATAAACGCCAAAGGTGCTCATCACTGGGCTCGAAATGGGGATCAGCCTGAGGCACAAAAGTGGCGGGTTAGACAATGTCAGCAATAAGCATTCATTTCAGGGCTTGAAAAGAGGCTCGCAGGTTAGAGGGGAAAGGGACTTGCACTGTATGGCAAACAGCATTGCCAGCCTTCAAATGTTATTGCTGTCATTTTGACTGGCAAGTCGCTAGTATCTATATATTAATACAAAGTGATGATCTTGAGACTCTCACTCCTCTATCTCTATATCAATAGAATGTGATAATCTTGTGACTCTCAGTCCTCTGTCTCTATATTAACACAATGTAATGATCTTCTGACTCTCTCTTCTCTGTTTCTATATTAATACAATGTGATGATCTTGTGACTCTCACTCCTCTATCTCTATGTTAATACAATGTGATAATCTTCTGTCTCTCACACCTCTATGTCTAGATTAATACAATGTAATTATCTTCTAACTCTCACTCCTCTGACTCTATATTAATACAACATGATGATCTTCTAGCTTTCACTCATCTATCTTTATATATTAATACAATGTGATGATCTTGTGACTCTCACTCCTCTATCTCTATATAATACAATGTGATGTTCTTCTAACTCTCACTCCTCTATCTCTATATTAATACAATGTGATGATCTTGTGACTCTCACTACTCTGACTCTATATTAATACAATGTGATGATTTTGTGACTCTCACTACTCTATCTCTTTATTAATACAATGTGATGACGGTCTGACTCTCAGTCCTCTATTTTTCAATTAATACAATGTCATGATCCTGTTACTCTAACCCATCTATCTATATATTAATACAATGTGATGATCTTCTAACTCTCACTCCTCTATCTCTATATTAATACAATGTGATGATTTTGTGACTTTCACTCCTCTATCTCTTTATTAATACAATGTGATGATCTTCTAACTCTCACTCTTCTGCCTCTATATTAATGCAATTCTGACTCTCATCTTCCCATCAGAAGACCCACAAATTGTATTAATGTATAGATATAGGAGTGAGAGTCAGAAGATCATCACATTGTATTAATATAGAGCCATAGGAGTGAGAAACATAAGATCATCACACTTTATTAATATAATGTGATGATCTTCTGACTCTCACTCCTCTGACTCTATATTAATGCAATTTGATGATCTTGTGACTCCCACTCTTCTCTCTCTCTCTCTCTCTCTCTCTCTCTCTCTCTATATATATATATATATATATATATATATATATATATATATATTAATACAACATGATGATCTTCTTACTCTTATTCCTCTATCGCTATATTAATACAATGTTTTGAGCTTCTAACTCTCATTCCTCTATCTATATATTAATACAATGTGATGATCCTCTGACTCTTATGCCTCTTTATCTATATTAATAGAATGTGATTGTCATAACTCAAGTTGGCCACTAGTTGTGCTTACCAGGAGGGACTGGATTACAGTAGCAGCCATCTTACCATGGACATGGCCCAAGTTAATCTATGTCATATTGGTGGTGCACCAAGTGCCCTCCTGAGACTAATATACTTCCCAAACAACGATATCCAGGGGAGTAACAGTTCTGGGCCTAGGAGACCCAATGTTATACTGTTATTGTTATGTATTCAGGGAAAAGGCAGCTTACCACATCACCACTAATAAAGTTGACAATCATGAAGTGGATTGGTGTGGTATCCGGTGTCTACCCTTCAGTACCAGGGAACAGGGGTTACAGACCCTGAGACTAAGTGACTAAAACAGGTGAGACAATAGGGCTAAGAGGACACATAACATGCCCGTAATAAAGTACTATTCCACATAAGCGGGTTATGATTATGTGCGCCTTTACGCATTAGTAAAATCTATTAACTTGACCATGATAAAGGTATGGGGAGTGAAGCAACCATATTGTACTGGGGGGAGACATCTCTGTACATATTGCGACAAATAAGGAGGTCAACCATCTGGTCTCCCAGGTTATTACCCAGGTAAACACACTGGAGTGATAATGGTCAGAACAAAGGGGTCTTTACAGACATTGAGGCACCTCTCAGGGGCAGATCTGACAGGGTTTCCTGGCCTTCACTTGAGGGGCTAACTATCCATCTGGGAGATGTACACAGGTCGCCAGTCAATCTTCAAATGAGCCCCTTAGCCCAGGGGGCCGGCTTTGGGGACAAGGCTGGCCGTGCCCAGGGATTTCCCTTAGCCCATTGACCAGGACTAATAGGAAGTCTCAGAGACCAGTTACTATGGGTCAGCATATGTACAGGAGGGCGTCCTCAAGGTTAGCCACCCCCAGGTCTTTGATGATGACTGCATATAACCTGTCCAATGTAAAATAAAGGGTCTTAATTGTTTCCATCATGATTATGGTGTTGGAGTGAATTATTGTCCAAGCTAACAGTCTGCTACAGTAATGTCTGATCCAGACTTACTGTAGATCTCCAGAAGCATCTCTGGGCACTGCTAATGATTGAGAGAGCCCTGCCAGGGCTGGCTGCATCCATCATTCGGTCCAGAATCATCCCAACAGAGCTATTCCTGCAGTGAATAGGGGTATGTAGTGCCTTTCCTATCTCACTCAAAGAGCAGGTCATGGCAGTTGGTGGCAGCGGTGGGAGGCTCTAGAGGAAAAGACTGAGGATAGAACAGCAGTATGAGGACATGTCCTCAGCAGAACTGAGAAAGGCGCAGAAACTAAGAGGAATACCCCAGAAGAAAGGGGGCCAACCAGCAGATGTGATAGCAGCCTTGAGAAGGTATGATGCGGAACAGCTGGAACAAGAGGAGTTGGGTGAGGGGATAAGCACAATAGAAAGGACCCCAAGATCTCAGCAAGAAGAAGGACAGCTAGATGACATCCATAAGGAGGCAAGATGCAGGTTCAGGGAACTCAGAGAGTTTTGCTCCGGGGAGATAATGCTGGAAGAGGTAATTAAAGGAGTGAACCTAATAAAGCAGCAAATAGAGGAAGAACGTACAGGAGTGAGTGTCCAAGCTCAGCAAAGGCTTGGGGTCAACCCTGCAGAGATGCCAGTAAGAGTCAAACTGGCATATCAGAATTTTAAACAGTTTCAGGATGATAACGACAGTATTGACGGATTCATCCAAGAGTTTGAGCAACAATGTAAGGTACAGGACATACCTCTTGAAGAATGGGCCAAGTTACTGTTGACTAAGTTGACTGGAAAGGCCAGCGCAGCCTGTCGGGCCCTTTCTCCAAATCTAGCCATGGATTACAACCATTTGTGTACAGTATTACTGAGCAGATATGCCGTAACCCCTGAAACTTTTCTGGCCAGATTCAGAGGCACTACCAAGGGGCAAGAGGACACTCATGTCAAGGTAATGTGTAAATTGAGACGTGCCTGTACTCAGTGGTGGTCTACACAAGGAGCCACCACAGCAGAGCAAATTTTGGAGGTGGTGCTAATGGAACAGTTTTTGCAACTTTGTGCACCAGAATTGAGGGATTGGCTGCAGGATCAGAAGCCAGTAGATGGGGACCAGGCAGCTAGCATGGCCGACCATTTTGTTAGTACCAGAACTAAGAGAGATCCCCAGACTACCAATGCTAGTGGGCAGGTGAACCGGGGCTCAAGAGACTTGGGGCCAACACGGCAGGCCCCTATTGGTCATGGGCCCTGGGTACAGCATCAGAATGCATATGGACACCGGAGTACCCAGTCAGGACTCGTTCCTAAAACACACCTAGAGCCCAGACGGTCCCAGGGAAGATGTTTCCAGTGCAACCAACCGGGCCACAGGGAATGAGATTGTCCTCTGTCACGTAAGAATCAGAGAGGACCCCCTCAGTCTGCATTTAATTATTCGAGAGAATGGGATGCTGGAGCCGGACACCCCAACGCAGCCCCCTGGGAGCCAGAAGCAGAAGGATGGTACCACGGTATCCACACGGTGAGGAGAGCACAGAAAGACTCCGGGGAACAGCATAGACAACCAATCTGGGTGCAGTGTCACCAGGCTGTGGGTTACCGTGACTCAGGGTCCGCAGTCACTGTAGTTCTACCTAAGTGGGTGCGCCCATCAGACTGCATACAGAGGCAAATGTGGGTTATGGTTGCTGGGGGAAAACAATTTCCCATTCCCATGGCTCGCATTCAATTGGACTGGGGCACTGGAAGTAAGTCCACAGAGGTAGGAGTTATGGATAACCTGCCTGCGGATGTTTTGCTAGGGAATAATTTGGGTCACTTGGTAAGCCAGTATGTACAGCCCTTAACAAGAGCTCAAACCAGAGCCAATGGATGCAGGAGGAACCAGGACCAGACGGAATACTCAGAGCCCGGGGGAAGGGACTTGTTGGCTACTACATTGACCTTAGGCTGTGCCAACTGGGAAGAACTTAGAGTAGCATTGCAGGATGATGAAACGTTAGCAGGGGTAAGGGACAGGGCCGCCCAGGGCAAATCAGTCGATGATCTAGATAGTTTTGTCTGGGAACAGGGGTTGTTGAACAGGATCAAGGTGCCTGGGAAGGATGAGGTAGGAAGGGAACCACGAAAACAGTTAGTGGTCCCACAACAGTATAGAGGCAAGGTGTTACAGATAGCCCATGAGATTCCTCTGGGAGGGCATTTGAGGCAGAAGAAAACTCTGTGTAGGGTGGTGGAGGTATTTTTTTGGCCAGGATTGAATCAGGATGTAAAAGAGTACTGTCGATCCTGTGATGTGTGCCAAAGAACCCAGCCATTTAAGAAAAATAGCAGGGCGCCTCTGCAGTCACTCCCTGTGATGGAGATACCATTTCAGAGGGTAGCCATAGACATTGTCAGCCCACTAGCTAGGGTTAGCAAGACAGGCAAGAAATTTATTCTCACCATGGTAGATTATGCTACCAGGTATCCTGAGGCAGTGGTTTTATCCAGTATCTCAGCTCCTAAGGTGGCAGTGGCCTTAATGACTATCTTTACCAGGACAGGGTTTCTCCAGGAAATTTTGTCTGACAGAGGACCCCAATTTATGGCCAAAGTGACCGAACAATTATGGTCTGTGTGTGGCATAAGGCACATTACAGCCTCCCCCTACCATCCCCAAACCAATGGCCTCTGTGAGCGCTTCAATGGGACGCTCAAGCACATGATCCGTACCTTTACTGATCAGGAGCCAGACTGGGAACGATTATTGCCTTGTCCACTCTTTGCATACCGAGAGGTACCTCAGGAATCTACAGGGTATTCCCCGTTTGAACTTCTATATGGTAGGCCTGTGAGATGACCCTTGAGTGTGATCAGGGAGACGTGGGAAGGGGAATATAGTCACCACCCTGTGCCAGTGGCTACCTATGTATTAGCTTTCAGAGAAAACATGGCTAGGTTGGCTGGACTTGTGAGGAGCAATATGCTTAAAGCGCAAGGGAGAGATAGGAGATATTACAAGGCAGGAACCAGTTAAAGGGAACTGGAGGAGGGCATGGAGGTGCTCATGTTGGAACCTCAACCCCAGGATAAGTTACAGTTTCTTTGGAAGGGACCTTACCCAATTAGAAAAAAACTGGGCGACAAGTCATATGTGGTTATGGTAGATCCAGAGAGAGTGGTTACCAGGGTGGCCCACATTAATCGCTTAAAAGCATATGTACAGCGAGCAGCTCATATGTTAGCCATTTGCAGGGCCACAGAGGATGACCCAGAGGAAGGGCTGATACCAGACATGTTGCAAAAGGCATGGCAGAAAACGCTAGAAGACGGCCTTCACCAGGCCAAAGATCTAAGCACAAGCATACAAGCAGAATTACGAAAGATGTTACAATTAGGGGTTATTGAAGAATCCAGTAGCCCATGGGCATCTCCTGTAGTATTGGTACCCAAAAAAGACTGAACAACTAGCTTCTGCGTGGAATATCGTAGTCTGAATGATAAAACAAAAACGGATGGACGAGTTGTTGGACCGGTTAGGTACTGCCAAGTATTTAACCACGCTGGATCTCTCCAAGGGATATTGGCAGATCCTGTTGGAAGAGTCAGCTAGGGAGAAGTCCGCCTTTGTCACCCCCTTTGGACTATACCAATTTAAGGTAATGCCTTTTGGGGTGAAAAATGCCCCTTCTACCTTCCAGCGACTGGTAGACAAATTGTTACATGGGCACCAGGAGTATGCTCAGGCTTACTTGGACGATATAGCTATCTTTAGTCAGACCTGGGAGGAGCATATAGAAAATATTGCTAGAATTAAGCAAGCCATTAAACAAGCCAGGTTGACCATAAGACCAGATAAGTGCCAGTGGGCAAAGGCAGGTACAGTACTTGGGTCACTGGGTGGGCAGTGGGAAGTTAAGGCCAGAACCAGCCAAAGTAGAGGGTATTGCAGCTTGGCCTATCCCTAAGACTAAAAAGCAGGTGTTAGCTTTCTTGGGCATCACTGGGTATTACCGCAAGTTTATTTCGGATTTCAGCACTACCGCCAAGCCACTGACCGATTTGACAAAAAAGAAATTGCCCAGGGAAGTGACCCGGACTCCTGCTTGTCAGACTGCATTCCAGAACCTAAAGGAAGCTCTGACTTGTTCCCCAGTATTGGCTGCCCCGGACTATAACCGACCCTTTGTGGTCCAGACAGATGCCTCCATGTATGGCATAGGGGCCGTGCTAAGCCAGACAGATAATGAAGGAGTGGAACATCCTGTGGCATATTTGAGCAGGAAATTGTTGCAGCGTGAAACGGCCTATGCTACTGTGGAGAAGGAATGTTTGGCCGTAGTTTGGGCTTTGCGCAAACTTCAACATGATTTATATGGACGACCATTCACTGTGACCACCGACCACAACCCCTTGTGCTGGCTGTCTAAGGTAGCCGGAGAAAATGGACGTTTGCTAAGATGGAGCCTGGCACTACAGACATTCAATTTCCAAGTACAGCACCGTAAAGGTAAGCTCCATCAAAATGCAGATGGATTGTCACGCCAACTAGAGCTATGAGTATCAGTGTAGCTGAGGAAATCATGGTGACCCTTGGTGTTCTCAGGCTGCACTTGGGGGGCAAGTTGTCATAACTCAAGTTGGCCACTAGTTGTGCTTACCAGGAGGGACTGGATTACAGTAGCAGCCATCTTACCATGGACGTGGCCCAAGTTAATCTATGTGATATTGGTGGTGCCCCAAGTGCCCTCCTGAGACTAATATACTTCCCAAACAACGATATCCAGTGGAGTAACAGTTCTGGGCCTAGGAGACCCAATGTTATACTGTTATTGTTATGTTTTCAGGGAAAAGGCTGCTTACCACATCACCACTAATAAAGTTGACAATTACGCATGAAGTGGATTGGTGTGGTATCCGGTGTCTACCCTTCAGTACCAGGGAACAAGGGTTACAGACCCTGAGACTAAGTGACTAAAACAGGTGAGACAATAGGGCTAAGAGGACACATAACATGCCCGTAATAAAGTACTATTCCACATAAGCGGGTTATGATTATGTGCGCCTTTACGCATTGGCTAGTAAAATCTGTTAACTTGACCATGATAAAGGGATGGGGAGTGAAGCAGCCATATTGTACTGGGGGTAGCCGTCTCTGTACATATTGCAACACATAAGGAGGTCAACCATCTGGTCTCCCAGGTTATCACCCAGGTAAACACACTGGAGTGATAACGGTCAGAACAAAGGGGTCTTTACAGACATTGAGGCACCTCTCAGGGGCAGATCTGACAGGGTTTCCTGGCCTTCACTTGAGGGGCTAACTATCCATCTGGTAGATATACACAGGTCGCCAGTCAATCTTCAAATGTGCCCCTTAGCCACTCCCAGGGGGCCGGCTTTGGCGACAAGTCTGGCCTTTCCCAGGGATTTCCCTTAGCCCATTGACCAGGACTAATAGGAAGTCTCTGAGATTAGTTACTATGGGTCAGCAAATGTACAGGAGTGCATCCTCAAGGTTAGCCACCCCCAGGTCTTTGATGATGACTGCATATAACCTGTCCAATGTAAAATAAAGGGTCTTAATTTTTTCCATCATGATTATGGTGTTGGAGTGAATTATTGTCCAAGCTAGCAGTCTACTAAAGTAATGTCTGATCCAGACTTACTGTAGATCTCCAGAAGCATCTCTGGGCACTGCTAATGATTGGGAGAGCCCTGCCAGGGCTGGCTGCATCCATCATTCGGTCCAGAGTCATCCCAACAGAGCTATTCCTGCAGTAAATAGGGGTATGGAGTGCCTTCCATATCTCACTCAAAGAGCAGGTCATGGCAGTGATGACCTTCTGACTCTCTGTCCTCTATCTCTATATTAATACAATGTAACAATCTCCTGACTCTCACTTCCCTGTCTCTATATTAATGCAATATGATGATCTTTTGACTCTCACTTCCCTGTCTTTCTATTAATGCAATATGGTGATCTTCTGACTCTCATTCCTATATATCTATATTAATACAATGTGGTGATCTTCTGAGTCTCACTCCTATTTCTCTATATTAATACAATGTGATGATCTTCTAACTCTCACTCCTCTGTCTCTATATTAATGCAATGTGATCATCTTCTGACTCTCACTCCTCTGTTTCTATATTAATACAATGTGATGATTTTGTGACTCTCACTCCCTCGTCTCTATATTAATAAAATGGGATGATCTTGTGATTCTCAGTCCTCAGTCCTCTCACTCCTCTCTCTCTCTCTCTCTCTCTCTCTCTCTCTCTCTCTCTCTCTCTCTCTCTATATATATATATATATATATATATATATATATATATATATATATATATATATATATATATATATATATTGTGACCGTTTGGCTCTTAGATGATATGATAAGCAAGTGGAGTATGGAGTTCTTGACAGGAGTGACGGAGTTAAAACTTTTGAAGAACTCCTAATTAGTGCAACTTCCCTTTAAAAGCCTGGAAAGCAGACATGGAAGGGGGTGTGGCTGGCTAGGCTCTGGGAAGGCTGTGTGCTGCCGTCAGAGTGAAGCTGAAAGGTGATCCGGTGTGGAGATTACAGTGGAAGCTTTGGAGCAAGCCTGTAAGAGATCACCTGATTTTCTGTGGCTGGGAGTACTGGGACAACAGCAAAGAAGTGTGGGCTGTTTGCAGTCGCAGGACGTTGTGAGCTGGAAGAGTGAATACAGCCTCAGGACGCCAAGTAAGTGAAGGGATTAGTGAGAATCCCCAGACAGAGTTGCCTTAAAGGCCTAAGCGTGTGTGAAGCTGACAGAGGTCTCTGAGTGAAGGTGCCCAGACTTATTATGCCCCAGAGAAGAGGCTGAGTTTTTGAAGAGTAAAGTGACTAGTAGTTGGTGTTGTTATATATTCAAGGGTCCCTGGGGTGAAGCATACGGGAGAGACGGGCGGGCCCTATGCTTCATCCGCGACTATGTACTGAGTACCGTGGAAAAGGCTTAAGAAGAGATTATGTGTATCCTGGCCACAAGGTGGAAATATAACGTAAGAAGAGATTATGTGTATCCTTGCCACAACGTGGCAATATAACGTAAGAAGAGATTATGTGTATCCTGGCCACAAGGTGGCAATATAACGTAAGAAGAGATTATGTGTATCCTGGCCACAAGGTGGCAATATAACGTCAGAAGAGATTATGTGTATCCTGGCCACAAGGTGGCAATATAACGTCAGAAGAGTTTATGTGTATCCTGGCCACAAAGTGGCAATATAACGTAATAAGAGACAGACTGTATCCTGGCCACTCGGTGGCGCTATTGTGCGAAAGCTACCCCTTCCGGAAGACACAGGGTTGTAGTGTTTTTCCCCTGCTGCAGATAAGCTGCACAGGAGTAGTCAGGGTGTTCCTGCGTTACAGTCAGCACGTTTACGTAGATGTTTATTTCCTTTATTTTAAGCAGAGTTACTTATTCAGTTTGTTTCTCGTTCTTGTAAATAAATCAGTTTGCTGCATTTCAAGCAAGTATCAGTCTCTTCTTCAAGTAACCACCGATTTACACGACCATCCTTGTCACAATATATATATATATATATATATATATATATATATTAATACAACATGATGATATTCTAACTCTCACTCCTCTATCTCTATATTAATACAATGTGATGATCTTCTAACTCTCACTCCTCTATCTCTATATTAATACAATGTGATGATCCTCTGACTCTCACTCCTCTTTATCTATATTAATACAATGTGATGACCTTCTGACACTCTGCCCTCTATCTCTATATTAATACAATGTAGTAATCTTCTGACTCTCACTTCTCTGTCTCTATATTAATGCAATATGATGATCTTTTGACTCTCACTTCCCTGTCTCTATATTAATGCAATGTGGTGATCTTCTGACTCTCATTCCTCTATATCTATTTATTAATACAATGTGATGATCTTCTGACTCTCACGTCCCCGTCTCTATATTAAGGGAATATGGTGATCTTCTGACACTCACTCCTCTATATCTATATTAATACAATGTGATGATCTTCTGACTGTCATTACTCTTAATCTGTATATTTATACAATGTGATGATCTTGTGATTCTCAGTCCTCTATCTCTATATTAATAGAATGTGATAATCGTTTGACTCTCACTCCTCCTTCTTTATTTTAATGGAATGTGATGATATTCTGACTCTCACTTCTTTGACTCTATATTAATACTATGTGATGATCTTCTTACTCTCACTCCTCTGTCTCTATATTAATACAATGTGATGTTCTTGTGACTCCCTCTCCTCTATCTATATATTAATACAATGTGATGATTGTGTAACTTTCTCTCCTATCATATCTATATTAATACAATATGATGATCTTCTGACTCTCATTCCTCTATATCTATATAATAATACAATGTGATGATCTTCTGACACTCACTCCTCTATCTCTATATTAATAGAATGTGATAATCGTCTGACTCTAACTCCTCTGTCTGTATATATTAATACAAAGTTATGATCTTGTGACTCTCACTCCTCCTACTCTATATTAATACAATGTGATGATCTTCTAACTCTTACTCCTCTATCTCTATATTAATAGAATGTGATAATCGTCTGACTCTCACTCCTCTGTCTCTATATTAATACAATGTGATGATCTTGTGACTCCCTCTCCTCTATCTATATATTAATACAATGTGATGATTGTGTAACTTTCTCTCCTCTATCTCTATATTAATGCATTGTGGGGATCTTCTGACTCTCACTCCTCTATCTATATTAATACAATATGATGATCTTCTGACTCTCATTCCTCTATATCTATATAATAATACAATGTGATGATCTTCTGACACTCACTCCTCTATCTCTATATTAATACAATAGGATGATCTTCTGACTCTAACTCCTCTGTCTGTATATATTAATCCAAAGTTATGATCTTGTGACTCTCACTCCTCCTACTCTATATTAATACAATGTGATGATCTTCTAACTCTCACTCCTCTATCTCTATATTAATACAATGTGATGATCTTCTGACTCTCACTTCTTTGACTCGACATTAATACAATGTGATGATCTTCTTACTCTCACTCCTCTATCTCTATATTAATACAATATGATGATCTTCTAACTCTCACTTCTCTATTTCTATATTAATACAATATGATGATCTTCTGACTCTCACTTCTCTGTCTCTATATTAATAATATGTGACGATCTTCTTACTCTCACTCGTCTATCTCTCTATTAAAACATTGGGATGATCATGTGACTCTCACTCCTCTGACACTATATTAATACAACATGACGATTTTGTGACTCTTAGTCCTCTATCTCTATATTAATACAATGTCATCATTTTCTGACTCTCACTCCTCTATCTCTATATTAATACAATGTGATGATCTTGCTACTCTAATTCCTCTATCTATATATTAATACAATGTGGTGAGCTTCTAACTCTCACTCCTCTGACTCTATACTAATACAATGTGATGATCTTGCTACTCTAAATCTTCTACCTATATATTATTACAATGTTATGATCTTCTAACTCTTACTCCTCTATCTCTATATTGATACAATGTGATGATCTTCTGAGTCTCACTCCTCTATCTCTTCTATATTAATGCAATTTAATGATCTTGTGACTCTCACTCCATCATCTCTATATTAATATAATGTGATGATCTTGTGACTCTCGCTCCTCTATCTCTATATTATACTATGTGATGATCTAGTGACTCTCACTTCTCTATCTCTATATTAATACAATGTGATCATCTTGTTACTCTCACTCCTCTATATCTATTTATTAATGCAATGTGATTATCTTCTGACTCTCACTTCCCTGTCTCTATATTAATGGAATATTGTGACCTTCTGACACTCACTCCTCTATATCTATATTAATACAATGTGATGATCTTGTGATTCTCAGTGCTCTCTATATTAATACAACTTGATGATCTTCTAACTCTCACTCCTCTATCTCTATATTAATACAATGTGATAATCATCTGAATCTCAGTCCTCCATCTCTATATTAATACAATGTGATGATCTTGTGACTCCCTCTCCTCTTTCTCTATATTAATACAATGTGATGAATGTGTAACTTTCACTCTTCTGACTCTATATTAATACAATGTGATGATCTTCTAACTCTCACTCCTCTGACACTATATTAATACAATGTGATGATCTTCTGACTTTCACACCTATATCTATATATTAATACCATGTGATGATCTTCTTACTCTCACTCCTCTATCTATATATTGATACAATGTGATGATCTTGTGACTCTCACTCCTCTATCTATACATTGATACAATGTTATGCTTTTGTGACTCTCACTCCTATATCTCTATATTAATACAATGTCATTATCTTCTGACTCTCACTCTTCTATCTCTATATTAATACAATGTGATTATTTTCTGACTCTAACTCCTCAATTTCTATATTATTACAATTACTGTAATGAATAACTCTTTATCTGCAGTAAATCTGAGATGCAGAATATTCCCATAAAATAAACTTTAATATCATCAGCACTTTATCATAATCACATTCATTACACATTGAGACCATATGAGGAATAAGATCAGTTCAGAATAATACAATGGGTGAACAGATGAATTTCCTGTACAACCATTAATTAATACAGCAATCTTCCACAATGCTTCTGCTCAGATCAATTAAGTGATTTTGTAAGGTGAGACCTATGTTGCATGTTTGTGTTTGTGTGTTTATTTTGATGCAAATGATAAACAATTTGCATTCAATCACATGTTTAATGCTGGATTAAATATGTGTATTGCTGATTGAAACTGGGCTTTACTATATAAAGTCGAGCAAAGGTAATCAGCCTAATTTGTCCAGTAATATCAAACAGTTCAAAGAAGTTCACCACAGTTCAATGACGTATCCAATAAGTAATGTTATTAGAACTTGTGGTTATTAAATCTCGATAAATAATAATGATTAATGTCAGGGGAGGAAAATCTGTTAAGAGCTATTGGGAATAATGCAAAGCCAGTAGTCTGCAATCTGAGCCTGTTTATTTTCTATGAACAGAGCTAGTAATGTGAAAAGGGAAAGGGCAATTTTAGTATTGCAGTTTATTAAGTGGCTTTCGTTTGTATAGTTCTAAACATTTAATATGTATAATGGATAGATTTAAAAATCATGCAAAGCATGGTGGGAGAGATGTCATAATTCAAAGAGTGATGAAGAACTCTGTGAGAGAGCACTGATTTAATTCAGTTTGAACTCAAGGGTACATATATACATCTACATCTATGTCTGCATACACTGCAGTGGAGAGACCCATTCAGGGACTGTTTGTTTGTTATATGCAGTTAGAACAGAGCTTATAAGCACTTCTTAATAAAATAAAGTACATAAAAGGAAGTAGATACACAGGTATATTATATACAGTACTTTGCAAAATCCAGGAACCTTCCTTATCCCTTTAAGACATTAAAGGTACTTGTTTCCATCCCATTTTATATGATAGACCTTCTAAATAATGCTATTAGTTCTTGTCTAAGATAATATACTATACATCACAATGTGACGCTTGCATACATACAGGATCTTATTGTAAGTAGAAGTTGCTGTGTATGGAGAAGTTCCTAATCTTCCCACCCTCTTCCTCAGCTTCCACCACTCACTTATCTTTCACTGTTGACAAGGCCATCATCACATCCACCTCCCAGGCCTGTTGTCTTGGGATTCTACTGGATCATGCCCTCTCGTTTATTCCTTACCTACAATCAATCACAAAATGTTGTCTTTTTCACCTAAAAAGTATTGCCAAGTAAGTCACTACCTTACACTAGACACAATTAAAATTTTAATCCATTCTCTCATTATATCCAGCAGCTCTCTCCTTTCTGGTCTCCTCATCCGTCTTTCTCCACTCCAGTCTATATTGAATGCCTCCACTAGACTCATCTTCCAAATTCAAAGCTCAACATCTGCAGCACTACTCTGTCAATCATTCCACTGGCTTCCCATAGTTTCCAAAATAAAATTTGAAATCATTAGCTTAATGTATAAAGCCCTCAACAGTAGTGCACCCCCTTATATCTCTGCTCTTATTTCTAAATACTCCCCCAACCGGACTCTTCTTTCTACTAATGACCTTTTTTCATCAGGACTTTTCTTATGCTGCCCCAATTCTTTTAAACTTCTTGCCTTGCTCCATTAGACTATCCTTTTTTCTCAACATCTTCAAAACCAACGAAAAACACATCTGTTTAACAAGCTTATGACCTTCAGCATTGATATACACCACACATCGATCACCCTTCTGTACATCATCCTCACCTTAGTTTGTGGGTTTTCTACCTTACTAAGGGCCTTCTTTCAATTGCAAGCCGCATGTCTGCAATCGTGTTGCGGGTTCCTGTTGATCTCCGTTTGCGAGGCTATTCAATTGCTCCAGGTCGCGAGTTGAGATCCTGAAGCCAGCTCCGTTAAACCATGCACTTGTTCGGAGCAGTTGTGGGCGGGAACCGTATCAATTTACAGAGCCCGTAACTGCCCATTTCGAATTGGCCAATAGAAAATGAGACTGTCATAATTACGGCAGCAAAACATGGAGGTTACGTGTCAATCAATCAGATTCAGGGGTCCGATATGCGATCAGGCTCGCACAACTTTCAAATGTAGAATTATGAAAATGAATGCCAATACTGTTCTAGTCCATATGGGTGGCCTGATATATATTAACTCATTGATACCCAAGATCAATTTAACCCCTAAATTACATATAAAAAGGCTTGAGGCTGTTGTGCAATTAATTCTAACGTCTTTCATCACTCTCCCCGTAATTTACAGTGCAGGATTACTGTTTTATTTGCATTTACAGTGCTACGAATGAGTGTTTTACCCCCATTGAGGGTACTCTCGAGTACATGTAGGATTTTCTCGTCCATTTGCGGTTATGAGTGTGGATACGTTTGCAAGCTTGGAGAATTGGAGCAATTGAATAGCGATTTGCGATTTTAGCCCTGCAAAAGTGACACATCAAAGGCTTCTGGAGGCTGTAAGTTGCGAGTTGGATGGCCAACATTTTTTCAAGCTTGTAACTCGTAACCCGATCCGAGCACACAAAAATAGCAAATTTGATTGCGATCTCAATTATGAGCCTCCGGATCTCAAATCCAGCCAATGGAATGAGGCTCTTTGTGCTTTAGGGAAAGAACTTTGTGCGTTTGATTTTAATCTCAAAGACATGGCCCTGCATTCTTTATCTTTACCATTCAGTATCTAGGCCTGTCTGAGGGCCTGTTGAAGGCTCACAGCCATCTACAAATCCGGTGCTATTCAATTGATCAAGGGCGCAAGTTACGAGCCGAAGCCTCAAGCGCATAAACCTTCCCTCGGCCGCAAAATGTTAATGGACTGGACTAGATGCAGTCCACAGTTAAGATCCAATCCCATGAATTGATTGTGTTGTAGATTCTGAAAAAGTAGCATGCAAGTCCCGGTGTTGGTCGTTTGAACAGTGCAGTATATTGCAGTTTTGTTCATTTATATTTTTCTGCTTATGAATTTACACTTAATCCTTAATTACACATATTTAGAATTAAATTACACACATAGATTCACAAAGAGCTAGTTCACTCTATACACACACCCCCATCCCATCCCCCACACCTCATCCCCCAACAGTTAATAAATACACATAATACACAAAACAATTGTCTTTATATATATACAGAAACACTTATTTTTATTTATCTTTATATTATTTTTTTTATTTAAATGGAGGGATGGAGAGAGGAGGGGAGAGGAGAGACAGGTGACCCTGGGGAGTGGTGGCGGAGAGGAGGAGGAAGTGGGGAGTGGCAGATCAGAGGAGGAGGTGGAGGAGTTGGAGGAGGAGTTCTGGTGGAAGAGTTGGAGATGGAGGAGGAGTTGAGGCGGTGGAGAGTGGAGGAGAGGAGGGTAGTGGGGTGGAGGTGGTGGGTGGTGCCAGGTTGCCTTAAGAACTAGGCATATCTAGTCCAGGGACAGAGGAGAAGGGGCCTGATCCCTAGGGGGTAGTTCGAGAGAGGAAAAGGCCTCAGGGACAGATCAGGGAGCCAAGGATCCCCATCCACAGTTGGGAGGGCAAGAGGCTAAGGGCAAGTACAGGGCCCATAACTATACACACCAGGATAATGTGGTCCTTCTTGGTGCAATCTGTAGCCACAGGGCGAGGGAAGTTAGGCCTGGCCCTAGGGCCCAGTCATGGAAGGATATAGCCGCTGCAGTAACACCAGTGGGTATAGCAGATAGGGATGTGAGCACTGGCTTGACGACATCAGGGCCAAGGTGAGGAGGATGATGGCCCTGGTGGACAAGCAAGCTGCAGCACCAAGTGGTGGCCCCAAAGTGACAGTCCGTTGCAATGAGTGGGAGAGGGTTGCCAAGGAACTATTGAGCCAAATACCCACCGCTGGAGCTTCAGGCCTGGTGGCCTAGCAGAATCCAGCCTCCATGTCAGGTGGAGGGGGAGAGAAACAGCGCACCATCTTATGTTAATACCTCATGAGATGAAGTAGATATACTGTAATTCACACAGATAATTCCTCGTATCTGTTCTTGCTTCTAGGCAGTGTGGAACAAGATCTTATTTGATGCACTTGCACCCTTACAAATATAATGCTAATCAATGCTTAAAACATGCTAGTGCCCTCCAGGCTACTTGTCTATACCAAGAGATCGCTTATGGGAACAATATATATAAAATGATATAGACTAATTACGTTTTGGGGATTTCCATTTCGCATAATAAAGATTGGAAAGAACAACCAAATCTTGTTGGGCATATAGCTTTTATATTTTATTTTATTTGATTCATCAAAGTATATATAACATTCTTGTTGAATGTAGTAGATAATCATAAAAACTCTAATAAAATTTACAGCAATAAAACCAGACCCTCCCCACTTGGCCACTGCCACCTCCTCACCAAGCAATGGCCCAGGGACCCCCACCACCAAACAAGGGTGCACAGGCGGAGATGCTGGGATCCAGGCCAGCATCTCTGCCAATCATGAGGAGGTCATGCACAGCTTGTAGGAGGAGTGGAGACACCATCTGACGATGGAATCTAACCCTGCTGCTCTGCTCAGTATGGTGGTGGATCAGAGCGCATTTCAACACCTGTCTATGGACGCCTTGTGCATCGCTTTGGTCCTCAGCCCTGTGATCTCCACCTTGGAGGCTAATTTTGAAAGTGTTATGTTTTTGTTTTGTTTTGTTTTAGGAACAATTTAGGTCCATGAAAGCATCTTCTGCATCTGCAAGCATTTTGAAGGAAATATATGAAGTTTCAGGTTTTCACAGTGCCACTAAAGTATACATTCCTTCAATGACAGTACCCCCTTAACATGTAGCTCCCACAATCTTAAAGCTATCATATAGCCAGATATCTCAGACATCATTGTTGTTAGCTTAAATGTAGACTAATACCGCTATGGCGGTGGACTTGCAAAGTCTCACAATGGCATGTTAATGACAGCCAGCATTAACATATGCACTGGTGAAGCATATGATCCTGACGTCCATATCAGTCTAAGAACAGATTCTTGGGTCTGATGTAAGTAACATTGAATCTGGCTGCTGACCTTTGTGTCCTCTTCGTATTAATGGGTATTTTTCCCTATTGGTGATATCAAGAGTATCCTTTAACGTGCTAATAGCTGTATAGCTGATGGATGTGATATCAGTGTTGATGCACAATATCATATGGAGAAGGTGATAGTACACCTTGACCACTGACGCTGGTCACAGCTAAGCATTTATTGTGAGATGACACATCATTATTAATGGTCATGGCCAGTGAGTTGTCATGAGAACTAGCTAATGGTTAGTAATGCTTGCAGATGGGAATCAGGTGAGTTGGTATATTGTTACAGTTACAGTATTTAGCACTGTACTTTACATGCATGATTATGTATTTTTTATCCTCCTCCGCCTTTTTTTTTTATTTTTTAACCAATTTTTTTTTAGATTTTTATTTTGTCAACACATTGTATGTGTGAAAATGGACTGGATTACATCGTCCAGAGGTTTAAGCATCTGTTTCATTGAGCGGATATAGACAAGTTGTAAGTGCTATGCAAATTAATGGTTTCTTCAATTAAATGGAGTGATTTTTAATGATCCTTCAGTGACCACATGTGACCCTGTTAGGTGCTATGCATCATGATTATTCTAGACTACATTACCCCCTTTAGGTATCCCCTTTTTCCCAAAACCAAAACTCTTGCCCTCCCGGGATCCACCCACACCACACCCATGATATTAATGCACTGTCTTGTCCATTTCTGGTTGTGCTCTGTGTCTGAAATAAAGCTTTGTTATCCCGTTCTCATAGTTTAAGTGTGTTTTCAATAGTTGGGGTTTTGGGACATCCACATACATCCTATTTGTGTCACATTACTATATCAGTAAACTAATGAGCACTAGTTACTATGCAATAGGTTAATACATATAAAAACAACAACAAAAAGCTCCCTGGACAAATCTTTATACTGACCCTGGATGTATTTATATAAGGTAATCATATCTCCTCTTAGACGCCTTTTTTCTAGAGTTCTAACACACTGTTGTGTATGACGTTAGCTTAGTTCTACAATCATCATTTTTGCTTATTGCTTCTACAGAGGCTATATATATATATATATATATATATATATATATATATATACTATATTTTTCCCTGTATAAGATGGTATTTTTTACCATTTTTTTTAAGTTTACATTAGGGGGGTCTTCTTATCCATGGAATGTTGCAATTAGATACCCTGGTCTGGTACTGTAATGCTGCATCTGGCCACTAGTTTTAAGACAGGAGAAAAGATCACAGGTATTGGAAATGCATTGGTTCTAATGAGATTGCATTACACTGAAAGTGTGCATAGAAATGTGTATTTTATAGCTTCTTATTGTGTTACACATATATTTAAGGGCACATCTGTGATGATTTTCACTGATTTCCATTCCGGCTCAAGATCCCTGTGATCCCTATGTTAACGGAAAAATGCAATGCACAGAGCGAGTTAGTAATAAGTGATGTGATCACAGGGATATTGAGCTGGAATGGACATCAGTGAAAATCATGACAGAAAGTGCCCTTAAATATATGTGTAACACAATGAAAACCTATAAAATACACATTTGCATATTTATTTATTTATGAATTTTGGGCGCCCAAAAATTGGGGTTGTCTTATACATGGGGGCATTTTATAGACAGAAAAATACGGTATATCTAGTCGCTAACACCTTCGGCAAAATCCATATATTCATACTCTCAATCACATCTCTTTCAAAATTTAGGTCACTATGGCTGATCCTAATCAGTCCAAAGCAAAGGCTACTCCATGCGTTGCTGCCTCCTCACCAGCCAGTGTCCCATTGATTTCTGTCAGTCATGCCTTGCTCAGGCATTGGACAATAGAGGCATTCCCTATCCAGCCTTGGCTATTAAAATTGAATTTTACTGCCTCCTCCAAGAAGCCCAATGAGGCCAACCGTTTCACTAGGTATCTGTCAAACCCCACATCACTGCACTTATTATCCTGCCTCATTAATGGGTTTAATGAAGGCTTTCACTTAGGGGTGCTGGCATTAACCCAAGTATACTTGACATGTGACACCCTACTTTCCACTGTAAAGGTGAGGTGGTGAAAAGGCTTACCTACTAGTTTCATTCTCATTTCCGTCCTATGCTTGATCATCCTAAACACCCTCAGATGCCACAGCCTAATTTATTACCTAGATGATATTTTTTTTATCGAATCTTCAAACGCCCCAATGTTCAACTCGTCTCTTCAACGAGCTGAAAAGAATGAAGATCATTCCCACAAATTACAATATCTTGGAATCATCCTCGACACCATCCACATGGAATCCAGACTGCCTCCAAATAAGCTTGAAAGACTTCAAAACGACATAAGCAAGATTATCCTATCAAACAAAATGCTTGGGCATTTAAGTTATGCTACAAAGATACTGCAGCAAAGCATGCCATTTCTCAGCAACCTCCTAGCTGACCTAACTAAACACAAAAATCAACATTTCGATTAGTGACGAGTCTTCCTGCAATGGTAGATCCTTTTTCCTTGACAGGCCCTCAAATTCATCTCTAGAAGTCCATGAAATCGCTACCGACTCCCATTTTAAACTTCTGTATAACCTCCAAATCCTCACTTCATACTGGCCATACTACACCGCAGTCAACACCACACTCCAACTCTTAACAGCAGTCACCACAGCCAAAGCCTGGAATCAGGAGTGTAGTAACCGCCCTGTCACAAACATTACCACCAATAAGGCTACCTTTCTATTAATTAAAAAAACTCAAATCCAAAGATACTGAGACTATGTCCCTCATCAGGGATTTTGCACTCCTCGCCCTCACCCATAAATTATTTCTCCACCCTTCCCTACTCCAATCAATCCCACATCTTCAACTACCACTCCATTCCTCCAAACTTTGTCATCCTCGATTCAGGAACCCATCTACCTCGAATTCAACCTGAGATCCTCTCCTTTTACATGTTCGCCAGAACATGCTAGATGGACTAGCTGCAAATACCCGCCAGACCAACGAGTGAGCATGGAACATGATTAATTACAGAATCACTGCATCACTCACCCTCTCTGAATTCCTTGCATTTTCATAGCAGTGCCATCAAGGCCTCTGACATCATGTCACTACAATTAAAACATATATAACTGGGTGCAATTCCACTTTGCCTCATCCCCCAAACTCTTTATAACCCTCCTACTTCCCCCACCTTTGTACATATTTTTCAATGTCATCTAGGATGCTATCACTTTAAGGGCAACCAGAAGCCGCTTCCAGTATCAAACTGCCATATCTAGTTCAATCCCAGTCCCAGTGCTAGTCTAGGTTCCTGTGTAGATTCAAACCCATAGTAGTGATGAAAAGGGCTCTATAAACTTCTATAGGGAGATCCATAGACTGATTGAGCCATCAAGTAAAGTTAATTAGATTGTCAGATAAAAATGTAAACACTATTGTTTCACTATACAATACAAAGTGATGTCAAGTGCAAGGCATATGTATTTGATCCATTGTCTTGCAGTTAACCACTAATTGGTATTTACTTGATCATCCCCCATGCAATCCAATAGGGAGCTTGGATTGTTAGAAATGTTATGGAAGTCCTGGTTGGTCATTAAAAGTGAATACACCTTAGATGCCACAGCGCTCCTCTAGCCGACTCCTGTATTTTTTAAACACACCTGAATATTTGAAGCTAAGCTGTCTCTCCCAGTTGGATGCACTTCTAGGGCTAAAAACAGTCTTGTACAAAGTAACAAGAACATTTATTTTCAGATAATTGCTCCTTGGAGGTCCAGCGTGAAACAGCTAGAGCAGCAAGTTTAGAGAGATGCTGAGCTCTTATTATCGGATCAAAGGTTAATAAAGCACCCGCAGGGAACATCCAAGCTCAGATAGGGCTTATATAGTACAGGAATCTGACAGAGTTTAAATGCAATTCAAAAATGTGAATCTAACTATTTTTAAAACATCCTCAGATTTAATTTTAGCTGTGATTCTTTCATTTAGTTGCTGACATTCACATATCCTTACAAACAACCCAGTGGCCCTTTTATACTAGAGAGCTTTTCCATTGGTCATAATGAAGGCATTGACATTTATTACTGCCACATTGTCCTGATTAAAACTTCCTGATCTCCTCCCACATCAGGAATTAAATAAAAAGTTTGCAAAGCAGCGCTGCAATAGGATAATATATTGTCACAACGCGCTCTTCCTTGGGTTTGAAAAGGCGAAGAAGACCAATCCTACCTGCAGGTTGTTTGGTTCCTTTATCACCACCTACTGGATAGTAAAACCAGGGACTAGGAGAAGTTGCCAATTCTCCAGACCAAGATGTGGTTGCAGGATAAAGTTACAGAGTTTCAGGACAAGTTACTATGTACCAGGACAAATTTCAGAAATTATTTTCTGATTATAAAAAATAAGAAACGCCTTCCTTTTAAATGAAACACAAAATACTTGTGTGTCCCAAACAGAGCATAACTTTTTTCAGGTTACATTATTATACAGTCAGTGCACCAATCACCACTAGCCCCTTCCTTTGGAAAACATATATTTCACACCTTATGCCCCTTTTGTCTTCAAGTACTTGAGGCCAGTCTGCCTCCTCCCCTTCCCCAGTGCCAATGGGTCTAGGGTCCTTTTTATCAGCTACCTCTGGCTGGATCTGGGCAGAGCAGGGATACTCTAGGTAGTGTAGATGCTGGGGAAAAGTGTCTGGGTGAGGGGTCTGTGTCTTTAACCCATGTGGGGAACCATGGACCTGGAGTGTGCAAGGTTGAAATTAACAATTACAGGCTCTCCACTATGCGGGTAGACCAGCAGACTGTAGTGGGGTTGGTTAGCAGGCTTGGGGTACCTCCTGAATGGCTAGGGAATAGAGGAAGATCCCGTGACTCCAGGGGTCTATGAAGTTGGGTTTACCTACTCCCTAGCTGTCCTCCCTTGGATGGAGATACCTTTATTAAGTCAGAGGAGAGTTAGCTAGGGGATTTGGGGTGGAGCTCAAACAAGTTACTTCAAATGTAATTTCAATAACAAATATACAGATTTCCTCAATAAAATTCACAAACTGCCAGATACCTTTAAGGAATCACATTTCAGCAAACCTCTGTACAGATATAAAGATATAAACACTGATCTTGTATTTCTGCAATTAAATCTCCAGTAGAGTTTAATTATTATTATTATTATTATTATTTCCTATGTATTAATACTTTTACAAGGTTGTAGTATCAATTGCTTGTGCATTAATTTCTGTTCAGAATCTCTATTTAATCTGATGAATATGTAAATGACAACACACATTGATTGTTTGTAATCAAATCTGTAATTATCTGGGTAGATGAATCTTTTGGCTTCTTACATTTGCAGGCAAATAGAGATTGTCCTCCTATAAATCTATATACAGTATGTACAATTTAAATTTAGTGAAGCTACTAAATATCCGAAGGACGGACATGAAGTAAATAAAATGTAAGCAGGTTCCAGTTCTTTGGATGTTATATATCATTACATTATTTGTATATGTATAAACAAATAATATAATATGGATTTCAATGTTGATTGAGATAAAGGTTGAGTGAATAGGTGGCATTTGGATACTTCATTGAATATGATATTTTATATTGTTCAAGTAATAGGAGGGATTTAAACAGAGAAATAGAGAGTTAGAGGTAGTTAGAACAGGGTCTTCCATACATGTATATGTTCTATCACTCTTTTAGCCCCCATATGCTAAGTTATGTTGTGATTAATAGCCTTCCCACAAAATCTATAGTACGAGTTAGTTAACAGCCCCACGCTGATGAGCTCCATTAGGTCTAAACAGTGATTGTCTGTGGGTATCATATACCATACATCAAAACTGTGTAATACAGCGAGCATATGCCTAAAAGGAGCCATGTATAAAGTGGTATTTGGACTAAAGAGTAAAAATTTATTGTGGACTCTTTTGCAAGTGCAATAATTGTATTGCTTGTAATTCTGAGCAGAAAATTTTCTTTTCTTATTTTTAGACATTCAAATGGGAACACAAATGTACTATTTATTTACTGTAATATATATATTCACATCAGTAAGGGAAAGGTTCAACATTGCTTTAAAAAAAGAAAACACTTTTTCCACATGCTTTCTATTTAAGCAAGAACCATAACCGAGGTGATTGGATACTGGAAATTTAACATTGTGGTTGATGATCGGAAGCACTGGACCTTGGACCAACTTACAGTGGGTTAAAACTGTCTGGCCATGCTTGGTCAGTTTCTGTGGATGACCAATGCACTTCTTTTCTCCTTTACATTTCATTCAATTATCACAAACTGCAGAATCACAGAGAGCATGTCTTGACTCATCCATATATATCTCATTAAAGTGAAGGGCATTCTGTATGTGGGTATGAGATCTTGATCTTGACCTTCCCTGTTTGCTGCATACCCTGACCTCAAATTTGGATTACTGGCTTTGTTCAAATTCAACTTACCCTAAATTTGCATGTCTACCATTTCCAAACTTAATTTTTTTCTGTAATATCATTACTAGCCTTAGACCCATGTCCCAGGCCTGTGGTCAGTCTTATATTTCAAAATCAGCCCTGAGGTTTAACAACCTGAGTAGCAACAAGCATTGTTTTACTTTTTGTTGTTTACTCATTCAGTTGTGCCCAACTCTCTCTGACACTATGAAACACAGTACACAAGGGACATCTGTCAGCTGCTGTCTTCAATGATCTCATCTATTCATCTCCACCTCTGCCGTCCCCTTTGTGTGCCTTCAATCTTTCCCAGCATCAGAGTCTTCTCTAGGGAATTCTGTCTTCTCATGATATGGACAAAATATTTGAGCTTCTCCCGCATGATCAAACCTTCCAGTGAACAGTTTGGCTTCAATTTCTGTAGGGTTGATTGATTGGATCTTTTTGCAGTCCAAGGATCTCTAAGCAGTTTCTCCAATACCACAATTCAGAGTCGTCAATTCTACAGAGCTCAGCCTTCAGACTCTTATATCTGTATGTTACTAGTAGAAATACCATAGTTCCAACTATGCAGACCTTTGTTGATAATGATATATTTCTACTTTTTACTAGCTTGTCCAGATTTACCATAGCTTTCCTCCCTAGAAGCTAACTTATTTTAATTGCATGGCTGCAGTCACCATCTACAGAGATCTTGGATCCCAGGAAAATAAAATCTGTCACTGCCTCCACTTCTTTCACATCTATCTGCTAGGAACTTAGACCGCAGTTTGCCATGGTTTTCATCTTTTTTATGAGCAGCAAGTTTTACATGGGGCTTAGTTACCATTCTTCTAATCTTTATAAGGTATTGACTTGATTTATCTAGAAAAATACATGTAAAATTGTGCATGTAACAGTACATAATATTATTATCATAAGAGCCCCTACAGAAATATAAAATGCACATCCCTCATACACAGAGCAACTCTGACTCTATTGTCCTGCTGTGTATCTAAGTGTTACTGTAACAAATGTTTACTGATAATGGCTTGTGATCATTAGTAGATACATTAAGAAGAGCAACAGTAGCCTCCGGCTGTTCTTAGATGTCTCAAATGTTATTACACCAGATAACACATTAAATAATTCATAATAATGATCTTAGTGGCTCTTATGTGATAGCCTGAAGCAATGATAATGCAGTGAGCACCAGTTAGTGTATAAAGCACATTACATAACACAGTGGTTGTATTTATATGTAACATACATTATAATATAGCTAGTGACTTGACCGTCAAAAATGACGACAATAAAATTTTAAGCCTGGCAATGCTGTTTCCCTCCCCTGTGTCTCTTTTCCTCCATCTTTCAGCCTTGTGTCTCTTTCCATCCTCTCCCCCCTCTCCCTCCCCTGTGTCTTTCTCATCTGTGTCTCTGGTCAAGTTTTGCGTGGCTCGCGATGAGTGCAGTTGCTTTAATTTTCAAAGTGTCTAATTTATTTATTATTAATGTATGGTAATTTCCTGCGTGTCTTGCGTTGTTCTGCTAGCTGTTACTGGCTTTGGCATTGTGTATTTTCAAAGTCCTGCGTGCTTTGCATTTTTCTGCTAAGTGTTACTGGCTTCGGACTCGTTTTGATCCTGTTTGCAGAAATTTACTTTTTTTCGGCCGCCATTTTTTTCCTTGATTAGCCGATTTTTGTTCTCCGAAAAACATCAATTAAGCATAAAATGAGCTTTCAACCTCACTCTTAGGCTCCCTGTGTCTCCCCCTTTGCTATGTGTGAGTTTGTAAGTTAATTTGTTTAATTAATTGGCATTTTTTGTTGTTTTTTACCGTTACGTGCGTGACATTTTTTTGGTCGATAAAGTCGTAATGTTTTCCAGGTCTTGCGTGCCTCGCGATCAGCACCAAAGTAATATGCGCTTCGGCGTTGTTTGTGAGCCTTGCCATGGGTGCCCTCGATCTGTGTCCATCCCCCAATTGGTGGAGCATCCTCATCAAAATAACAACCCTGGCCAGATGTTCCTTATGATGAGTGCCTTTGGCGGTCATTGCATCCAAGTGGTGCGAGCTTCGCGATGAGCGTCTGTGCCCTCATCGCGATCCCTGCAACGCTCATCGAGAGCCTTGCAATGAGTGCCTTCGGTGCACATTGCAAGAAAGTTGTGCGAGCCTTGCGATGAGCACCTTCGGCGCTTAATGCGCATGCACAACACTGTAACTTTTAACATGGCGTGAAGGACAAACTCGCAAGATGACAACTGTTATATGTGATGTGCCACTATAGTACTCATGCAATAGGGTTTTATTTGTTTATTTACCAACTGATTAGCTATAAAATCTGAGTTATAGACAAAATATCAATGCAAAAGTTAAATTTGAAGTATAGACATTCTGTTCTCCACCCCTACCAGTGCAGATTCTCTTTCACCTTTTGGACACCTAGCAGGTAGATCTGCTTTAAGCTGTAATGCTAATTTCAAAAATACATTTTAAAATATTGGATGCTTTTTTTTATTTTTTATTTTATTGTTTTTTATTGTTTTTTATTCAGGACAGACAGAATAGTACATAAGAATACATTGGAAGTTTGTTACATCATTCTTTAAATATATACATGATATACCAGTGTGTTTTACTAGCTAATAACCCTGATATATTTAATTTAAACCAAATAACCTGCTAGTTTATCTAATCTGTCTGTCTACTCCGTTTTACAAACGTTTCATCAATGCTTTTATCTTATACATCCATGTATTAATGTTACTCTAGTATCGTTATCTTAATTTTCTAGTTAAGTCTATCAACCTAGGAACTTAAGCTATTTTTCTTGAGGTCTTCTTTGTATAACACACAGTTGGAGTATTTAACCTTCAATTTTAACCAATATATGTATATATAAATGGATTGATTTGTCAGCTAAATAGATACCAATTTTATATTAGCACACTAACTTTCTCATACCTCCATCTTCCCATCTCAGGGTCATCTTCCCCCTGTCATTGGCTCCCACCCCACACATTTCTAACAATTATAAGTTAACTAGCAACTTGCCCATCAAAAAATGGCGGTCAATAAAATTATAAGGATGGGAATGCTGTTTGGCACACAATGTAAGGCGTTTAGTCCTCTGAGTACCTTTGGCCCCCATTTCTAACATAAACCTTGCTAAACTAACCCCCCTCTATACTAACCTATTAACACCTACACTACCTACCTACAATACCTACCTACCCCCTAATAACCCCCACCCCACTAATTACAGAAAATAATAAAACCTAACTCACAAAAAATAATAAAAGCTACATCACATAAAATAAAAAAGCCTAATTCACCAAAAATAAAAAAGATACATTACAGAAAATAAAAAAATGTACATTAGAAAAAATGAAGAAATCTACATTACAGAAAATAAAAAAACCTGTCAGCAAAAAATAAAAATCTACATTACAGAAAAAAAAAAAAAATAAGTTACACAAAATAAAAAAAGATACATTACAGAAAATAAATAAAAACTACACTACAACCCCCCTCCCACACTACAGAAAATAAAAAATTACACACCTGAAAAGGAAATACATACACGTTTCCTCAATGCTTTTATCTTATACATCCATGTATTAATGTTACTCTAGTATCGTTATCTTAATTTTCTAGTTAAGTCTATCAACCTAGGAACTTAAGCTATTTTTCTTGAGGTCTTCTTTGTATGACACACAGTTGGAGTATTTAACCTTAAATTTTAACCAATATATGTATATATAAATGGATTGATTTGTCAGCTAAATAGATACCAATTTTATATTAGCACACTAACTTTCTCATACCTCCATCTTCCCATCTCAGGGTCATCTTCCCCCTGTCATTGGCTCCCACCCCACACATTTCTAACAATTATAAGTTAACTAGCGACTTGCCCATCAAAAAATGGCGGTCAATAAAATTATAAGGATGGGAATGCTGTTTGGCACACAATGTAAGGCGTTTAGTCCTCTGAGTACCTTTGGCCCCCATTTCTAACATAAACCTTGCTAAACTAACCCCCCTCTATACTAACCTATTAACACCTACACTACCTACCTACAATACCTACCTACCCCCTAATAACCCCCACCCCACTAATTACAGAAAATAATAAAACCTAACTCACAAAAAATAATAAAAGCTACATCACATAAAATAAAAAAGCCTAATTCACCAAAAATAAAAAAGATACATTACAGAAAATAAAAAAATGTACATTAGAAAAAATGAAGAAATCTACATTACAGAAAATAAAAAAACCTGTCAGCAAAAAATAAAAATCTACATTACAGAAAGAAAAAAAAAAGTTACAAAAAATAAAAAAAGATACATTACAGAAAATAAATAAAAACTACACTACAACCCCCCTCCCACACTACAGAAAATAAAAAATTACACACCTGAAAAGGAAATACATACACAATATATACAGTACATTACAATACAGTACAAATGAAATAAAATACAATACCCCCTATGTAAAATATATTAAATATACTATATCAAATACACACATACCCCACTATCTAAAATACATTACATACTATCTAAAATATACACAAACCACACTATCTAAAATACATTATATCCTATCTAAAGTATACACACACCACTATATGTAAAATACATTACATCTTATCTAAACTATACACATACTACACTATCTAAAAAACATGAAATACTATACACCCCCCTATTTAGTATTCAATAAATCCTATCTCAATAAACAAACCCTAATTGTAAGCTAAAATGAAATAATTAAAACCACTTACCTTTGCAGATGTCCCTTTTTAAATATTCTAAATATTCTAAATATTCTACTCACCTTTCCAGCATGTCCTCCTTATCCTTCTTATTGTCTTCTCTGGTGCGGACCCTGTTAAAAAAAAAACATAACATTAATACAATACACACACACAAACTAAAGTAACATACAAATAATATACTTCTGCCCTGGCTGGGCCCTGGAAGAATCTGCCCGGATAAAATAAATAAATAAATAAATAACACACTTGCGGACATCCCCGACGCTAATGAGCCTCCCAGAGACTTTTTTTTTCCTGCAGATTGGCGATCTGAAGGGACATCTGCAAAGGTAAGTGGTCTTAATTATTTTGAGTTTATAATTAGGGTTTGTTTATGGAGATAGGATAGGATTTATTGTATATTAAATAGGGGGATGTATTTTAGATAGGATTTATTGTATTTTAGATAGTGGGGTATGTGTGTATTTTAGATAGTATTTAATGTATTTTAGATAGTGTGTTATGTGTATAGTTTTGATAGGATGTAATGTATTTTAGATAGCGGCTTATTGTATTTTATTTGTACTGTATTGTAATGTACTGTATGTATTGTGTATGTCTTTCCTTTTCAGGTGTGTAATTTGTTTGTTATTTTCTGTAGTGGGGGAGAAGGGGGTTGTAATGTATTTTTTTTATTTTTTGTGACTTAGGTTCTTTTATTTTGTGTAATGTAGATTTGTTTTTTTCTGTGACTTAGTTTTTTTTGTGAGTTAGCTTTTATTATTTTTGTAATTAGTGGGGTGGGGGGGTTGTTAGGGGGTAGGTAGGTAGTATAGGTAGGTAGTGTAGGTGTTCATAGGTTAGTGTAGAGGGGGGTTATTTTAGATTTAATGGTTTATTGGGGGTTATAGTGCAGTGTAGGGTTTGTAGATAGTGTAATGAGGGTCCATGAGGGTAATGTTAGGGATGTAACTGCCCCATAAGGGTCTTTCTATACCCTTTTGGGACCAATGGGGTTAAATAGTGGGTTATGAGGGTCTGTATTGACACCCATGAGTGACAGGGTTAATTAAGTGCTTATGGGTGTCTGTATTGACTCCCATGAGTGATAGGTTTAATTAAGGGGTTATGGGGGTCTGTATTGACCCCCATGAGTGACAGGGTTAATTAAGGGATTATGGGGGTCTGTATTGACCCCCAATGACTGACAGGGTTAATGAAGGGCTTATGGGGGTCTGTATTGACCCCCATGAGTGACAGGGTTAATGAAGGGCTTATGGGGGTCTGTATTGACCCCCATGTTTGTCAGAATTAATTAAGGGGTTATGGGGGTCTTCATTAACGCCCCATGAGTAACAGGGTTAATTATTGGCTTATGGGGTCTGTATTGACCCCCATGAGTGACAGGGTTAATTAAGGGCTTTTTGGGGTCTGTATTGACCTCCATGAGTGACAAGGTTAATTGAGGCTTATGGGGATATGTATTGACCCCGATAAGTGACAGGGTTAATTAGGGGTTATGTGGGTCTACATTGACCCTCATGAGTGGGAGGGTTAATTAAAGGGTTAAGGGGGTCTGTATTGACCGCCATGAGTGAGAGGGTTAATTATTTGCTTATGGGGGTCTGTATTGACCTCCATGAGTGACAAGGTTAATTAAGGCTTATCGGGGTCTGTATTGACCCCATAAGTGACAGGGTTAATTAAGAGGTTGTGGGGATCTTCATTGACCCCCATGAGTGAGAGGGTTAATTAAGGGGTTATGGGGGTCTGCATTGACCCCCATTAGTGACAGGGTTAATTAAGGGGTTATGGTGGTCTGTATTGACCTCCATGAGTGACAGGGTTAATTAAGACTTATAGGGGTCTGTATTGACCCCCAGGACTGACAGGGTTAATGAAGGGCTTATGTGGCCCTGTATTGACCCAAAAGTGACACTGTTAATTAAGAGGTTATGGGGGTCTTCATTAACGCCCCATGAGTAACAGGGTTAATTATTGGCTTATGGGGTCTGTATTGACCCCCATGAGTGACAGGGTTAATTAAGGGCTTTTTGGGGTCTGTATTGACCTCCATGAGTGACTAGGTTAATTGAGGCTTATGGGGATATGTATTGACCCCGATAAGTGACAGGGTTAATTAGGGGTTATGTGGGTCTACATTGACCCTCATGAGTGGGAGGGTTAATTAAAGGGTTAAGGGGGTCTGTATTGACCGCCATGAGTGAGAGGGTTAATTATTTGCTTATGGGGGTCTGTATTGACCTCCATGAGTGACAAGGTTAATTAAGGCTTATCGGGGTCTGTATTGACCCCATAAGTGACAGGGTTAATTAAGAGGTTGTGGGGATCTTCATTGACCCCCATGAGTGAGAGGGTTAATTAAGGGGTTATGGGGGTCTGTATTGACCCCCATTAGTGACAGGGTTAATTAAGGGGTTATGGTGGTCTGTATTGACCTCCATGAGTGACAGGGTTAATTAAGACTTATAGGGGTCTGTATTGACCCCCAGGACTGACAGGGTTAATGAAGGGCTTATGTGGCTCTGTATTGACCCAAAAGTGACACTGTTAATTAAGAGGTTATGGGGTCTTCATTGACCCCTATGAGTGACATGGTTAATTGACTGGTTATGGGTGTGTGTATTGACCTCCATGACTGACAGGGTTAATTAAGGCTTATGGGGGTCTGTATTGACCCCCATGAGTGACAGGGTAAATGAAGGGCTTATGTGGGTCTGTATTGACCCCCATGAGTGACAGGGTTAATGAAGGGCTTATGGGGGTCTGTATTGACCCCCATGAGTGACAGGGTTGATTAAGGTGTGATGAGGGTCTGTATTATTATAAACTTTTATTTTTTTGCGGGTTCTTTAAGGACCTTTACTGTCTTTTAAGGACCCGCAAGGCAGTTAATTAGAATTTGGATTACACCCGATGTCCCCGATCGCATGTGATCAAGGACCCCCACTGCGAGGGTTAATGTGGGGTTAATGTGGGGATCCTCCAGGGGTACATTAGTAACAGTACCCCCGCTGGCCTCCCAAAGTGCTTGTTTGCTGCAGTCCCTTTAAGGAGCCGAAAGAGGGAATTTAGAGTTTTTAAATGCAGGGAGGGACACTCGCACGTGTTTAGCTGTATTTTTCTGGGTCATGAAGCCTCGTTTCCTTTTTTTTGGCGGCCATTTTTCATCGCCTACGGTGCTTATCTCCACCAGCGCAAGGAGCACCTTTGGCGCTCCTTGCTAGCAACTGCAGCCTTCGCTTTGCGAGGGCCGCAGTTGCAGCGGGCTCGCTATGCGAGCCCGCAAGCTTTAGCAACAACCCGTATTGCTTACTCAAATGTGATGATTGATAAGTGATATGCCAGTGTATTCCACCCTCAGACCCCATATATCTAGAAATCGAGGGATTGTGTCTGCTATAGAGTGCGATATGCGTTCGTTGATTGCAATATAATTTATTTTGGATTTAATAACTGTAAATTATAGTGTCCTTGATTACCGATTCCTTGCTATGTGGCCTTTGGTCGCGAGGAGTAGGAATTGTAATAACTTTTTTTGTGACTTTGAAAGGGTCAATAATGTTCTCCCTAGTAGTAAAATCTCTGCTGTAAGTTGTATTTTCTGGGAAAATAGGGAAGAGGTTAAGGCTTGGATCTGTGCCTATATGTTCTGTGCTATTGGGCATAGCCACCATATATGCATAAAGGATCCAGTAGTTAGACACTCTCTAAAACAATGAGGGTTATCTGTATTCTTCCATTTTGCTATTTTCTCAGGTTGTATTATAGGTTCGGTGGAGTACCTTAATGGAAGTCTCTAAAATGTTGTGGTTAAGTGAACCTCTGAGTATGTTTACCCATGTGTCTTCCCACTTGTCCTTGTCCCAATGGGTGTTTAGATCTCTCTCCCATGCTATCATGTATTTGTCTTTAGTGTATTCCCTTTTATTATTAAATAAATCATACATACTTCCCAATATACCTTTGGTAAGGGGGGATTCTTTACATATCCTGGGTAGCCAATTGTGTTTAGGTCAGCCATTTGATTGTATCATAGAGTTCACAAAATGGGTTAGCCTGCAGAAATTATAATGCTCTCCTAAAGGGAGGTAAAATGTATCCGTAAGATCTGCAAAGGACGCTCTGGGATCAGTATGTTGAAGGACCGCTTGTATATATGATGTAAGATCAGATATAGACTTGGGGATTCCCCTAAAGCTAATGTTGTGTCTTCTGGATCTGTTTTCTAAGTATTTTTAGTTCCAGAGCTTCCAATTTATCTGTATTGTGATTAATATCCACTCTATCAAGGGCTTGTGTGTCTATAATTTTGTCAGCCGTGTTTTCCAAGGTATGGGTTTTCGGTCCCAGCTGCTGAAGGTCCTTATGGATTGGTGCAATTGCTGCCTCTAGTTCGTTTTTTAGCAGGGTTTCGAACCAGGTTTTGGTCACTTGTGTAAGGTTAACGTCTTGCATAGTTTCTATTTGTGTTTGTTCTGTAGCCAAGATGTCGGATGTGTAGGAAACTGAGTCTGAGAAAGGTGAGTTTTCCGCCGTTGATTTAAATTGTTTGCACCCAAGGTCTTTTTTGCTTTGCCTTGTTTACTCATGATAGTTGGAGTAGTAAGGTGAATTATGGGCCAGGCTGTCAAGACTTAGTTGAAGATAAGGAACCTTCCAGGTATAAAACAATATTTTTTAATCATGCAGAGTGAAGGATACATCAAACGTGTTCAGGTCTAAGGTAAAATTGGACCCCCTAGCATAATTTAATCAGTTCATATCTAATTGTAGTGATCCATTTGATATTACCCATAGTGCTTAATAGTCACCGTCTCTTGGGAAGCCTTTATGTAAATCCAAATACGTCTATGGTTAGACGGCTTCTGAGGGTAATAGATGCTGACTGTTGTAGCCGTAGTTCAGTGTCAATTTAAGAATTTCTTCTATTGAAATAAAAAAATAAAAAATAATTGTTAACTCTGGCAGTCAGTATATTTAAATTTCTCATCATGACAAAAATGAGTTCTTGTTTGTAATTGTAAATTTAACTTTTAGTTGATTTCCTTTCAAATTCTGCTAGAGTTTAATTAAAATATAACTGCTCTCACTGAGTGACAGTTGCTTTACAACTCTCAAAAGCAAGAATATATTTTTAATTTGAGGTGTTGATTTAAGTTAAATGTGAAATAATTATTTATCAGGATATATATATATACAGTCTATTCACCCCTACTACAGTACCTTCATCTCCTTGCTTTATGCTGCCTACAGAGTTATTCAGTCAATGCACCTGGTTCCAGTGAAACTCTTTCTGTGGACTTTAGGCCTTCAGTGTGATACCTGCTATAGTATAATCAGCAGTAGTAGTAAGTTTCTTTGGGTATTTTCTTTAAGACCCAAGGAAATTAATCTCACCCGTGATATAACTCAAAATAAGTCTGTGTATATAATCCAAAACGCCAATTTTCTGTTATTTTCCCTCCAATTTCCATTTGAGGTCAAGTGAAACACAGCTACTCCCACTGGGTGACAGTTTAGAAACTGCATGTTTTTTTAAATACATTTATTACTGATCAATTACTAAAGAAACAAATGAAAATCTATTATATTAGCACTACAGTGGCAACAATGGCAGATAATATGCACATTTATTATTGTTAAGCGACACGAGATGCTCTTTTACACAAACAATTTTGAACAGAGGGTTGAGCAAACAACATCTTCCAATTTTAATATCATTGGTTCAGATACCTTGTTCATTCTTCTGAAACAAATCACTTTGGTGTAAGAAGAAAAATATGATGGAAATAAGGATGAACTGAAACAGGGAATGAAGGAAGTGGATTTGAAAGGAATAAGAAGAGATGTAAGAGCAATGATGTAAACGAATGTACATCTTTCTTTGTTTTGGTGGCTATTAGTGTGAAAACCATTGTATTAATGCTTTTCCAAATTTTACTATATTATATTCACCAGTGTTATAAAATAAGACACCAAATCAAATCAAAGAGAAAGGCAGGCCTAGCTCCCATTTTAGCACTACCTTCACTGTCAGACAGCTCCCAAACAGTCTGCTCTCATCCAGCTAAGCCTGGGTGGAGCAAAAACAAACCAAAACAGTTCAATGATTTGTTGAGAATCTCTGGCCTGTATCCGTTATAAGTTTCCACTATTCTTCAAAATGAACCTCAGCTCCAGGCTTCTGTATTTCTGTCTGTGTTGTTCTTTAGCTTCAAAAATATGAAGTGTATGGATACTTCTTCTCTGGGTGTCCCTTTTCCAAACCAGCTGTACACCCTTCTGATTCTTTTCTTCGGTAAATACCTCTCTGTGTGTCTTCTTTTTTATGCAAATTGTACACACAGTTCTTTCACAGCCTTTCCATGGGTGTTGACCCAAACACAACTTGTACACTGCTACTTGTAGAGCATAAAACAACCTCACCAATGCCCAGCTTCAGTCTTAAGAAAGCTGTACTCAGCTGGAGCTAATCAAACTGCTCAGGTAAGTTAACTCTTTCAGACCTCCTGCGGAAATACAAGTCCCAGGTATCACTAGTATTATAGTATACATATATTACATCTGTATTTTTCTGTTGACAATATGTAAATCTGATTTAAAGTATTTTTATCATCTGTTTAGAGAGTTTTTCCCCAATATTCAGAGACTGTACTAAAATAATATTCATGTTGTTAGAGCTATTATAGACTTGCTGCTTTTCATTAGACTCACACTGTGAATTATAGGAAGAGAAGAAAACACAATTACACACAAAGCTTAATGCCATCTACTGATTAATGCTGCACACAAAGGTGGGAACGCTCACACTGGTGTTTTTATATCACAGAGAGCTGACCCAGTCATTGTACAAGTGCTTGATTAGTGCACTGAATATTTATTCCCACACTGTGCTGGTGATGGTGTATATTCAGTCAATTACCAAGCAGGCAATTTAAATATAGATACATAGTTACATAGTTACATAGTAATTAAGGTTGACAAAAGACTTTCAGTCCATCTGCAATATGCAGATTAGCTATAAATTTTTTAGATCTCTATTGATCTTTTTATTGTGTACTTTTAATTATTAATTGTTCATTGATCCAGAGGAAGGCAAACAGAAAAAAAAAACTGCATTGAAACTTTGCCAATTGTCTCATAAGGGAGAAAAAAAACAAAATTCCTTCCTGACCCCAGAAACTGGCAATCAAATTTCTCCCTGGATCAATATTCCTTCGCTAGTTATCTAGGATAGCCTTGAATGCTCTCTTTATTCAAAAATATATCTAACCCCTTTTTGAAGTTGTCTATCGAATTCACTGTTACCACCTCCTTTGGTAGAGAATGACACAGTTTAACCACCCTAACTGTGAAGAACCATTTTCTTTGTTTAAGGTGAAATATTTTTCCCTCTAACCTCAAAGGGTGTCCTCTTGTCAGTTGAAAATCTCTTGCTACAAAAAGTTTACTTGACAAAGCCTTATATTGACCCTGGATGTATTTAAATAAGGTAATCATATCCCCTCGTAGACGCCTTTTTTCTAGAGAAAATAAGTTTATTTGGTTAGTCTTTCTTCATAACTTAACCCCTCCATTCCCCTTATTAGTTTTGTAGCCCTTCTCTGTACTTGTTCCAGCTCTAAAATGTCTTTTATATGAAGTGGTGCCCAAAATTGTACTCCATATTCCAAATGAGGGCGTACTAGGGCTTTGTATAGTGGCAGAATTTTATTTGCTTCCCTTGCTTCTATACCCTTCCTAATACATGCTAATATTTTACTTGCCTTTGCAGCTGCTGCTTGGCTTTGAGCGCTGTTACCTAGGTGGTTGTCCACTAGTACTCCCAAATCCCTTTCAATATCTGATACCCCTAGATTTGCTTCATTAAGATTATAGATTGCATGGGTATTTTTCCTTCCCAAATGCATAATCTTGCATTTAATTGTATTAAATCTCATCTGCCATTTAGCCGCCCATTTCTCTAATTTATGCAAATCCCTTTGTAGGGAAGTACATTATCTGATTTTATTACCTTGCACAACTTTAGTGTCATCAGCAAAAATGGAGACACTACTTTCGAGTCCTACTTCTATATCATTAATAAATATGTTAAAAAGGAGAGGACCTAATACTGAACCTTGAGGAACGACACTTATCACATTAGACCAATCAGAGTATGTTCCATTCACAACAACCCTTTGCTTCCTGTTTTTTGGCCAGCTCTTGATCCATGAGCAGATATTTACTGCAATTCCTGTATCCCTTAGACAAGAGAATATGTATTAATTCCAAAGAGAACAACACCAAACTCATGATGTGTCACATTAAGATGCCTTTTGCAGAATGTGAGTCGAAATTAATCAACACCTGAAATGAAAATGTGACATCTTGTGGCCAAAATGGGATTTAAAGGACTGGGGGCATGGGGGGGGGGGGGGGGGGGACAAATCACTGATTAAATGAAAAGGGAAAACAAAAAATAGCAAAATTAAACTTAATAATGCATTACCAGATTTTGGCCACTATGCTATGGAGCATTACGTCTTTCGCATGAAAGCTGTGACCAATGATTTATCATATATATATATATATATATATCACATATAATAGTTGTCAAACTTTGAGACGTTGTCACACTTTGCGTGGTGCGTACGACTTAGGCGATGAGCGAGGCGAGCCGTTAACGCGTAGGACTTAGCCAATTTCAGCCAAAGGCGCTCATCGCTGCGAGACTCGCAAAGCGAGGTGAGCAGTTAAACCGTAGCACTTAGTCACTGCGAGCCACGCATAGCGAGGCAAGCCGTTAAAATACGAGACGCAGGATTTGCAAAAAAACTATTACGAGGCACAAAAAATTACGAGATTAGCGCCTGAATGAAAAACCCGAAAAACACACTAACTACACCAAAAAAAATGACACAAGCATCACAGACAGCATGGGGCAACAGCCAGAATGTCTGTGAGTGAGGTGGAATGCGAATTTCACTCGATTTAGACGATTTTCGCAACACGAAATTAGCGTAAGCGAGGAAAAAAATGTCCACTGGAAAAAATGAAAACAAGGCTACACGACCCCGGAACGCGCAAAACACTGCAAACTGCGTAGCACTTTACACATCACACTATGACCTACAAAATACACTATTACAAAAGCCGGAAAATACTCACGAGACATGTATCACATTAATAACATTACGACTATACAATGCCACTTTACACAATAAACCAACGGCTTTACCTCGCGCCCACAGCCTATTTATAATGTACAGTTAGAACATTCATTACCCTTTATAAGCAGGCCACTAACACTCACAATGTATATTCTATGCAGATGCAAAGTACAAACAGATTGTTAGCTCTTCCGCCTATTGCTCGCTGCATATATCAATTACAACTAATTAAACTATATTAATTTATTGCATCAATAATTAATTCTCACTTAATTAATTAATTTCATAAATCATGAATTATTCATTAACTACATATACATAGAAATATATATCGCTCGCAGAGGACCAAAAGTATATGACAGGAGAGTCTCGCAATGAGCGCCAAAGGCGCTCAGCGCAAGCCTTGCAATGAGTGCCAAAGGTACTCACAATACAAAACAGTTTCAATTGTGTCTCAAACAGCATTCCCATGGCTTCAAATTTTATTGCCCCGTCATTTTTGACGGGCAAGTTGCTAGTATATATATATTATGCTATTGGGGGCAAGGGCAATGAGAATATGTGTTTCTAAACCTCTCTGTTATTACATGGGTCACACATAGTAAGATTTCACACCTAGGAGCATAGGAACCGGCTAGTGGGCAAATCCATCCCACATTAAATGAATAGGGGAGACAAAAATAGCAAAATTAAACTTAATCTTGCAGTAATGTATTAAGCATGCATTACCATAATAAGTTGGCATATAGACATATATATATTTAAATAAAAAATGTATTATATTGGGGGCAGGGACATTGAGACTTTACACAAAGAAACTAGGATTTTTTTTTAAGGGGGCAATACGGAAATGCACCACCACCCCCCCAGAGCAGGGCCCCAGTGTATTGCACCTTGTGCACTGGCGGTATTTCCTCCATTTTTGGGGGGGCTCCTATGCCCATGCACTGAACTTACTGTAAGTGATCTTCATGGTGTGAAAGACGTCAAGCTTGTATGTTAAAATCTATTAATTTTAGTTACACTAGAAACTGCCAAAAAATCTAAAGTTTTAAATCTATTTTAACATACAGTCTATTTTGCCCAATGGCTTTTACATGAGGAGTTAGTACAGTGCTGAGTCTATCGTGCATTGTTTGGAGCTCTATGGGAGAAGGCAATGATTGATAAGAGCTTTTCCCTGGACTGCACTGACCAGTTAATCCATAGCTTTCCTGTTTTAGGTGAGTACCAATATTCCACGCCTGAGCAGACAGATGTGGTAAGGATTACATTTTTGTTTGTTGGGATCAATGCATGGAGAGTGGAGCGTGGAGCATGGAGCACTGATCGCTAACCACCTCACTGCCCTTCTCGCCTGCATTGGTCTGCCTTGCTCAAATTGCAGAGAGGCAAAGAAATCAGAAATCTGAATTTTCTCCCTTAAGAAAAAAATAGAACATATTCACTTCAAACTGGAAATATAAGCAGTTTGACAAAAACCTTCCCATTGACTTGAATGGGGACACACCCCTGAACTTGATTGGTTGCAGGAATGAAGCAGGCATGGAGCAGTCTGTGGGTAATCTTTCACATATATAAACACGGATTTTTTATTTATTTCTCAGTTAAACATGCACATATTTCAAAAATTCTAAAAATATTTCAACAGGCTTTTAGGAGATCTTCACAGTGATGTGGTTCAAATTGTGCAAAATGAAGGCCATATTCAATTGAGGTTTTGTGCGATCCGATAGCCTGTAAGTGAGGTTGCAAGTTAATTTGCTATTCAATTGGCGTCTTTTTGCAGGCTCCAAACAGGCTACAGTTTATGGCCTTGGAAATATTGCGATGGTTAAACCCGTAACTTACAACCTCCAGAAGCCTTTGATCTTTCACTTTCGCAAGTCTAAAATCGCAATTAGCTATTCATTTGCTCCAATTCCCCAAGGCCGCAAATGTTTTCACACCCGTAAATGGCTAATGAAGGAGAAAGACCTACGAGTGCTAGAGAGGACCTGCAAGGGGGTTAAACACCTGTTCGTAGCACTGTAAATGCAAATAAAAAATCAATACTGCATTGTAAATAACGGGGAAAGTGATGAAAGACATTAGAATTTATTGCACAACAGTCTCAAGCCTGCAAATCGGCAGGAAATGTAAATTATTTTTATGTTTAATTTCGGGGTTAAATCGATCTCAGGTATCAATGAGTTAATACATATCAGGCCACCCATATGGACTAGAACAGTATTGGCATTCATTTTTATAATTTTGTATTTTGAGGGTTTGAGAGTACGATCGCATATCAGACCCCCCGAACCGAATTGATTGACATGTTACCTCCTTGTTTTACTGCCGTAATAATGACAGTCTCATTTTCTATTGGTTGCTTTGAAATGGATGGGTTACAGTCTTGCTTAAATGATCATGTTCCCGCACTGAAATGCTCTGAACCAGTGCATGGTTTATGGTTTCGGCTTTTGGTCAGTGACTTGCAGTCTTGAGCAATTGAATAGCATCGCAAACGGAGACGAACGGTAGCCCGCAACACACCCGCAGACATTCGTCCGTCTACAATCAAGTTGTCCGGCCGTCTGCAATCGAGTTGCGGCCTTGGAATTAAATATGGCCCTAAGTGTCCGACTCTCTGTGAGTCCTAAACTTGAAACATTTAAATTTCCTCAGTCTCAGCGCTGATGGTATTATGTTGGTATTATGACGTATTTATTCCAGTAGGTGGCCCATACTCTATTGTGGAAACTGGTGGTTTGCACCTGCTGCATCAACAGTGTCTTCTCATGTCTAGTAGTCTCTATATTCGCTGATTAAATGTATTTAATTTGATTTTGGATGATGGTTTCTCTCATCAGAAGGAAAATTCAGCAAACAGCTTAAGGGCAACCAGATAAATGCGAAATCAGGAAAATGCTGTTGTGTCATAGTGAAGAATAGCGCACAGCAAGCCAAAATTACATATCTGTCTCTAACTCCAGGAACAGACAGAGCTGCCTTTAAGGGATCACTTTAATTTAAGAAAACTGCACTGATTATTATGTAACAAATTAACAGCTCTATAGGGGAGTATAGTGTATATATATATATATATATATATATATATATATATATATATATATATATATATATATGGTTGACCTCATGGAAAACATGCTGATCCACTTGGTTTACATGACAGAGATACTGGAGTGGGTTGCCAGTTCGTTCTCCAGAGGGCCAAAGCATACAGCTCCTGCTATTCCCAGGTGATCTCCCATCTTGTACTGACCAGTGTGACCTCTTGGTTCATTGGCTAGATTTGAACCCAGAATGCTGTGGTAGAAGCACCTGCATTCTAACCACTGCACCACCAGAGAACCATGTATGACTTTTGACCCGAAGCATGTAGATGGACTGTAGGGGTCGCAATGAGCGCCAAAGGGGATCATTGCCATGCAGGAAAGGCGCGGCTTGGCAAAAACCCTTGGCAAAAGCCTGTGAAGTAGATGGGGAAGAGGCTCGTGATAAGGTGGTCAGAGAGGCCATATCCTTGCATATTGTGGCAAACACCATTGCCAGGCTTAAAATTTTATTGCCATAATTTTTGACGGGCAAGTCGCTAGTATATATATATATATATATATATATATATATATATATATATATATATATATGTATATATTATATATATATATATATATATATATATATATATATATACATATATATACTCTATCCCCACCAGATTACTTTTGGTTCCTACACTCTTGTGTATATATATATACCGCACTACGGAATATGTTGGCATGCTACAAATAAAATATAATTTTATATATATATATATATATATATATATGTGTGTGTGTATATATATATATATATATATATATATAAAATATATATATATATATATATGTGTGTGTGTGTATATATAAAAACAAACTTCAGATTCAAAGTTTGAAAGCTACTTGTTTTCCGAGACATTATTAATGGGTTCTTCACAATATTCTCAATGTTGCTAGTATTATAAAGAATATTCAACATAAAGTAGTGATCTACAACAGCTTTTCAAATTATGGAACCAGCATGACTTTATTGGGGATGGGTGAGCATTTTTATAGGGGACTGAACAAAAGATAAGTCAGACATTAAACAGGAAACAAACAACATGTCCACATATCCAACTTAAACCTCCCTCCCCCTTGAGTCTCTCCCATTGTCCATTAATTAACCAAGGCACCAGCCCTAGGATCTTGATATCAGCGGGGTGGGGGGTTCCAGGTGAGGCCATGGTGCCAGTATGTCTTAATTTCTCCTCATACATATAGACTGCATATTGGCACATCTTCCACCCGGGGTGCAAGCAAGGGAAAAAGTAAGGGGACCAGAGTTTTGCTTAGTCAGGGCTCAACCAAATCCTAGGCACTGAGTCAGGTACCATATCTTTTGTCCACAGGGGCTCTCAACATTTTTGATGGTTACAATCCAATGTTCATGGGGTGTCACCTTTAATATCCAGAGAATTTTAACAGGTTGACACTGCGGGGGACATTCAATTTTCATCTAGTTTGCTGTGATTTAAATACATTTAAACTGGAGATAATTTCCTCAATATTTTATCTATAACTGTGACTAATGGTCTTGGTATCTTTATGGTGTCAGGTTCTCCTCATCCCTCTTTGTCCCTGAGGTCCAGCAGATAAGATCTCATGAACCAGCACCAGTCCTCGGTCTAGCAGATAAGGTCTCAGGAACCCGCATTAGTCCTCTGATCAGCAGATAAGATCTTGGGAGCCAGCACCAGTCCTCGGACCAGAACATATGGTCTCAGGGAGAAGTATCACTCCTCAGATCAGCAGATAAGCTCTCTGGGACTAGCACAAGTCCTTGGGCCAGCAGATAAGGTCTCAGGGATCAGAACCAGTCCTAGGACGAGCAGATAAAGTATCAAGGACCAGCACCAGTCTTAGCATAAGCTATTGAGAAACACTAGTCTATAATGTGATACAACATTTTATCTTTCTGGTTCTTTGACCCTCCCTAAAAATCTGAGATCATGAATACTGTTCTTAAATGATAGGTAATGTTTTTTTGCTCTGTGCCAATGCACTTGATTATTGTTTTACATATTTTTTTTCACTAGATTAATTAATTAATGTAATCATTCTCAATGTAATTATAATATGCAATTTACACTTTCACTTAATTCTAAACGCTGCCATCTTACACAGCTTTGACCTAAAGTCACAACTATTGGCTTCACACTACCAGGGTCTGATGCATTTACCAAGCGGACATTAAGATGCTGTGAGTCTGAGCAGCATGGGACACTGTAAGTGTGAGGCCCTTCCCCTTTCCGCATGGTATTAGGTTACAGCTGTGCAAGATGTCAGCTCTCCTGAGTGAGAACAGGACGACTCCACAGGTAAGAATCTGTTACTCCAGTGGCTTCTAAGTAAAATCAAATGCCTAAAGACCCTAGTCAGGGTCCCTTTTAACAGTTTAATACCATAATATATTCTGCATCCCAGTACTAGACATTAACAGCTTTATTAAATTGTGATTCAGCCAATTGAGTAGGGCTCTATATAAGCACATAGCATATTGTTTTTACAGAAGTTTTTAGTTAGTGAAGACCTTGCTTTTAGATAGACGTTCACTAACTAAAAACTTCTGTAAAAAAAATATTCTTTGTGCTTATATAGCGACTTATTCAATCGTCCGAATCACAATTTAATAAGGCTGTTATTCTCCAGTGAAATGTATTCTGAGCATTTTTTGACAATTTATATCTATAAAACATGAACATATTATCAGTGACACTTTGGAGGCAGTGCAATATCTTTACTAAAGTAGGTGATGATTCTCTTTGCAGGATTATAATGTTTATTTAAGCCCGGTGTAGTCATATCATATAAATGGAAAGATCTTGGGCAAAATGAGAGAGATTTTACTCATTTACACCCACAATGAATATACACAGAGCAATGTATATAATAAACCCACAAAGCAATGCGCCAGGTATTATGAATCTCATTTATACAGATATAATTCAGCTCAGCTTCTCAAAGTGGCAGATATTAGATGATATTTACACTGACCTTGGCTGGGATAAATAGGTTATTTTGGGCTCTATTCCCTATTATAGTGTATATACCATTAATGCTCTGAATGAATTCATAAATATGATGTATATGTGGGTAACTAATACACTAAAGTGCTGCCGTGACAGGAGCCGCTCTCTGCTCCATCTGCTGTGTGAGGATAATTTGTTCTGATTGAAACTTGGACCAGATTTATTACAGTTAAGGGCTTGTTGTTCAGAATGATTTGTTATTTCATGCTCATAAATTATTGGCAATGATTTGCTACTAAGGTACAATATTAAAGAGCTCATGAGGTTCATGGTTTAATTTTATGGTCACAAGTATTTTTCACAGTGCTACAAAATTCACACACTAAGGAGAATTAAACAAACATAATGTCATCTATAAATAAATGTTACCTCGGGGTGGAATTGCTACTAAAAGGTTCATGTGTGGTACCAGACACATTGCCTATGGTTTTTCCTTTACTTGCACCCCAGGTGGGAGATGTGCCTATGTGCAGTCTACATGTACTGGTGAAATTAACATAAGAGATAAGACTGGCATCACGGCCACACCTGGGAATTCCACCTGCTGATATCAGCATTCTGGGCCTGGTGTCTTTGTTAATTAGTGGACAATCAGATAAACTCAAGTGGGAGGAGGTTTAAGTTGAGCATACAGATGTGTTGTTTGCTTCATACTATCCCGTTTTTATTATAATGTGGTGAGTTACCACAGGCAGAGATTCTCTTTTGAAAAATAGAGTAACTGACTTAAAAATGTGCTCTCATGCTTGGAATCATTGAGTAGAAGTGACTTTATTGGAGATGGGTGAAAAGTTTTATAGGGCTAGTCAGCCATTAAAAAAGAAACAAACAGTACGTCCACATACCTTAACAATGACCATAAAATGTACATTTATGGTATTCTCTCTATATGCAATTTACCTTATTTTTAGCCAACTGAACTATAATTACAATAGAGTGTAATTAAATGTCAAACTAAAACAAAAACATCTTATCCCAGCTCTGAGCAATAAATAAATATGTTAATGCAGCCTTTGGATATTTCATGACTTTTTTGCTCAGTTGTCCATGCATTATGATTTATAACAAAATGGTGTTTTTAAGCTTGGAGACTTCTTATCTTTTAAAACACATTTCAACTCCAAAACAGAGAGCTCTCCAGATCCACATTTGAATAATAAGTATTTTACATTGGGATAAGGGCTAAAGGTCTCAGAAAAATGCACTTTTGGAAATGGGTTAAAGTACCACAACATAAAAGTGTTTGTATTAAAAAAAACTTAAATGTACTTATTTTAATGGTTTTCTGCTCTCCTGTGCAAATTACAGTATAAAGTTGTCTTTGAATGTATATCACTTAAGGATAAATTAATATAAATTAACTCCATAAATAATAACGATTCAATTTCCTGATCGCTAATTAGTTGCAATAATATAATGACTTCTTGCACAAGAAAAGTAAGTTACTTAAATCAGTAATTATTTAGTCAGCTAATTTAAGCATATAAATATGCATGACTTACAGTTGTTCAGGAATCGTATGCAAATGTAATTAGCATATTACAGTGGACTATTATTATTTTTTGATGATTATCATAGCCAGATGTTTATATCTTGAATTAATATCTAACAATTCTATCCATCTATCTTTCTTCATGTTCTTGCAATTAAAAATGTATAACATTTTTAATTACTGTATTCTGTAGTTTCAGGCAGAATCGTTTGTTTCTCTATAAAAGTGCTAAAACTGCAATAGTTTAAATGTTTTGGGTTTAAAGGACCTCTGTAGATTGTTCTCTAGAGTGGGAGAGCAGGTCCATCTTTATTAACACATGGTTCATTTTATCTGTACACAATTAGCAATTTTCTTACTCCAAAACACATATGATTATTATCTATGTGTGTTTGTATGTGGCTCAGTTGTGTCTGACTCTCAGTGACCTCATGGACCATAACACACCATGCTAAACCACTTGGTATTCATGGTAGAAATACTGGAGTGGTTTACCAGTCCCTTTTCCAGTGGGCTACAGCATACAACTCCTAGTATTCCTAGGTTGTCTCTCATCCAAGTACTGACCAGGGTAAACACTGCATGGCTTCAGGGTGTTGTGACTTCTTAGTTTCCTGACTGGAACTGAACCTAGGCTGCAGCAGTGAAAGCACAGAATCCTAACCACAGGATCACCCAATCATTATCTATATCTGTTACCAATTAAAGAGCCATTCTAGTCCAAAACTTTCTGTCTTGCATTCAAAAGAACATGATTTATTCATCACAAAGGGTTTTCCATGAAAAGAACATTATAATAATTTAAGAAAAATAACACTAAAATAATAGATATGCTTGATATGATTTTTTCTTACTAATAAATTAACTGTAAACCAAGACTTCTTATTTAATCTACATTAGAACCAACAGGGAAAAAAAACACACAATTTGTTGCAGTTCAGTCATCCATAAGGCTCTTTGCTCTTTAACATATCAGGACAAAGGAGGATAAATAAAGCCTACACTGTAAATATTTAATTTGTAATTTTCAACACTATACATCAATTATTTATCATGCAAAAAAAAAAGTCACAGGATAGATATCATCCCCCGACAAACTCCATAAATGGAAGCTTGCCCAGAGACCCAACTGCTTCAGGATATTTTCTCCATATTTGGTGGTCCTGCCCTCCGGTGTCCCACCTGTGGAGGAAGGTCTCCTCATTAGCCTTTAATATACAGTTCATCTACAGACATAAGTCTGCCTTTTAGATCACAAATGTAATCTGCTCTCCACATCTCACAATAAACTATTTCAATACCTAATGCTGGCAGCAAAAAGTCATATTGCCAAGCAATGGAAAAATCGCACCCTTAGTTTACAAATGGTTATCAACAAACTAAATGATATACTGATAAACAAAAGGCTCTTCCACCTTATAGACAATTATATTCCCTTATTTGTGCAAATATGGAGCCCATGGCTAGATTCTACCCACAGCATCTCCTTAACCTAATCTAAACATTCATGAAGATCCCTAGGCAGAGAATAAGGAGACGGACCAGGAAGGACGGATGGAGGTGAGTTCACCCCTTTAATGTTTTCCAGTTTATTATTTTCCCACACCCTTCCCCTTCTTTTTTTTCTTTGCTACAAAATGACAAATTAATGTGCAAAATACAGATGAGCTCTCCTTCTGGGCTACATGTTTTGCCTGACACGGTGCAGAGCATTTTTAGGTGATTTAGACGTGGCTCCAGTAGGTACCATACAAGTAACCTTCTCATGTACTGTTCCAGTGGGTGCCATAGAAGTAACCTTCTTGTGCACTTTTCCAGTGGGTGCCATACAAGTAACCTTCTTGTGTACTGTTCCAGTGGGAGCCATACAAGTAACATTCTCATGATCTGTCCCTGTGGGTGCCATACAAGTAACCTTCTCATGTACTGTTCCAGTAGGTGCCATACAAGTAAGGTTCTCATGTACTGGTCCAGTGGGCTTACAAGTAACCTTCTCATGTACTGTTCCAGTGGGAGCCATACAAGTAACCTTCTCATGTTCTGTTCCAGTGGGTGCCATACAAGTAACCTTCTCATGTACTGTTCCAGTGGGCTTACAAGTAACCTTCTCATGTACTGTTCCAGTGGGAGCCATACAAGTAACCTCCTCATGTACTGTTCTAGTGGGTGCCATACAAGTAACCTTCTCATGTTCTGTTCCAGTGGGAGCCATACAAGTAACCTTCCCATGTTCTGTTCCAGTAGGTGCCATACAAGTAACATTCTCATGTTCTGTTCCAGTGGGTGCCATACAAGTAACCTCCTCATGTATTGTTCCAGTGGATGCCATACAAGTAACCTTCTCATGTTCTATTACAGTGGGTGCCATACAAGTAACCTTCTCATGTTCTGTTCCAGTGGGTGCCATACAAGTAACCTTCTCATGTTCTGTTCCAGTGGGAGCCATACAAGTAACCTTCTCATGTACTGTTCCAGTGGATGCCATACAAGTAACCTTCTCATGTACTGTTCCAGTGGATGCCATACAAGTAACATTCTAATGTTCTGTTCAAGTGGGTGCCATACAAGTAACCTTCTCATGATCCGTCCCCGTGGGTGCCATACAAGTAACCTTCTCATGTACTGTTCCAGTAGGTGCCATACAAGTAGCGTTCTCATGTACTGTTCCAGTGGGCTTACAAGTAACCTTCTCATGTATTGTTCCAGTGGATGCCATACAAGTAACCGACGCATGTTCTATTACAGTGGGTGCCATACAAGTAACTTTCTCATGTTCTGTTCCAGTGGGTGCCATACAAGTAACCTTCTCATGTACTGTTCCAGTGGATGCCATACAAGTAACCTTCTCATGTACTGTTCCAGTGGATGCCATACAAGTAACATTCTAATGTTCTGTTCAAGTGGGTGCCATACAAGTAACCTTCTCATGATCTGTCCCCGTGGGTGCCATACAAGTAACCTTCTCATGTACTGTTCCAGTAGGTGCCATACAAGTAGCGTTCTCATGTACTGTTCCAGTGGGCTTACAAGTAACCTTCTCATGTACTGTTCCAGTGGGAGCCATACAAGTAACCTTCTCATGTTCTGTTCCAGTGGGAGCCATACAAGTAACCTTCTCATGTACTGTTCTAGTGGGAGCCATACAAGTAACCTTCTCATGTACTGTTCCAGTGGATGCCATACAAGTAACGTTCTCATGTAAACACATGTACAAACATCATCTCTGCTGGATTGTTATAAAATGACAGACCATTCAGTGCTGTGTCAGACATACAACAACACCATAAACACAGAGAGATTACAGAACCCTGCCAGTCATAGACATGTAAGAAATCAAACTAATAGTCCCTGTATGGGTCTACCCCTGCAGTGTATGCAGACACAGACTCTGTAGGACTTCATGTGCTGTGTCTCATACTAACTAATCAATAACTAACTCTCAGCAACATTCTGCAACATGCTGCTGAGACATGGTTCCTGATAGGCTAGGACACTATACTGCACATCCACCCTTACAGAGCCTGTGTCTGCATGCACTGCAATGGGCAGACCAATACAGGGACTATTTGTTTGATATTATGCAGCAAAAACAGAACTTATAAGCACTTCTTAATAAAATAAACTACATAAAAGTAAAAATATACACAAGGACGTTATATACCTAGTAACATCCAGGATCCTTCCATGTCTTTATGCTTTATGCTGAGACAGGTCTAATGGGCTTTGACAACATCATGAGATAAGAAGATAAACCAACTTCCATAGACCATGAAAGTCTGTTGCCAATGAAAATTATTTTCATGGAGTAATCAAGACCACTTTGTTTACTGCCTGCTAGATAAAGTCACGTCTCCCCACAATGGATCCCATTGTGGGTGGATAACAGCATCAACTAAGAATGAGCTTTGAAAACAAGTTGAATATTAAAAATTTAATTCTGCAGTCATTGAATATTAATTGTATTAATGCATGATTCATTTTGCTCCTTTTGTTAGGTCACTGCATTGGTCCTTTAAAAGGCCATATAAAATGATTTAAGGAAAATTACGCAACTAAAGCATTTTAGCTTCTTCAAGTTTTATTTGTTTTCTAGTGATAAATAGAGTAGAACGTTTAAATGCCAGAGATCAAGTGCTGTCTGTATTTTAGATACAAAACCACTTGAGCCAGGCAACAAAACAAAAATAGGTAAGAAAGCAAAATAACAGTGGAACTCTGTCATGGTTGTCCATGTGAAATCCTTCAGGGACGAAGTACCAGAGGAAGGCAAGACCAAAGCAACAAGTCCAAGGGCATAGGAATGGTCAGACAAGTCAAAGATCAGGTCAGAAATCCAACAAGGTCAGTCCAGGTTGGCAGCAAAGATCAGTGGAGTAGGAAACAGGAACTGGGCAGGAGGATGCAGGAGCAACCAGAAGTGGTCATAGAAACCTACAAAAGGCACAGAGAAGAGGCTGGAGCAGCAATAAATAGTCCCAGATAAGGTGTGATTGGCTGGTATTGGTTAACAGCAACCAATAGGAGGAACAGCATCAAAGGCTAGGAGAGGTACTTCTGAATGATCTATCTCTAGATCACATAGCTGTAGCTGCTGTAGCATAAGCCTGTAGTACATGTCATACTAATGCTAAGCCATGAGATTGAGCCCATGCATGGATATCGACACACTCAATACAATGTACATTTAATGTTCTAATATAATTGTCTCCTTCTTGATCGCTACCTTGCGATGATAAAGGGGCTTGGGCACCTCAATGAAGTAGTGAGCTATACCATGTAGGGTCACCCTTGATGGGCAGGTCATAGCAGAGAGATCAGACAAATTGTGGTCCACAAGGAACTGGCAACCCACTCCAGTATCGTTGCCAAAATAACTTTATGGATAAGCACAACCAGACATAAAGATTGTGTCTGGAATGGTACATTCCATAGGGGCAACAAGATTCGGACACGACTAACCTTCATAACTCTTCATAACATTTATTACTAATCTACCAGTTGAAACATTTGTACAGTGAATAAACATTATAAGACATTACACTAACTAAACAATAACAACATCCTTCCAAGTGCTTGTTACAGACCCAAACCCACCGGCTGCCCTCATACATATCACACTCTGCTGACAATACTAATTATCTGGGATGAGACGAGAGCAGCAAATCTGTTACCAAGACGGCTGCCAAATATCCAGCTTATTTATGAGGAAAAATCCGACGTCCTTTGAAGCCAGAAAAGCTGTGTTAGTGGTTTTACTTACTTTCCGAAAAAAACATAAGAAATTACAATAAAACTGAAATCTCATCAACGCTCAAAAAACCTGACAAAGGAATTTCTGGGTTGCTTTAGAGAGCTGAAGGAATCCTATCACAGCTATGTCATATTCACAATAATAACCCTCAGCAATTTTGTTTTTATGGAGATAACAGTATGTTCCAGTGTTATACTCGCTGCCATGCTAAGCACTGACTTTAAAGAGACTGCCACCATGACAGAAAGTTGATTTTATTTAAACAACATAAAAAATGGCTATACACTGTACAAGCAGTTTTTCTCTACAGCATTTCTAAAATATTTTGAATTAATTTTGCGGCTCAGTATGGTAATGTGCACCTCAGTATGCTAATGTGTGCCTCAGACTACTTTATAAGGGTGCGAGACAGGTCTAACTGCCAGCTAACATTGCAGGTCTTCATTTTGGCTATAGAGACAAAGCAGACTGTAATCCTAATTAGCACATTACATAAACAACATTGAGATTAGAGTAGAGATGTCCCATTTTTTAACATCATCAAAAATGTATGGCCGACTAGTTAGAAAATGCACTTAAAAATAAACATGGCAAACATGAGTGTAATTTTTAGTTATTAATTCAACAAGTGATATCCTCATTTCACTGATAATAAATGATGGTTCAGTATTAGAAATACATCTGTCTTGTCTGTGTTTAGCATAAGATGTATTCACATTTCTGATACAGTCTCTACAATGATAATACTAGACTTTCATGCTCAAATATATAACACTTTCCACTCAAAATGGCTATAATAAGTGGTCTTGGGGAGGGCAGTAGGCATGGGAAGGGGTATTGGGGAGTATCAGATAAGGGAATAGTCTTGGGGAGGAGATCAGCTATAATAAGGGGAGGGGAGTAGCTATGGGAAGGGGTGGGGTCTTGGGGAGGGAAGCAGCTATGTGAAGGGATCTTGGGGAGAAGATCAGCTATGATAAGGAGTATTGAGGAGGAGATCAGCTATAATAAGGGGACCTTGGGAGGGGAGCAGCTAAGGGAAGGGGTCTTGGGGAGGGTACATGTTATTTGAAGGGATCTTGGGAGGGCGTTGAGTGAATTGGTCTGGGGGGGGGGGGGGGGGTGGCGGAAGCACCCAAAGAAGTTAATACTGAGTGATTTGGCACTGGAGGGGAGCCCATAGGGGGGGAAAACACCAAAAAAAGGTTGTCCCCCAGCCAAATTTTATTTTTTTGCACTATGGCCCACCATTTACTAGCTCCAGCAGTGGTTACATCAAAAGGTTTCAACATATTATGCAGTCTATAAATGTCTCAGGGGCGCTTATGTGGCTTTCAAATTAATAGGTTGTCTATGCCCTGATTTCAAGTGGCCAAATACCAACATCATTTCCAAGGAAAAGAAAAGAGCATATACAACAGTACCATCCATTATTTTACTGTATATTTTATGAATAATATAAGATCAATAAACACTATGAAACAATCATACATATACTGTATATTATTAAAAATGCAACCTGTATAAAATGGAATAGTTAGCCCAAAATTGATTTCTGCAGCCTTGGAGAAAAGTTGGATCATTTTCCAGAAAACCTTGTCAACTATTTTATTACATTAAAATGAAACATGAAATGACTGCAGTTTTGGAAATATTAAAAAGGTGCATGCTAATAATATGATAAAGCAAGACTTTTTTGACACATTATTTGTAATAATTGGCGAGCCAGCCATGGTGTAATATAAATCAAACTAAAATATGTTGAAATATGTTGAAATAAACACTGTCAGTGAAACCAAGCAACACGTTGTACTTAATGCATACACATAACAGTTAATTGTTTATATTTTTACTAAATAATATTATAATTATTTATATTTGACTCACAAGTCATAGTGCAAAATAAAGTATCTGAAAAGACCAACTGACTGGATAGAAGTCAGATTTTGATTGCGTATACTTAGTATTTTTACTTTAAAACTACAGATTTAGGTAAGTAAAGGAATACTGACACTTGGGGATCTGCTTTGCCAGAAATACTTACAACATATGTTGTTTTGTGCTATAGTGCTTCGCACTGACATCCCGCTGCAGTTTACGCATATTTTACCACTTACATAACTGTTCCTTGCACATACACCGTCCTGTCTGAATTCCTGCACATAAGGTCTGTACATATGGCATGTACCATTTACATACGGTACAGTATGCTTCCATCCTGATTAATGTACTGTATAATAATCAAACTTGATTAACCAATGTTGGTGTTTATAATGTTTATTTTAGAGTTGATTAGCTAGTTGTGGCTTTAGCTAAAATTTTATCAAATAAGGGACTTACACCTCTTTGTACAAACTAGTTTTTATAATTTGCATGTAATTACCCCAAATCCTAATGTACAGTCTTTTGTGACACAGTGTGTTGGGTTATTTAGGGAGCTTTGAAGCATTAAAGATCTTAATCTCATAGCTTCATTATTAAGTATGTGACAAACTTAAGAATGTTTTGCAGCATGAACATTCCAGTAAATTGCTACTTCCTAATTTTAATGTCTACACAGGAAAAACGTATGTGTCTGTTCTAAACTGTAAAACTGCAGATAACATAATATACGTAAATCAGAATGTTTCGCAAATCGTATCTACATTTAGCTTATGTCAAAGTACTAAATATACACCTGTAACATGTCATTAAAGCCGTGAACATAATTGATGAGACATTACTTGTCTTTGTTTCATTGATTCACGTCTCCCAGGGCTCTGAGCCAAGAGAAGGGAAAGATGGAGAGGGAGGTGGATAAGAGTTTTGGATCCTGGGATCCAGTGCTTTTCCTATCAGTTGAGAAATACTGCCACTTGACATATATGAGGACAATTGGTTTAGACTACAACTGGTAATTCTCATTCTCACAGTGATAACTCAGTAGGTTCCTGCCATGACCTGTCTGATTGCTTGCACTTACCTGCACTGACCGTATTAGACCTTTAATTGTATTCTGCTGACAGGTCAAAAGAAATGACAAGCTGCCAGTCATCTGATAATGAGAGGTGTAATCCTCAGGAACAGATTCAGGTAACATCACTGACAGAAGATCTTTCTCTTTTTATTTCCAGTCATTGGACTTTTAACATTGATTTGGCAATATATTATACACATAGAGTGTTATATGTGGATTTCTCTAAATATAAATTCACAATTAACTCTAACTCTAATATTTTACATCCAGATGACCCAAAATAATTAGTTTCCCACAGTAAAAATTACCCCAAACTGTAATTTTGACAAATGCAAACTCAGCTTTCAAAACAAAGAAATTGATCATCTGTCAGCAAATACACAGAAGAAATTAGAAAGGGATTGGCTGTTACTCCTGTTAAGGGTTTATCTGAGATTTGCTGTTTCTTCTGTTCAGGGTTCTTCTGGGATTTGTTGTTTCTTCTGTTCAGGGTTCATCTGGGATTTGCTGTTTCTTCTGTTCATAGTAGAAATGCCTGGGATTTCGGGACTGGACCACTCTATTTGGTGAGTCCACTCTGATATACTACAGGATATTTCTCCCTGTGAAGGGCACAAGTGAGCTAAAAGAGGCTGCTCTCAGAGTGAGTTAGCATGTCTATAGAACCAACCTATTAAGGTCAGTTCATTGTCTGACTTAGCACCTCTAATATTTTTTACACAATATAATCATTAGATTTTCAAACACATCATTTTTTGGTGTAACTGTAAGGTAAAAAAAAAACCTAGAACATATTATTTTTAAGAAAGATATTTTTCTTTGGTTGGGCCCAACTAATATGTAGTTTTAGGAAAGTGGTTCATTTGTAATTGATTTAGAAATGGAGAATTTTATTGGGGCATTTGAACCAAACATATGCTAGTTTAATCGGGTGTGTCTTAGATATGTCTTTCAAATAAGGCTCACAAAACTCCCACCCTCATTAAAAAAAGCTCACATGGCTTTATGGACATGTTTGATTTAATGAAAATGTTCACAATCACATGTATCACACACTAATATACCAGATCCCTGACCCATTAAGAGTTAGAAACAGGGGAAGATATGTGTTACATTAGGTCCACTGGTTGTCAAAGGCTCTGGACATCATAAGAGACAGATCTGCAATGTTTCTGGTGAAGTGACTGTCCTTATCTAATCAGCCCTAGTTTTCTATTTCTTATGTGAGTTAGATAAAGAGTAGATTGCTCATCTCTTGCTATTGCTGGTGTCTCTGTTCTTCAACTCAAATCTTCAAAATATCACACTAGATTATGCTACTCGTGAAGAGGCGGCTCTGTTATATGTATATGTTCATGCTCAATGCTTCAATTACCTCATCTATGAATCTCCATCTCTGCTGATGCCTTCGTTATGTGGATTCAATCCTTCCCAGCATCAGAGTCTTCTCTACAGATTCCTGTCTTCTCATGATATGTCCAAAATATTTGAGTTTTAACCTCATGATCAAGTCTGACAGTGAACAGTTTGGCTTAATTTCCTGTAGTGTTGATTGACTGGATCTTCTTGCAGTCCAAGGTACTCTAAGTATTTTTTTCCAACACCACAATCCAAAGGTGTCAATTCTACGGAGCTCAGCCTTCTTTATGATCCAGCTCCCACATCCGTATGTTACTACTGGCAATAACATTGTTTTAACTACAAATTTTGTTGATATTGTAATATACTTTCTTTTTGCTAGTTTATCCAGACTTGCCATTGGTTTCCTCCTCAGAAGCAAACATATTTTAATTTCATGGCTCCAGTCACCCTCTGAAAAGGTCTTGGATCTCTTTAACATTCAATATCTATTGACAACTGTTTAATTTTTTAAGATATCTAAAAGATATTCTCAAGTGATTTCACAGACATCTTACTGAGTAACTTCTGGTAACTCACATTCTGAAGCTGGTCTAATATTCAATTGCATTTTCTTCAGATCTTTTATTAAATAACATTTTTCTAAAACTGGCAGCTATGAAAAAAAAATCAAGGAATTGTCGGTTTTAGGAGAGCAATCCAAGAGAAGCCAAGAAAAGGATTGTCTTCTGTCTGCTTCTTTCCATTTAATAATATTTTGTGGGACACAGAAATGCTTGGAAATCTCATCATAAAGCAAAGACTGGGATTTATATCTTAAGAAAATGAGCTCTCTCTGCCTGACACTTCCAACTTCAATATAACTGACAGATCTACCTGGAGATCAAAGACTGCTCTAAATTAATGGGACAAATCTGCTGATGGTAAAATACCAAATCCACTGCATGAAATCAGCTCAGTGCAGCTTTCAGATGTTATGACATTGCTATATTATTAGATATGGGTAAATATTTTAACAATTCCTGGCATTTTTACAAAGTTCACTTCTTTTTTCTTTTATTCTGCCAATGTATCTCACTCTCTATATTTATCCAACTGCAGGAAGTCTGATGTATCTCTAAAAAAAGTAATTTGACTTTACTGAATAAAATCCTCATTGCAGGTATCTGGTATAAATCTCTTTGTTAATATTAATTGAAAACCTTAATGCCTATGCAGGTTCTTGACTTTTGGTCCTGGGTCCCGCTTTAGGTGGCTACCTGAACTGACCGTTTAACTTGTTTTCTCCTTTCTGATCCCTGACACACTTCTGCTTCTGTCCCTTCATGGATGGTCCTATTTATAGCATCAAAACGTTGGTGATTAGTTACAGTAACCAGATACAGTAAGTTTGGTGATCAGCAAAATTAGTTAAAGCTGACAAATATGGTAGCAGGAATCAAGTTAAAGATAGAAACAGGAGAGTTAATTGGGTGGAGAAAGATGTGCAGAAAGTATGGAAACCTGGATGCTAATCCAGAACTGCTGCATGTAAGAATGTCATCCCTAATAGTGCTGCATTGATGTTCATTTACACCTTCTCTTATAGTGTGTCTGCCCAGTAAGCAGAAGACCCATGCTAGGGTAAATCCAGTATATTATTTACAGTTCTACCAAAAAAACTTTAAGGTAAAAAAAAAACCCTGTTATAATAATAAAAAATCCATGTGCTGTAAATCACAACTTTATTATAAACAATTACATATTACAATAGATACACTTGGGAAAATTATAGATTTTAGTGAAAGGTAAAATAAAAAAATATTTGGGATCAGTTATTTCATAACACAAAATTTAAATTTATAAGTACTCTATTCATACAAAGAAACTGCTATTAAATACTGATTGTTTTTAAGATATTATGAACAATATTAGCAGAATAGTTGATAAAAGAAGGTTGCAGTTGAGCAATAACCCAAACCTAAGAAAGACCTAGAGGCAGCCGGTATACAGTGAGGATATGGGGAGCATTAAAGGAATATGGAAGGTTTGGGGATTTTACTAGATGTATAATATATCTGTCAATTTATTTACTTTTATGTATTTTATTAAGAAGTGCTTATAAGCTCTGTTTTACTGTCTAAAGTCAAATAAATAGCACCTGCTTTGGTCTGTCCCATGTACAGTAGCTCATTAAGACACAGACTCTGTAGTACTAGCTGTGCAGTGTCTCATGCTACCCAATCAGGGACAATGTCTCAGCAATATATAGCAATATGCTGAGGTATGTGCAGCTGAAAATCACTGCAGCCGTTTCAGGATAATTGTAAATAATTCTGGATTAGCATCCAGGTTTTCTAATTTCCCTGCACAGTCTGTTCTAAGATAACCACCCCAGTCTCTTCTGCTTTCATTTTTTGCTGGATCCCTGATGCCAACTGTCTAAGGTATGACACATTTTCAGATGTCCTGCCATTATATTCTACTACAAACTTGAGCACTGGGCAAGTGTTTATTTCCTTGCTCCTTGAGATTGGAAGTGCATGCAATAGAAACAAATGTGGACCTGGCCCTGAATCCTATCTGATTGTAGTCCTGGTCCTATCTTGCCAATCCCATACTCATCCCATTATTGTCCTGTATCAAGTTCCTGGATTTATCCGTTCTATATTCTAGTCCTGGTCCTATTGTTCCAAAACCCAGATTCATCACATTATTGTCCTGTATCCTGGTCCTGGATCTATCCTATCTGTTTCTAGTCCTGGTTCTATATTCTAGTCCTGGTCTTATCTTTCCAAACCCCAAGCTCATCCCATTATTGTCCTGTATCATTGTTCCAGATCTATCCTGTCTGCTATAGCCTTGGTTTTATCTACTAGTCCTATCTCGTCAACCTCCAAACTCATCCCATTTTTGTCCTGTATCCTGGTCCTGAATCTACCCTGTCTGCTTCTAGCCCTGGTTCCATCTTCTAGTCCTGGTCCTATCTTGTCAAATCCTCGAATCATGCCATCCAGTCCTGTTGTCTATCCCTGGACTCTATTAATTCATCTCAATCCCTAAGCCTTTGGTCTGATTTATGCCTCCTACTTGGGACCTGTTGCAATGAATTTGAGTCCCACAAAGTGGTCTCCTAAACAGATCATGGAAAAACTTCTGGATCCTGATTTTCAAGCCGGTTTGTTACCAGTCTGGTGCCCCTATAACCTGTCAATGGAAGATCCAGTCAGTGTCACCTTCAATAGTTAGATAATAAGCAATTAATTTCAGTTGACACCCACAAAATAAAATATATTTAACTCCTTTTGCATCATAAATCTAGGAGCACAAACCCAGAGGAGTTAAATCTGTGAATAATATCTGTAGCCAGCAGAATAAAATAAGATTAATGAGTTTTTGCAGAGTACTGAACCAAAGGGGAAATACATTAACAATAATAATCAATTTGGATATTTAATATACTATACAATTCAATATTAGCCATAGCAACCTCCTTCAAACACCCCCAAGCCATAAAGATGAACATGCCATGTAAATTATTGTTTTTAATTAAAGGGACATGGAGGGTTTCTGGATTTCACCAGGAATATTATATATCTATGTATCTCTTTACTTCCGTGTACGTTATTTTATAAAGAAGTCCTTAAAAACTGTTTTTTTATGCCTAAAATCTTACAAATAGTTTTCTCGTTTGCAGTCACTGCATTTGTAAATTCAGGGTGCAGTTCTCTTAGTAAACAATCAGTGGACACATTCTACAACAAATTGCTTGAGAGAGGTCACTAACAGGCTAATTAGAAACACTGCACTTCACAGTCTATCAGCCCTATTAAATCCCCCCTGTAGCCCGTAAAATAGGCCACAAACCTTGCGGCTATTAAATTAGACCTGTAAAGGAACCCGTCAACGACTTGCAGGGTAAGGGCAAGACAATGCTATGGGACATGGAAATTTAAACTGCGTGCTCGGAAATTCTTTAATCTGTCAAGCCTGTAACTATTATGTTTCTAATCACGCTAATAAATTGCAAAAAATTATTTGGCTTTCAAGCCCGTAACCCACAAATGGATCCCAAAAGCCAACCCGTTACTAGAGAGAACCCGCTAGCAGGTGTGAGAATGTAAGGAGCCGGGGGCAGATTATTGAGGGCCGTTATATAAACCATAGGCTGTACTGCTCCTTGTATCCAGCTCTCAGGGAGTTAAAACACTTAAATTCACCTGGTCCAGTGCTTCACTATAAAAACCCCAGGAAGCCCCAGTGAAGGGGAGGGGTGTGCTGCTGATTAGGCTCTGGCCTGAGAAGTTTGGAAGCTGAAGACAGAAGCTGAGGACTTGCCTAGGAGACAAGCTGGAAGGAGCCTGTAAAGTACAGCGAGTTGAGAGGACTGACAGCTGCCTGAATTGCTGCGGGGATGACCAAGGTGAACTGTTTGGAGAAGCCATGTGGTGAGTGAGATCCTGCAGTTTCTTGGAGCAGAAAGGTACAAGTCCAGCTGTATACCTGAGCCTTAGAGAGTGACTGAAAACAATACCTGTGGGATATCATGGACTGTTGTGACCTGCACTATTTTTACTAAAGAGTACTATTTGGAGAAGCGGTGTGCTGATCGTGGAGCTGACAGAAGGTACCAGACTGATTATGCCCCAGGGAAGTTGCTGAGTGTTTGACCGGTACATATGCTATAATTTAATACTGCTGAATCAAAGGGTCCCTGGGGTGAAGCATACGGGAGAGACGGGCGGGCCCTATGCTTCATCCGCGGCTACTGATGTAGAAACGTGGAAAAGACTACCGATATACAAGAGACTGTTTGTATCCTGGCCACAAGGTGGCAATATAGCAATAGTCGGAGACTATTTGTATCCTGGCCACAAGGTGGCAATCTTTCAATAACCAGAGACTATTCGTAACCTGGCCACAAGGTGGCAAATTATAATTATTAAAAGACTGTCTTTGTCCTTGCCACTAGGTGGCGCTATTCCTACGAAATTACTCCTTCCCGAGTACAACGGAGTGGGAGCTCCGTCCTGAAGACACCGGGGTGTAGTCTTTTTGTCCATGTTGCAGGTAAGCTGCACAGGTATAGTCAAGGCGTTCCTGGACTAGAACAGGGGTGTCCACCCTCGGTCCTGGAGTGCCGCACCCAGGCCTGGATTTGAATAAATCCCTTTTCTGCACAGGTGAGTCAATCAGGATGACTGAAGAAGTGATTGACTCACCTGTGCACAGCAGTGATATCATCAAATCCAGGTACAGTATGTGTGTGGCCCTCCAGGACCGAGTTTGGACACCCCTGTACTAGAATATCATATTTACGGCTTTATCAATATTGCATCATTTCTGGAATGTGGGTACGATCGTAACTCCTAATTGAAGCCCGTAAGACTTTGAAATCCCACCTACATTTTTCTGTGACGTAATGATGACGATCTCTGCTGCCATTGCCTCCATCTAAACCCATAACTACAAAATTGACTAATTGATCATGTTCACGGCCACGCATTCAATGTTCGAAAAATGGTTTACGGGTTTGCATCTCAAACCTGTAACTCGTGGCATGTTCTAATTTAATAGCTATGTAACGCAGCCTTACGGGCTTGTTGATGCCGCTACAGGCTTCTAATTTAATAGGGCTGTGTGTATTTAAAAGCTGCATGATCTATAGAGGGCAGACCCAAACAGGTACAAATTATGACTTTAGGCAATAAAACAGAATTTATAAGCATTTCTTAATAAAATGAAGGATTTTTTTTTTGTGTTGTTCAATCATTTCTGACTTTGTGACCTCATGGACCATAACACACCAGGCACATCTTTATGTCCATGATTATGTTGATCCACTTCATTTTCATGGCAGAGATACTGGAGTGGGTCGTCAGTTCCTTCTCTGGGGGGCCACAGCAAACATCTCCTGGTATTCCTAGGTGATCTCCCATTCAAGTACTGACCAGGTGCAACCCTGCATGGCGTCAGCGTATATAAATAGATACACAGGGATATTATATGCCTAGTACATTTCAGAAATACTTTTTTTTCATTAAACTTTAGTTTAAAATAATGTAATAATTAATGTAAACATATGCAAATAAAGTACAATAGTTTCAAACCCATAAAGATAAAGGAAATATTTTCACTGCACACTGTCACATAGTCCATCACTGTAAATAGCAGACATTGTGTGCAGAACACTTAACCCATATCTTCATTTCACCGGGGACTCTTTTATAATATTCTGCCGTGCTCGTACACAAAGCTGGGCTCGCAAGGAGTTAGCCTTTTATACTCAATGCAATCTTCCACTGCGCACAGTCATGGCTCAGCAATTAGAAGGTGTCCAGTTATACAATTTATATGCACAGCAGACACAAAATGAGGACATAAATCCCAGAGAGAGAGAGGGAGGCTGGGTCTGGAAACTGAGTGAACATCTGTGCCCTTACTTGTTATTTTTGTTGCCTATTCAAATGACTCTTGGCACTTAGTCTATGGGGATCCAGATATGGACTCCTTAATTACTGTGCCTTAGGAAGTTCAGCTACACCTCAGTGATGAGGCTCAAGAGAGGCTGAAATGTACGTCTGGGGTTTACTGTTTCTCCTGTTCAGGGTAGAATTGCCTGGTATTTTGGGGCTGGACCACTCTAGTGAGTGGGACCAGACTGATATACTACAGGATATTTCTCCCTGTGAAGGGCACAAGTGAGATAAAAGAGGTTGCTCTCAGAGTGGGTTATCATGTCCATAGAACTAAACTTTTAATGTTAGTTTGTTCTCTGATTGAGCACCTTTAATTTTTTATTATTATTTCTGTGCTGAGGGCTCAGTGAGAGGGACGGACATGTTCATTATGTACTGCAGGGATGATGTGACATATGGCTGGATAGTGACCAGGCAAGACCTCTGAGGCACTAGAGTCATTATTAAAAGACAATGTAACATAGAAAAGAGAGATTGGATATAATGAGAGAACATTACAAATAAACAATAAATACATTCCAAGAAATACAGTTCTTACAATGCATTCTGGGAACCTGGGCTGGGACATGCAAGTGTGCCCACAAAGGCTACGAGCTTTAATCCAATACCATTTCAAACATGGCTCATTTTAGGCACATGCCTGTTGTATTACACAGCTTTAAGCAAAGCCCTGGTTGGCCAATGCAACAACAAAATGTTTTTGAGCTGACCCACACAAGTGGGGGGCCCAACTTATTTTTTCATTGCCCTGGGCCCATCATTCACTAGGTCCACCACTGTGTGGTAGATTATTTAAAACAGGAAAGTTATAAATCATGATTTTATTATAGATTTCAATCTATAATAATTATGATCTACAATATCTATACATCTTTATCATCTGAAAAAGAGAAGGTTGACATGAAACCTTCAAATTTTTATAGGGACATGAAACACAAATCTTTTTTTTCATGCCTTTAAAAGGGCAGCTTTAATCATTACCAAAATTGTATTTTGCATGAAAAATATAAAGAAAAACTTGTTATTGAAACCAACAGGGAATACACAGAGCATACTTATGTCTCTAGTTTCATTGGCAGATAAGCCCTAGATCAGATAAACATTCAAACAGTTTTGTAAGAAATAAATACATTGTTTCAATGTCCCTTCAAAGGGATATAGAAGGTTCCTAGATATTACTAGGTATATTATATATCTGTGTATCTATTTACTTTTATTTATTTTATTCAGAAGAGCTTATAAACTCTGCCTAAAATTAAACAAATAGTCCCTGTATTGGTCTGCCCACTGCAACTCATGCAGACACAGGCTCTGTAGGTCTGGATGTGCAGTGTACTATCCTGGCCTATCAGGAACCATGTCTTAGAAGCATGTTGCAGAATGTTTTTAAGAGATAGTCACTGATTGGTTAGTTTGAAATACTGCGCATGTTTCTGTGGATCAATTGAATACATCTCACAATCCCCACAAATCACACTCTGGGATTAATTTATATATTTTTTGCACGTATCAACATTATTTTGGCACTGATAATAAAAACCTTTTTTTTTACCAATGCTTAATTGTATTTATTTAACCAAGAGATGTGCAAGCAAGGCTTCTAATGATAACATTCATTTCAGAGATTTGCAGATGATGAGTCTCTGGAGCCATTAGACTTTTAAATGTTAATCTGTATTACAGCTGTCACTGTAGAGAAGTTTTGCTGTAACCCTCGGGGTAAACAAGTCATGAAGAAGAGAACATGTGTTCTCGAGCTGTCTCACAAAGTGCTTTTAGATCATAAGGACACAAGAACTCAGTGCACATTAGATTGTCTGCCATGCATGCTTGTTTTCCCTATATATATGTTCTTAATATATTTATACTAGCGACTTGCCCGTCAAAAATTACGGCAATAAAATTTGAAGGCTGGCAATGCTGTTTGCCACACAATTCAAGGCTCCTCCCTCTAGTTTATGGGCCCCGCAATTAGCAGCTTTGCCGCTCATTGCAGGCAGCGGCATGCGATGCACTCATGTGCAAGCGCGTAACTTGGCGAGCCCTGTGTCTCTTTGCCCCCACTCCCTCCCAAGTGTCTCTTTCCCCCCTCTCCCTCCCTTGTCTCTTTGCCCCCTCTCCCTGCCCTGTTTTTTTCCCGTTATCTCCCTTCCCTGTGTCTCTTTCTCCCTCTCTCATCCCTGTGTCTCTCCCCCCCCACTCCCTCCCCTCTGTCTCTTTCCACCCTCTCCCACTCTCCCTTCCCTATGCTAATTTTTCCATGTACAGGTATGAAACCATTTGCGGGTTTGGGAAATTGATCAATTTCCCCAAGGCCGAAATGGTCTTCCAATTTATGGGCTTGAAAAAAATTATGGCTTTATGGCCACCATTTTTTTTCTAGCATAGCCGTTCTGAGACGTAAAAAAAACGCCATTTGAATAGCAAATTAGCTTTCAACGTCACTTACAGGATCCCTGCCTCCCCGCTGTGCTGTGTGTGAGATTATAAGCTAATTTTGCAATCAATTAGCGTTTTTTTGCTGGCCTCCGAAAGCCTTCCGAGCTACAGGCTTGAAAAGAATTGCGGTCGTTAAACCTGTAATATTTTTGAAGCCTGTAATTCAGAAGCTGTTCGTAGCCTCTCCCACCCTCTCCATTGCGGGCCTCGCAATGATCGCCTTCAGTGCTCATTGCGGGCCTCTCCCCCCTCTAATTTTCAGGCCTCATGATGAGTGCCTTTGGCACTTCTTGCACATGCGCAACCCATAACTTTTAACATTGCGTTACGGACAAACCAGCAATTACAACAATTATTTTATGTGATATCACATATATAGGACTTAGCAGCTCGGGCTTGCCAAAAAACGTTGGTAACGCAACGTTAAAACTGCTGGCTCTCCTTGCACTGGTGAAGTTGAGCAACCCCGTACGACTTAGGCAGGGAGCGCCGAAGGCGTTTACTGTGCTGGTGGAGATGAGCTCCGTAGGACTTTGAAAAAATTACGGCCTGTAGCACTTTAAAAAGCAAACCGCTACTTACAGAAAATAAAATACGACCCCGCAAAGAATGCGAACTTAACAGCCGACCCACACACATCCAAAAAGAGGGGGGGGGGGGGGCGGTACAGTCAGGACGTCTGGGAGTGAGGATGCACGCAAATTTAAGTAGAATTTGCAGAGTTTTGCCACTGGAAAATCGCAGAAGCGAGAGAAAAAATGGCTGCCGAAAAAAACGAAAACGAGGATACACGAACCCTAAACACGCAACACACCGCCAGGCACATACGACTTTTAGCCAGGAATGTACAAGGTAAAAAATACACTATTAGGAATGATGCAAAATGCTTGAGACCCGTGTAACACATAGACACTCAACGCCATTTTACAACACTAACTTGAAACTAATAACATTAACAATCTAAAATACCACATTACACAACTAAACAAACGGTTTAGCCTTGCGCACGCATTTACACTGCACACTTGCCACATTGCTGACACTTTCTCCTCAGGTCACCAGCAGTCCAAATGTACATTGTATACTACAGAAAAACAATAGCGATTGTTAGCTCTTCAGCATATTGATTCCTGGACATATATATATTCATTACAAATAGGTAAAGTATATTAATTTATTATTTGATTAATTAAGGAATTCATTATTATAAAAAAATACATTTATATAAAAAAAAAACAGAGAAGAGGAGAGACTCGCTTTGCCAAAAGATGGCAGTTATGAATTAATTAATGAATATTAATTTATTAAGTAATTATTAATTAATAATTTTAAAAAATAATAATAATATGATTTTTTTTATTAATACATGAATGCTAATTAAACATCATAACTGCTTATTAATACAATGTATGCCAATTAAACATCATAACTTCATTGATTAGTTAATTAATTGAATCAAAACATTACAAATCCTTTTCAGGACAATCTATAGTTTGCTCATAGATCTTTGTGTTTGGATATGAAATTTAATTTTTAATGATGCCCTTCTTTATAAAAACATGAATAGCTCTTCATGTTTTGCATTAATGACAGTTATTGATTAATTAACGTATATTAATTTATTAATTGCTTATAAATTAATTATAAAAACAAAATTACTTATTTGACACTGTCCTTATTTCTCAATATATACCGTATTTATCGGCGTATAACACGCACCGGCGTATAACACGCACCTCAGTTTAAGAAGGAAATTTCAGGATTTTTTTTTTTCAAATAAAGAACTTTGAAGCAAAATCCTCAACCTCCCTCCTCATCCTCCCTCCTCAACCCCCCACTCACATTTACACCCACAAGCAGGAGAGAAAAGGAAATTTGCACAGTTATATGTCCTAGATACAATGGAAGCTGTTGAACAACGAATGACGCTTCCTGAAAATAAACAATGTTTACGCATAGTCTTTGAACAGCTGGATAAAATTATGGCCAACAACCCATATAGTCAAGCATACAAAACATTTGCAGAGGTTGAAAAAGAACAAAAGGAACATGATAAAATACATCAATTGCCAATGCCAAGAGTAAATATGGTTCTGAAAAGAGATTGCAATACTGATCAAAGATGGTATATTTTACCAACAGTAAATGAAGTTGCCATGGTCTTTAAAAATGATGATGGTGAGCCACCATTTAAGCGGGATATTAGAATATATCCACGCAATGAAGAGAAACTTTTTTTAAATATAAATATATTAAGCTGTAATTTAGATCCAATGACATATCCCATTTTCTTTCCAAATGGTGAGCCAGGATGGGAACCAAAATTAAAATTTCAAAGTTATCCCAATAGTAAAGTTTGTGTTAGAAACACATTTTCTATGCTGGAATGTAAAGTGGCACAAACTACTGGATTATTGATTCATATTTACAAGTTGAAGCTAATAATCTAAATTTTATCAAATTTCAACAAAACAAGCTTCGCATAGAATAATATTGTGGATTGATGGATTATGTCACTGAATTGGCTACCCACAGAGACTTTCCAGCTGGAAGAGCAATCATTTTGCCGTCCTCTTTCCAAGGATCTCCTCACAATATGCAAGAAAGATTGAATGATGCCAGGGCTATTATGACTAAATTTTGAAAAACAGATTAATGCATTACATTCACATGTACTCCCCAATGGCCAGAGATCAAAAAACATTTTAAACTTGCCCAAAATACTTCAGATCAACCAGATGTAGTGGCTAGAGCATTCAAAATAAAACAAAATTCAATAATACATGATATAACTAAAGCACAGTTATTTGGGAAATGTGTGGCTTTTGTTTCTACCAAACTTTTTGACATTGTTACACACTGAATGATTCATGGTCCATGTGGAGATATAAATCCAAATTCACCATGTATGGAAAATAAAAAATGCACAAGAGTTTCCAAACCAATTTCAAGTGCAAACTTATGCTAATTGTGATGGATACCATTTGTATAAAAGAAGAGAAGGACAAAATACTATTATTCATAGCCAAAAGGTTGATAATAGATACGTGGTTCCATATAATCCACATTTGCTGATGAAGTACAATGCACACATAAACGTGGAAGCTTGCACTTCTATCAAATCCATAAAATAGGTGTATAAATATATATATACAAAGGATATAATGCAGCAACTGCTGTTGTGCAAGGTGAAGACAATGAACAAGACATTCCAATTTTACATGATGAACTTTCATGTTATTTAGATGCTCACTATGTCAGTGCTCAAGAAGCAATGTAGCATCCTCTGAAATTCGAGATGCATGATCAGTCACATGCTGTGTATCGGTTAGCTGGACATTTGCCACAAAGGCAATTTGTTTGCTTCACTGCAGGGAATGAAAGAAATGCTCTAGCACAAAAGGAGCATAGAGCAACAACACTTACTGCTTGGTTTCAGTTAAATTGTGGGGACACTGAGGGCAGACAATTTTTATACATTGAGATTCCTTATCACTATGTATTCGTAAATGGCCAATGGCAAAAACGAAAAAAAGATACTAATAAAATTACCCCAAAAATGTATACCATCAGTCCAAGAGACATTGAACGTTTCAGTTTAAGATTACTTCTTGTATATGTTCCCGGTACACAAAATTATGAACATTTACACACAGTGAATGACATAGTTTATGATACTTTCCAATTAGCTGCAAGGCATCTAAACTTCATAGTAGATGATACAGAATGGGAGAGGTGTCTGGAAGAAGCAGCACTATGTCAAATGCCAAAGATATTCGAATGAATTCTTTACAAGCAAAACATTTAAAAAAAAAGTGAATTAATTATCATAGTTGAGGCAACAATGATGTTGTGTCATGCCTTGCAATGTATTGATAGATTATTAAAAGAAGTGATGGATAATGATTTGCCATTTGGTGGAAAGGTGATGTTAGGAGGAGATTTTAGGAATTACCTGTTGTGCCACATGGAATTAGGACTGACATCATCAACACATGTATAAAGATAAGTAAACTGTAGAAAATACTTACACACCTGAAATTAGAAATAAATATGGGATCTGAAGGCCAAAATGAATTCAGTGATTGGCTAATTCAAATTGGAGAAGGAAAACATCCAAAAAGAAATAATCTACCGGATGATACCTTAGAAATTCCATCACAAATGATTTGCAACGATTCACTAATATCGGCAATCTTTCTAAATACTATCAATAAAAAGGATTACTCAGACATTGCAAACAAAGTGATATTAACATTAAAAATATTGATGCCATGAATCTAAATAACAAAATTCATCAATGCACCCAAAAAAAATATTACAGTGCAGATTCAGTACTGGCTGATGACAAAGACACTGAGTCTAACTTTAGCATAGAATTTATCAATTCTTTAACACAATTTGGAATGACACTACATGTTTTGCAATTGAAAAAAGGGGCAATTGTCATGCTACCAAGAAATATGAATCCCCCAAAAGGACTTTGTAATGGGACCAGATTAATTGTGCAGGATTTAAGAGATCATTTCATACATGCAGAAATTATAAATTGTACCAATAAAGGTGAACAAGTTTTTATACCAAGAATTGATTTGGCTCCAAGTGAGAGTGGTTTGCTTTTTGTCCTTCAAAGGAGACAATTTCCCATTATCATGGCATTTGCCATGACCATAAATAAATCCCAAGGACAAACTTTAAAGTCTGTGGGTATTTTTTTACAGGAACCTGTATTTGCACATGGACAACTCTATGTTGCTTTTTCAAGATGCAAACATCCAGATGACATTAAAGTTTATATTGAAAAAAAACAAAGTCAGGGTGATTTATTAGAGGATACAAAAAACATTTTGTACTATGAGGTCCTCTAACTTACATTACAAAAAAGAAAAGTACTTTTATCTCAACAACAACTTGACAATAAAAAACCCAACAAACATAGAGAACGGTGGTTTAATTTTGAGGACAAACTTTGATGCCAATCGGACTCTTTTTAGAGGACCACTGTTTCACATAGGAAACTCTATGTGCCATTTTCAATAACTCCAAAAATAACAACAATACCTGTGGTTTACCAATAGTTGAACTACAAGTTGCATGTTACAAAGCATTATGTGATGGTTTACAATACTCATTCTTACAAAGTTGACCTATTTTTTTATTACTCATGCTCACAATTGAAAATGTTACTATTGTTAAAAAAAATGGTTCACCACTATTTGAAATATAAGTTGCATGTTACAAAGTATTATATCACGGTTTACAATAAGGATTCATACGAACTTCATCCATTGTTAGATTATTCCTGCATACATGACAATTAAAAAGGTTAATATTGTTAAAAAATGATGGTTTACAAGTTGTTGACATACAAGTTGCATGTTAGTAAAAATAAACACATTTATTATTATTATTGTTGTACTTCTTTGTAGATAACAAAAAGGTTAAGAGTGTCAGAGACTCACATTGTGTGGCAAACAGCATTCCCAGCCTTACAAATTTCTTGCCCTAATTTTTGACGGGCAAGTCGCTAGTATATTATAACATCCCTAGAAACTTGTGTGATTTACACAGTGTTTCTTGAAGAAAATACTTAGGCAGGAACATGAAGGCTTTTCTCTCATTGATTGTCTTTTGTTGCCAGTCTAAGGACCTCAACTCTTCTTTTAATACCATGTCTTCATATCCATTATATGTCAGAGGACTTCTATCACTCTTTTGCCCACCATAAGCTAAATTATGTTTTGGTTAACAGCCATCCCACAAAATCTACAGCACAAGTTAGGTACCAGCCCCATACTGTGAGTTTAATTTAAGATTGAAACAGTGACTGTCTGTGGGTAGGTCTCCTAACTCGTGATTAATCCATCCTATGCTATGCTTGAATGCCATGTTATGCTGAAGGAATATGCTATAACGAACCATGGATTAAAGAATAAAAATGCATTGTTGCCTCGTTTGCATGTCCCCATCCAGTTTCCCAGAGTGTATTTTTTGGAATTTTGAGTAGAAAATTATGGAAACTCAGATATACAGTCTACTTACTATGCATGATGTGAACTATAAGCATATGTATCAACTCCCACTATTCAAAACTACTCAGTCTTCTGGGGAGGGTCACCCATTTTAGAGTGTCCATGTCAAACAATGACATTAAGGAGGAGGAGACAGCGGCATGTGCAAAGGTGGACATAGAAAAGTTGCCATGAAGTAATGTATTTATAACATTCTGATTACTTCTGCCATTGCAGACAAAAGAGTAGCTCTAGTAATGAACAGCCACATTCAACAAGGCCCAATGGCAGATACAGATGTTACATAGTGATTGATGAAAGATTCAACTATACTGCAAGGGGTACCAGTGTTATAGAGGTGGGACTACACCACATACCTACATACCAGGGGAATCAATAATATGATCCCCTCACTATACCACATAATACTACAAACCCAGCATGTGAAAAAAATGTAAATGGCATTGCTTTGTGTCCAAATCTCTGTGACCTCATGGACAACACACCATGCTGATCCACTTGGTTTTCATGGCAGAGATCCTGGAGTGGGTTGCCTGCTCTTTCTACAGTGGGCCACAGCGTACAGCTCCTAGTATTCCCTGGTGGTCTCCCATACAAGTACTTGCCAGTGTGACCTCTTAGTTTCCTGGCTGGATTTGAACTCAGGGTGCTGTGGTGAAAGCACCTGCATCCTATCGACTAGGCCACCCATTACAAACCCAGCATACCAGAGCACATATTAATATGATCAGCCTGGCACATTGAGAGGAATGTTTCCATGTGTATAATCTCTAGATTATTTGTGTGACAGGTGTGATAATGGACATGGTACCCAACCCAGTACCTAGGATCCAGCCTAGCCCTGGCTAAGTTAAAATGTATTCCTCTTACCTTTTTCCACTGCTTGCACCCCAGTGGGAGATGTACCTATGTGCAGTCTACACATACTGGGGGTAAATTAATATACGAGATGAGACTTGCTCGCACCATGAGAACACCTTGGAACCCCCCCCCTCTGCTTATATCAGCATCCTGAGCCTGGTGTCTTTGTTAATTAGTGGACACTGGCAGAAAATCCAGGGGAATGGAGGTTTTAAGTTGGATTTGTGGGTGTGTTTTTTTTTTTCCTGTTTAATGTCTGACTGGCCTTTTGTTTAGTCCCTTATATATAGTCACACCCACCCAATACAAGGACCTAACCAGTGGGAGTTCCAGAGTGTGCCGGTTCCATATCGGGAGATGAGGTAAAGCACTTATTTCTTGTTTTATACTGAAAAATATTCAGATCATTTATTCAGATACAATCTGGAGGAATTTCATATTTCTTCTTTCCTGAGCTCTATAGACCCATAAAATGTCAGACTTTATCTCAGGATCAGTGTATCATACAAAGAGATTTAGCTTCAGAAACACCATCAGTCTTTATACCTGTAAAACTAAGGTCACAGATTACTGACGTTATCACAAAATGCTGGTCTGTAGTTTATTACTTGTCAAAATTATAAATCAGAACATTTTACCCATTATCATGTTTAGTTATTGAATAAAAGCAATATACAAAACATAAACACTGTGGGCCCTATTAAATTCGAGCTGCGTAAATAATAGGTGAAAACGCAAGGCCTACGTAGTTGAAAAATTAGATCGTTTACAGCGCTAATAAATTCCAAGTGCTGCGAGATACGAGCGATGGATGCGATTTTGTACACGTTAGGATTTGCGCATGAGGGACGCTATCTCGGATAACTTTGATTTCCTTGGCCGCGCGTATTAATTAATCAATGAAGGTTTGCGTAGGAAAAGAGCGCGAAATACGTAATACGTAACACTTAACCAGACGGCAGTATGCCTTTAAAAGGGAGCCAAAACAGAAAATAATTGACTGTGCTGGAGCTTTTGCAAGTAGACACACAGGTCTAGGCATTGGTGGGTTTTTGGTGAGCAAGGAGAGTGAGCGAGAGAGAAGAGGGCATTGCAAGTTTTGATATTTTGACCTATCAGATAATTTAACCCTTTGTTTACAACACACATAATTACTGATATCCCATAATTCACACACATAGATTAATATGTACACATAGCTACACCTAATGGTAGGCATCTGCACACCTACACCCCCCCCCCCCCAAGACCTACACCCCCCCATACAATTACTGAACTACACATAATACTTGCATCTTTTTTTACCTCCTAAACCTACACACATATTATATTTATTTATCGTTACTTTATTTTCAGAGGAGGGTAGAGGAGGGGAGGAGGTAAGGTAAGAGAGGCGCGGAGGAGAGTGAGGAGAACATCTGAGGAGAGGAGGAGGATGAGGAGGAGAGGAGGAGGAGGGAGAGGAGGAGGGAAAGGAGGAGGGAGAGGAGGAGGAGGAGAGAAGGGGGGGAGGGAAGTGCCCCCAGAGGTAGGAATACCAGTTGAAGGGACAGAGGGTCAGGGGCCTGATCCCTTGGTGGGAGGTGGTGGGGATGAGGGAGCGGCCCCAGGGAGAGAAGAGGAAGAGCAGGCACCGTCTGTAAGGCAAAGGGTGGTGGCAAGGCCCAGGGCTCCCAATTATAGCCCAGAGGAGATCCAGGTTCTCCTCAGGGAAATCTGTGCCCGCCAGGGGATCATATGTGGTGGGAGAGACATCAATGCCAGCCAGAGGGAGCAGGCCTGGTTCCAAATTGGCAGAGCTGTGTCGGCAGTAGGAGTCACCCATAGGGACCGGAGGTCAGTGCGTCATAAGTTTGATGATCTAAAGATGGCTGTCAAAAGGAAGATGGCCAAGGAGGCAGCAGCAGCACGTAGGACTGGTGGTGGGCCTGCGGTCCCTGTTGTATATAAGCCCACACACAGGGATAATTTACATACAATAGCACTGTAAGCCCTATGGTTGACTAAAGATATATGGGGCGACAATAACCATTTCAGTCCTGGTAGCAAACCTATCATGTTCATAATTTGTATCCCTGATATGTCAATTTCTAATTATATCCAGATTGATTGCAATGGAGCAGGGTGTCCAAAATCAAACTTGCTGGGCTTCACACAGGCCTGGATATGTGGATTTCCTTTATGTGCACAGATGAGTCAATTAGACTTAATGACTTGGAGAAGGATATTCTCAGCTGGGTGCAGCATGGCTATGCACAAATGCAGGCCTGACTTTGGCCTCCACTGCGATAGAGTAAAAATCTGGCTGTGCGGCATATGTGGATACAGACTCTGTAGCACTGCATATGTGTCATATACTGTCCTAACCTGGCCCATGTCTCAGCTGCATATTAACAACCATTGCTGGAAACAGATTGGTCAGTCTCACACACTGCACAGCAGATGCAGCAGAGCACGTGTCTGATGCACATGCAGTACACATTCATATGAGCCATGATCCACAATGCTCATTATGCAGCCCATGGCTCATCTGTGTAACACAAGCACCACAGTCACTCACAGGTGACCATGATGTCAATGATATGTAAATGCATAGCTGTCAATTGTGTATGGCAACCAACTGAAATATATGTTTATTCCATTGCAGTATCCACAGGTTCAGAAGAGGAGGAGGCAGGAGTGCCTGAAGAGGGCCAGGACATTCAGGAGGGCCCGGGACCATCTACATCACTGGCTCATGAGGAGCGGGAAGTGATGCCCGGGCCCTCAACATCTAGCCAGCCATCATCCTATGCTGCCCCCTGCCATTCGTCGTGGCCACCTCAGGGCCTGCACCAGCCACACTATGCTGTGCCTCCCTCAGCGGCTCCACCCTCAGCGGCTCCACCCTCAGCGGCTCCACCCTCAGCGGCTCAACCCTCATCCTGGGCTCCACCCTCATCCTGGGCACAACCCTCATCCTGGGCTCCACCCTCATCCTGGGCACCACCCTCATCCTGGGCTCCACCCTCCTGGGCTCCACCCTCAGCCTGGGCTCTACCCTCAGCCTGGGCTCCACCCTGGGCGGCAGGAGGAAGTGCTCCGCCCGCGGCAGCAGGAGGAAGTGCTCCGCCCACGGCGGCAGGAGGAAGTGCTTCGCCCGCGGTGGCAGGCGGAAGTGCTCCGCCCGTGGCGGCAGGAGGAAGTGCTCTGGCAAGAGGAAGTGCTCCGGCCATGGAGTCGACGGCCGCGGAGTCACCGGTCGCAGCTGCTGAGTCGCCATCTGCAAGACAAACACCTCCAGACCCTCTGCCACCGGTCTATGCACAATTGTGCAATATAATGGAGCACTTTCGCCAAGAGGACCAGGCCCATCAGCAGAGAGCAGAGCGAATGCTCCAAATTAGTGAGAGGCAGTTGAACATAAGCAGTGCCATCCTGGCTGGCAACCGGGTAATATAGGCAACCACCCGAGGTATATATGCTGAGATGAGAAGGCATAACCCGAAGGATGGAGAGATATGAGGAACGTGTGAGCAGAGAGAGACGCGCGTTATTGCGTGAACTCAGACAGCAGCCCATACCTCCACAACCTTCGGTTGTACAACCGCAACCTGAGATGTCTGCCTCCTCATCTCAGACATCACCCACCCATGAACCCCAGCCACCTGCTGTAGTGGCACCCCCTGCTCCCATACCACATCGTGGAAGAGGGAGACGGTCCGCGGGCAAGGATGGTGGGGTCCCACTAACTCGGAGTAGGAGGTGTTAGGACCATCCGAGAAGGCCTCCTGACCACTCCTCACAGAATACTGATTGTTATAGATGTTGACATACTATTGTCTGGCTACAGAGTGTGTACAGAGAGTGTGGTTATGTTTAACATTTCAAAAATTGATGTTCAATGTTAATTGACCTTGAGCTTAAATGCTGTATTTAATCATAATATTGTTCGGATTGATACATTGTTTTTGTCTTTGTAGGTGTTAATAGCCAAATCTCACAGCTATGAAGACATTTTCTTCATCTTCGAGCAGTAAAATACCATCATGTGAGTAAACACTCAACCCAGTTCCCAACACGCATTCTATCAGGGTTATTCACCACTGCAGATGGCTCAGAAATGCAATATATGACTACATATCTTTTCACTAAGGAACATGACTGTGTGATTTTCCATTATAATGATCAGTGTCCCGGCTGTAGAGTTGCACAGTCCCATTACTATCTGCTAATACAAACCAGCAATTCCACATAAGTTTTTAAAGCATTCCATCCCGTTAACATTATGAAATTGGATTCATTAATTTCATGTCATCCAAACCAAACTGCCAATTTCCTTGGTTTGACATCATGATCAATGTGCATGTGTTTAGGGGTAATGTGAACAGTGTAATCTGTCTGGCCTTGGTACCACCCATTTAGAAGTGAGATGTGATATCAGCATGGCACAACTATTCCATATAGATAGTGATAGTACATTTTGCTGAAGGATTGTGTTCACAGTGAAGCATACCTTGTCGTATTCCACATCCTAAGCATATTCCTGGAAGGCTGACTGAACAGGATAGAATCAATATGGTTATTACTGCTCGGAGATGATGTTCATGTTAGTTGGTTTATAGTAGTGTCAAGAGCAAAAACAATGTACTATAATAACAGCTTATGATTGTTCTAACACCTCCTCTCTGTCTTCCAGATTCACATCATCTATTGACCAATCATCAGTAATGTATGCAAACACACTGTGTGGGGAATCGCTTAGTATCACATGATCCATGTTTTATAGTGTCTGTTTATTCTGGCAACCATATGGTTGTTGTATGCACATTAATGGTTATGTTGATTAAATGTCGTGTTATATGCTGTTGGTTACTGTGGTGTCCTGACCACATGTGACCCTAGTAGATGCTATGCATTACCCTCATGATGTTGTCTGTTTCCTCTTCAAATGTCCTCAGATTTGCCACAGCCCCTTGCCATACTAGGATCTATTCACAACACACACATGATATTAATGCACAGTCTTGTCCATTTCTATTTGTGCTCTGTGTATGAAATAAAGTATGATTATGTTATACTGTTATCACTGTTTCTGTGTGTTTGTACCATATCATGCTTTCTAGTTGAGAGAATACAGATAGAATAAAGTGTCATTGTTCAATACATATATCTGTGTGTGTTTACAGAGATACATATGCTACATTAATCTGTACCTTGCCAATATAGATGTAGGTGCCAGCCTGAGGGGCGTGAATTCTGAAATCATGTCTTCAGACATGCAGGGTTGTATATAATGACTTGAAGGGCTCAACTTGAATGATATGAATCTACATTCATGATTATGTAGTAATGTAAACGTAGATTGAACAGAATAGTTACACCCCTAACTGATGGTGATGAGCACATCTGACTTTCAGGGTAATGTACTTGTTGCATGGTAAATATCCAGGATTACACAAACATTGAGTGAAAAAAAACAGGTTTAATTGTTCACAAAGCCACACAGTGACAAATTACCACAGGCCACCTCAGTATCATGGTGGAGGTGGGTAGGATACAGAGTTCCAGTAACACACGGAAATAGGGACATGGGGACAGAATGCAGGCGGGGGGGTGACATTTGTATAGATGATCAGTTAAGGGGGGGATATACAGTGCATCATCCAACATGAGGCAATATCATTTATATCATTAAATATATCAGGATAACATTCAATATTCAAACCCAACAATACAGAAGGAGATATGCTCATGAGGAGAAGTAATCTGTAGTCTTGTGTGTGTGCGCAACACACACTCCTATGCAACTGCAGAGGTAGAAGTGCTCAATCAGTCAATGTTAGAACCCCCATAGGTCATGTCACTGGAAATGGCACTATGAGAGAAGACTCTACATACCTAAGTTTGGACACTCAGATGGGAACCTGACCAGGACCATATCAGTGTGTTCAAACTAATTTCATGTGTTAGCAGAACTCACAACAAACTGGCCAGTTTGAGGTGTATTCTGTTCTGTGAATGAGCATCTCTATTATCTGCTGTTTCATATGCATAACTGAAGGTAAACGGAACCTCATTAACAGTTATGTTCCAAGGCTAGAGTTACTCTTCCCCATATGTACAGGGAGGATCACATCAGCACTGAGGAAGAGATCAGGAAGGAAGTATGATACAGGCTTCACAATAGTCCAAGTAGAGGAGAGAATGGCATATCTAAAGCAATAGGTACATATAAATCTATGTAGAGGATGTGATATCACACCCGATGCAACACATGATGACTGACATATGAACATACATGATGCAATGTGACAATAGCATAGTCCTGGAACGTGGGAATGCTCGTCATTCCTTGTTCTGACCGTGGAAAGGGACTCATCTTTGCAATCTGAAACATACAAGGAACATGTCAATATTTACATTGCACATGCTCCCCGAGCGCTTACTTCATCACATACAGTGGATATAAAAAGTCTACACACCCCTGTTAAAATGTCAGGTTTTTGTGCTGTAAAAAAATTAGACAAAGAAAAATATAAAATTTCAGAACTTTTTACACCTTTAATGTGACATATAAACTGTACAACTCAATTGAAAAACAAACTGAAATCTTTTAGGTGGAGGGAAGAAAAAAACAAAGAAAAATAATGTGGTTGCATAAGTCTGCACACCCTCTTATAACTGGGGATGTAGCTGTGTTCATAATTAAGCAATCACATTGCAAATCGTGTTAAATAGGAGTCAGCATACACCTGCCATCATTTAAAGTGCCTCTGATTAACCCCAAATTAAGTTCAGCTGCTCTAGTTGGTCTTTCCTGAAATGTTCTTAGTCACATCCCACAGCAAAAGCCATGGTCCACAGAAAGCTTCCAAAGCATCAGAGGGATCTCATTTTTAAAAGTTATCAGTCAGGAGAATGGTACACAATAATTTCCAAGGCATTAGATATACCATGGAACACAGTGAAGACACAGTGAAGACAGTCATCATCAAGTGGAGAAAATATGGCACAACAGTGACATTACCAAGAACTGGAGCTCCCTCCAAAATTGATGAAAAGACGAAAAGAAAACTGGTCTGGGAGGCTACCAAGAGGCCTACAGCAACATTAAAGGAGCTGCAGGAATATCTGGCAAGTACTGGCTGTGTAGTACATGTGACAGCAATCTCCCGTATTATTCATATGTCTGTGCTAGGGGGTAGAGTGGCAAGACGAAAGCCTTTTCTTACAAAGAAAAACATCCAAGCCAGGCTACATTTTGCAAAAACACATCTGAAGTCTCCCAAAAGCATGTGGGAAAAGGTGTTATGGTCTGATGAAACCAAGGTTGAACTTTTTGGCCATAATTCCAAAAGATATGTTTGGCGCAAAAACACTGCACATCACCAAAATAACACAATACCCACAGTGAAGCATGGTGGTGGCAGCATCATGCTTTGGGGCTATTTTTCTTCAGCTGGTACTGGGGCCTTCAAGTAAATAAGATAGAGGGAATTATGAACAGTTCCAAATACCAGTCCATATTGGCACAAAACCTTCAGGCTTCTGCTAGAAAGCTGAACATGAAGAGGAACTTCATCTTTCAGCATGACAAAGACCCAAAGCATACATCCAAATCAACAAAGGAATGGCTTCACCAGAAGAAGATTAAAGTTTTGGAATGGCCCAGCCAGAGCCCAGACCTGAATCAGATTGAAAATCTGTGGGGTGATCTGAAGAGGGCGGTGCACAGGAGATGCCCTCGCAATCTGACAGATTTGGAGTGTTTTTTCAAAGAAGAGTGGGCAAATCTTGCCAAGTCAAAATGTGCCATGCTGATAGACTCATCCCCAAAAAGACTGAGTGCTGTAATAAAATCAAAAGGTGCTTCAACAAAGTATTAGTTTAAGGGTGTGCATACTTTTGCAACCATGTTATTTTATTTTTATATTTTTTCTTCCCTCTACCTAAAATATTTCAGTTGGTTTTTCAATTAAATTGTACAGTTTATAGATCGCATTAAAGGTGGAAAAAGTTCTGAAATTATTTATCTTTGTCTAATTTTTTTACAGCACAGAAACCTGACATTTTAACAGGGGAGTGTAGACTTTTTAGATCCATTGTACCAATATATGTTGCTCATTTCATACATACGTCTTCACTGTTATTTCCCTACATATGAAACGAGCTACTCATCTGGCTAATGATGTAGGAATATCACATAGATTACACATTAATGCATCTTTGGAGAGCCAAATGTGGTGTTTGACCTTGGACGCAGTCCCAAGCTCATCCGCGAGGTGATTTGTTCCACCAGGACACGTGCACTGTGGATCATCATTAGTTATCACCGCTTACCTATCTGATGTATTCTGGAAAGAGATAGGCCGATATTAATAAAGTGGTTGATGTGTTATTTGTGTCCTTCAGCATACGTGGCCATATTATTACACAAATACTCACTATGTAGTTCACATTGATGTAGCAGTTCTGTTGCTGGTCATGTTTTTCCATGTCTAGGTTGTTGAAAGAAGAGTTGACACACGACAGCAGCTCTGTAAGGTTAATATGATGTGAGGAGTAAAGTCACAAATTAGACAAAGTATGTGTTCTATTCGTATTGGATATCTCTTATTAATAAGAAATCATTGCCGGTTAGTGAGTTATGCCATGTTGCTACAGGGTGAAAAAATCTGGATTTCTGCATGGTCACATGTAAACAAGTCTAAAAGGCTGTGTCTGGATATATTTCAGTAGTAGTCAGTTCTCCAGCCAGTCAGCAGCAGCCACCATGTTGGGTTTGGCTGGTGATCCATATTTGATCCTACTGAATAAACTCTAATCATGAGAAAATAACCAGAGGACTCTCTTTTGTGTTATCGTGACTGGTTCTTGTTCTCCAAAGTATGTGTGTATGGTATATTTTTACATTAAAAAACAAACAGGCATTAGGGGCTATCCTGGATAAATAGAGAGGGAGTATTGATCCAGGGATGAATACGATCACCAGTATCTGGGGTCAGGAAGGAATGTTATATTTTTCTTCCCTGTGTAGACAATTGGCAAAGTTTCACTTTTTTTTTTCTGTTTGCCTTTCTCTGGATCAATTAACAATAAATCTGCGTATTGCAGATCATAGATCTATAGAGGTTGAACTTGATGGACTAAAGTCTTTTTTCAATCTGAAATTACTAGATAACAATGTAACGTGGGGCATATATACATTGACATAGTGGGATATATAATCCACTCAAATTATCTATGCCATTGATGTTTAGAACCGTCAGTACTTAAGATGTGTATGGGAATGTGTGCTTACTTACCTGTAATCGATCATGTGGCTTGTTCCAGTGTACAAACATTGACAACGTCAGGGAACTCTCTTCTACTGTGGACTGGTTGGAATTCTGTATGACAAGGGCGATGGATAAAGGTGGATTTAGGAGTTAGGCATAATCCAGATACATTAGACTGTATTCCATGCATATTGGGTATGTACTTACATGTGAAGTTGTTGTGACCCCTGCAGATTATCCACTTCAGGGGGAGGTAAAGGCATTCCCTCCCCATGTAGTGGAGCAGCATCAATGTCCCCCAGACAGTTGGCCTGTACTGCTATATTGTGCAGACAGCAGCAGGCAACGATGATGCGACAAACTTTCTGGGGCTTGTATTGTAGAGCACCCCCAGTGGAATGTAAACATCTGAAGCGCACCAAAGGTGCGCTCAATTACATTCAGGCAGGTTTTATGCGCAGCATTATACCGCAACTCTGCCCGAGTCTGGGGATTGCTCACAGGGGTCAACAACCACGGCAAACACTCATATGCTGCATCACCTGGTGGAAATAAAATGTGACATGTTGTTATGAATAAGATGTTGTAATGTTTGACAAAGCATATGCCCAAATATCGTCATCATGACCTATTAACAAATCCCTGCGACAAATACACAGTTAAAGATATATGTAAGGGAGATGGATCATGGATGCATCTGATAGTATTGTATTAACACATGTATTCTATATGAAGCTACAGTTCAATTACAATGTGATTTCCACAAATGTCAAATCCAGATGGTCACACCCGCAGGATGCTTACATGAGGCGTAGATACAAGGGAAATACAACAGGGTACATATTGCAACCCTTCTGGTAGAGAGCACAGGAAGTCACTGTTGCAGTTCTTGTACCGAGCACATGCCAGAAGTCTGAGGTGAAGCGTGATCGTGTATTATTGTGAATGTAAATGGGATGCTAATTCAGGTGGAATTTCCCAGGGGCGTACACGATCAAACGCAAATGCCAAAAGACCTTGGAGATTTTGATAACTTCAAGGTAAGCTAATTCATGTTTATTCAGAGATATATTCATGCAAGAATTTTTTTTCTAAACACTATTAATTCTCCTCTATCAGATGAATTCGGAAGCCATCTCACTTACATAGCCCTTACAATAACACACAACACGTTATGTAGGCTAGAGATGTCCATGTCACAGGATACAAGGGAATGCATCAGAACATATACCTAATGATTAATCAATTGTGGTTTTTGTCATATGTTGTTGTGAACTGCATACTGTTTGGCCAAGCTAACACAGGGTTATGGCCAGCAATGAGCTATTATGTTCTGGCTTTGGTAGTATTACTCCGTAATGCACATGTGAACATCAGAGCAATAGAGGGAAACTTGATGTACCGTATGTCTTATTGTATCCAGTCATAGTAAGATATGGTTGACTGCCATTACTAATGAGTACTCACCCAGTAGCCATCCGGATGGAAATCTGCTGGACTCAAATATGTCACATATGCCGGATGCACGCAGGATATAGGCGTCGTGATCACTTCCCGGGAAGCCTGCATACATACCTTGTATGCGTATGTTCGCATCGCAAACAACCTGGACATTGATTGAATGATAATGCTTACGATTTCTGTACAGCGCTTCTTGCTCTCTAGGAGGTATCAGTGCCACATGTGTACAATCAATAGCACCGAGCACATTGGGGATACCTCCTAATTGGAAGAAATTCACCTTCGAGATCTCTTCAGCAGTGTTAGGGTAACTGATGTATCTGGCTACTTTCCGACCAATAGCATGGAGGAATGCACTCAGACAATTGGAGAGGCTTGGCTGAGACATTTCTCCGGCTATGCTCAGGATGTTCTGAAAGCTACCAGAGGCAAGGAGGTGTATTGCAACTAACATCCGTGTCATTCCTGGGATGGCTCTATTGGCCCATAAGCGAGGCTCAAGGTCCACTCTCAGAACCTCATAGAGCTCCACAAGACTGGCACAGGTCAGCCGAAAACGCTCATACACCTCCCCATCAGTTAACCCCTCTAATGTGAGTCTCTCCCTGTACACATTGGGTGCCCTTCGCCTCCTCACAGGCTCTTGGACAGGCTCCTGGACAGGCTCCTGGACAGGCTCCCCCCTTTCTGCCTGAGCCACCACATCCTGCACTTCTCCCCCCAGCAGCTGATCACCGACATCATTGTCAGCCTCCCTGTCTGCAGGTGGCTCTATATCCCTCTGTCCCTGTGCTACTGGAGCTCTCTCTCCTTCCTGATCCACCCCCACGATACTAGGCATGGCCTGTGGTAATTCCCTTGCCTGGCTTGGTTCTGCCCCAGCATGGATCACATCACCACTCAAACCCTCATTCACTCCCAGACACTCCTCTCTGCCACTCCCCATCACCCCCTCAATCACACACCTTGCTTCCGGGTCTTCATACTGTGCTATGTGGTACGCACAAAAGCATCTCAACCTCATCCGCCCACTCAGACTGTCCAGCATCCCTCTCACATGATCATCCATGCTGTTTCAGACATGCTGATGACTTGTTGGGGATGAGGTTTTATAGCTTGTTGATTACATTACCTGGTATTAGGCATGTTAATTTCAGCTTTGCCATTGGTCACCTGTGGATCTTTACGTGGCATTCCAGCTGATGATTTTACGTCAAGAAGCCTCTCAGCCTATTACATACGCACTTGGCCGCATGTAATTGGCTGTCCCAACACGGGCCGGCAAGTGCGTATGTAATTGGCTGAGAGTCCCAACGCGGGACGCCCAGTGCATATGTAATTGGCTGAGAGTCCCAAAACGGGCACCAAGTGCGTATGTAATTGGCTGAGAGGCCAAAAGCCTCTCAGCCAATTACATACGCACTTGGCGGCCTGACACTATAAGTGCGTATGTAATTGGCTGAGTCTGTTGGCACGCTCGCAAGCTGATAAGGGGACATCCTAGCGAGACACGCCTCTCAGCCAATCACGTACAAGCTAAGAATTTGATTGACAGTAGCAGCTTATAAATGTGATTGACACAAACCCATGCGCTGACTGTGTTGTAAGAGCCATTGGAGTTAGCACATAGTTCCATGAGCAGGTGGGAGAGAGTGGTTATTGAGAGTAGTGTTTTGGAGAGAGGGAGATTAGTTTTTTGTCTTTTTTAATGTCTATTTTATAAGTCCTTACATTTAAGAAATACACATATTTACAGATTTCACATACTTGCAAGACACATAGATTAAATAACACACATAGAGACATATATATAGTTAGGACACACACCCCACACTCCCATCCCCCCCACCACACCCCATCCCCCAACACACCCCATCCCCCACCACACCCCATCCCCCAACACACCCCATCCCCCACCACTTATTAAATACACATAGCACACACATATTTTCTTTCCAACAGACATTCCAGTAATACTTTTATTTCTTTATCGTTATTTTGATTTGTAGGCGCACTATTTTTGATTGTTTTGTATTGTATTACTAGCATATTTACACGTAAGAGTTACACATATTTACACATTACACATATTTGTACCTCTCTTTTCTCTATCTCAGCATCCAGTAGAAGGTCTGGGTCCAGTGATGAGCCAGGAGCGGAGCCGTCAGCCCCCGCCCCGCAGGAGACAGCTCAGGGGGAGGAGGCTACAGTCTCATTGGAGGGCCCTGGCTCATCGGAGGGGGAGCTTGTGGTAGTTGACAGACCCCCTGTACAGAGCCAGTCTGTCCCCCTCCACCAAAGACTTGCCATCTCGCCGGGGCCCTCACAAGTGGTGGACTATTCCACAGCTCCTCCTTCCCCACACACTGAGCCACCGGGAACCCCAACATCAGAGCCCCTGTCTCCAGCTGGGTCCCAGATCCTCCCCACTCTCTCCTCGCCATCTTCCCACCAGGCCCTGCCAGCAGGACCCCAGCCCCCACCACCAACGACCGAGGCTGCGTTGCCGGAGTTGTTGGCCCTCGTGAGGAGGATGGCTGCCGACATCTCCGGCATGAAGCGCAGTCTGGACAGGCGCTTTAGGGAGGAGAGGAGGCATCATCGGATGATGGAGCAGCACATGGTCAGGTCACACAATAGCATAGTCCTGGAACGTGGGAATGCTCGTCATTCCTTGTTCTGACCGTGGAAAGGGACTCATCTTTGCGATCTGAAACATACAAGGAACATGTCAATATTTACATTGCACATGCTCCCCGAGCGCTTACTTCATCACATACAGTGGATATAAAAAGTCTACACACCCCTGTTAAAATGTCAGGTTTTTGTGCTGTAAAAAAATTAGACAAAGAAAAATATAAAATTTCAGAACTTTTTACACCTTTAATGTGACATATAAACTGTACAACTCAATTGAAAAACAAACTGAAATCTTTTAGGTGGAGGGAAGAAAAAAACAAAGAAAAATAATGTGGTTGCATAAGTCTGCACACCCTCTTATAACTGGGGATGTAGCTGTGTTCATAATTAAGCAATCACATTGCAAATCGTGTTAAATAGGAGTCAGCATACACCTGCCATCATTTAAAGTGCCTCTGATTAACCCCAAATTAAGTTCAGCTGCTCTAGTTGGTCTTTCCTGAAATGTTCTTAGTCACATCCCACAGCAAAAGCCATGGTCCACAGAAAGCTTCCAAAGCATCAGAGGGATCTCATTTTTAAAAGTTATCAGTCAGGAGAATGGTACACAATAATTTCCAAGGCATTAGATATACCATGGAACACAGTGAAGACACAGTGAAGACAGTCATCATCAAGTGGAGAAAATATGGCACAACAGTGACATTACCAAGAACTGGAGCTCCCTCCAAAATTGATGAAAAGACGAAAAGAAAACTGGTCTGGGAGGCTACCAAGAGGCCTACAGCAACATTAAAGGAGCTGCAGGAATATCTGGCAAGTACTGGCTGTGTAGTACATGTGACAGCAATCTCCCGTATTATTCATATGTCTGTGCTAGGGGGTAGAGTGGCAAGACGAAAGCCTTTTCTTACAAAGAAAAACATCCAAGCCAGGCTACATTTTGCAAAAACACATCCGAAGTCTCCCAAAAGCATGTGGGAAAAGGTGTTATGGTCTGATGAAACCAAGGTTGAACTTTTTGGCCATAATTCCAAAAGATATGTTTGGCGCAAAAACACTGCACATCACCAAAATAACACAATACCCACAGTGAAGCATGGTGGTGGCAGCATCATGCTTTGGGGCTATTTTTCTTCAGCTGGTACTGGGGCCTTCAAGTAAATAAGATAGAGGGAATTATGAACAGTTCCAAATACCAGTCCATATTGGCACAAAACCTTCAGGCTTCTGCTAGAAAGCTGAACATGAAGAGGAACTTCATCTTTCAGCATGACAAAGACCCAAAGCATACATCCAAATCAACAAAGGAATGGCTTCACCAGAAGAAGATTAAAGTTTTGGAATGGCCCAGCCAGAGCCCAGACCTGAATCAGATTGAAAATCTGTGGGGTGATCTGAAGAGGGCGGTGCACAGGAGATGCCCTCGCAATCTGACAGATTTGGAGTGTTTTTTCAAAGAAGAGTGGGCAAATCTTGCCAAGTCAAAATGTGCCATGCTGATAGACTCATCCCCAAAAAGACTGAGTGCTGTAATAAAATCAAAAGGTGCTTCAACAAAGTATTAGTTTAAGGGTGTGCATACTTTTGCAACCATGTTATTTTATTTTTATATTTTTTCTTCCCTCTACCTAAAATATTTCAGTTGGTTTTTCAATTAAATTGTACAGTTTATAGATCGCATTAAAGGTGGAAAAAGTTCTGAAATGATTTATCTTTGTCTAATTTTTTTACAGCACAGAAACCTGACATTTTAACAGGGGAGTGTAGACTTTTTAGATCCATTGTACCAATATATGTTGCTCATTTCATACATACGTCTTCACTGTTCTTTCCCTACATATGAAACGAGCTACTCATCTGGCTAATGATGTAGGAATATCACATAGATTACACATTAATGCATCTTTGGAGAGCCAAATGTGGTGTTTGACCTTGGACGCAGTCCCAAGCTCATCCGCGAGGTGATTTGTTCCACCAGGACACGTGCACTGTGGATCATCATTAGTTATCACCGCTTACCTATCTGATGTATTCTGGAAAGAGATAGGCCGATATTAATAAAGTGGTTGATGTGTTATTTGTGTCCTTCAGCATACGTGGCCATATTATTACACAAATACTCACTATGTAGTTCACATTGATGTAGCAGTTCTGTTGCTGGTCATGTTTTTCCATGTCTAGGTTGTTGAAAGAAGAGTTGACACACGACAGCAGCTCTGTAAGGTTAATATGATGTGAGGAGTAAAGTCACAAATTAGACAAAGTATGTGTTCTATTCGTATTGGATATCTCTTATTAATAAGAAGTCATTGCCGGTTAGTGAGTTATGCCATGTTGCTACAGGGTAAAAAAATCTGGATTTCTGCATGGTCACATGTAAACAAGTCTAAAAGGCTGTGTCTGGATATATTTCAGTAGTAGTCAGTTCTCCAGCCAGTCAGCAGCAGCCACCATGTTGGGTTTGGCTGGTGATCCATATTTGATCCTACTGAATAAACTCTAATCATGAGAAAATAACCAGAGGACTCTCTTTTGTGTTATCGTGACTGGTTCTTGATCTCCAAAGTATGTGTGTATGGTATATTTTTACATTAAAAAACAAACAGGCATTAGGGGCTATCCTGGATAAATAGAGAGGGAGTATTGATCCAGGGATGAATACGATCACCAGTATCTGGGGTCAGGAAGGAATGTTATATTTTTCTTCCCTGTGTAGACAATTGGCAAAGTTTCACTTTTTTTTTTCTGTTTGCCTTTCTCTGGATCAATTAACAATAAATCTGCGTATTGCAGATCATAGATCTATAGAGGTTGAACTTGATGGACTAAAGTCTTTTTTCAATCTGAAATTACTAGATAACAATGTAACGTGGGGCATATATACATTGACATAGTGGGATATATAATCCACTCAAATTATCTATGCCATTGATGTTTAGAACCGTCAGTACTTAAGATGTGTATGGGAATGTGTGCTTACTTACCTGTAATCGATCATGTGGCTTGTTCCAGTGTACAAACATTGACAACGTCAGGGAACTCTCTTCTACTGTGGACTGGTTGGAATTCTGTATGACAAGGGCGATGGATAAAGGTGGATTTAGGAGTTAGGCATAATCCAGATACATTAGACTGTATTCCATGCATATTGGGTATGTACTTACATGTGAAGTTGTTGTGACCCCTGCAGATTATCCACTTCAGGGGGAGGTAAAGGCATTCCCTCCCCATGTAGTGGAGCAGCATCAATGTCCCCCAGACAGTTGGCCTGTACTGCTATATTGTGCAGACAGCAGCAGGCAACGATGATGCGACAAACTTTCTGGGGCTTGTATTGTAGAGCACCCCCAGTGGAATGTAAACATCTGAAGCGCACCAAAGGTGCGCTCAATTACATTCAGGCAGGTTTTATGCGCAGCATTATACCGCAACTCTGCCCGAGTCTGGGGATTGCTCACAGGGGTCAACAACCACGGCAAACACTCATATGCTGCATCACCTGGTGGAAATAAAATGTGACATGTTGTTATGAATAAGATGTTGTAATGTTTGACAAAGCATATGCCCAAATATCGTCATCATGACCTATTAACAAATCCCTGCGACAAATACACAGTTAAAGATATATGTAAGGGAGATGGATCATGGATGCATCTGATAGTATTGTATTAACACATGTATTCTATATGAAGCTACAGTTCAATTACAATGTGATTTCCACAAATGTCAAATCCAGATGGTCACACCCGCAGGATGCTTACATGAGGCGTAGATACAAGGGAAATACAACAGGGTACATATTGCAACCCTTCTGGTAGAGAGCACAGGAAGTCACTGTTGCAGTTCTTGTACCGAGCACATGCCAGAAGTCTGAGGTGAAGCGTGATCGTGTATTATTGTGAATGTAAATGGGATGCTAATTCAGGTGGAATTTCCCAGGGGCAAATGCCAAAAGACCTTGGAGATTTTGATAACTTCAAGGTAAGCTAATTCATGTTTATTCAGAGATATATTCATGCAAGAATTTTTTTTCTAAACACTATTAATTCTCCTCTATCAGATGAATTCGGAAGCCATCTCACTTACATAGCCCTTACAATAACACACAACACGTTATGTAGGCTAGAGATGTCCATGTCACAGGATACAAGGGAATGCATCAGAACATATACCTAATGATTAATCAATTGTGGTTTTTGTCATATGTTGTTGTGAACTGCATACTGTTTGGCCAAGCTAACACAGGGTTATGGCCAGCAATGAGCTATTATGTTCTGGCTTTGGTAGTATTACTCCGTAATGCACATGTGAACATCAGAGCAATAGAGGGAAACTTGATGTACCGTATGTGTTATTGTATCCAGTCATAGTAAGATATGGTTGACTGCCATTACTAATGAGTACTCACCCAGTAGCCATCCGGATGGAAATCTGCTGGACTCAAATATGTCACATATGCCGGATGCACGCAGGATATAGGCGTCGTGATCACTTCCCGGGAAGCCTGCATACATACCTTGTATGCGTATGTTCGCATCGCAAACAACCTGGACATTGATTGAATGATAATGCTTACGATTTCTGTACAGCGCTTCTTGCTCTCTAGGAGGTATCAGTGCCACATGTGTACAATCAATAGCACCGAGCACATTGGGGATACCTCCTAATTGGAAGAAATCGAACTTCACCTTCGAGATCTCTTCAGCAGTGTTAGGGTAACTGATGTATCTGGCTACTTTCCGACCAATAGCATGGAGGAATGCACTCAGACAATTGGATAGGCTTGGCTGAGACATTTCTCCGGCTATGCTCAGGATGTTCTGAAAGCTACCAGAGGCAAGGAGGTGTATTGCAACTAACATCCGTGTCATTCCTGGGATGGCTCTATTGGCCCATAAGCGAGGCTCAAGGTCCACTCTCAGAACCTCATAGAGCTCCACAAGACTGGCACAGGTCAGCCGAAAACGCTCATACACCTCCCCATCAGTTAACCCCTCTAATGTGAGTCTCTCCCTGTACACATTGGGTGCCCTTCGCCTCCTCACAGGCTCTTGGACAGGCTCCTGGACAGGCTCCTGGACAGGCTCCCCCCTTTCTGCCTGAGCCACCACATCCTGCACTTCTCCCCCCAGCAGCTGATCACCGACATCATTGTCAGCCTCCCTGTCTGCAGGTGGCTCTATATCCCTCTGTCCCTGTGCTACTGGAGCTCTCTCTCCTCCCTGATCCACCCCCACGATACTAGGCATGGCCTGTGGTAATTCCCTTGCCTGGCTTGGTTCTGCCCCAGCATGGATCACATCACCACTCAAACCCTCATTCACTCCCAGACACTCCTCTCTGCCACTCCCCATCACCCCCTCAATCACACACCTTGCTTCCGGGTCTTCATACTGTGCTATGTGGTACGCACAAAAGCATCTCAACCTCATCCGCCCACTCAGACTGTCCAGCATCCCTCTCACATGATCATCCATGCTGTTTCAGACATGCTGATGACTTGTTGGGGATGAGGTTTTATAGCTTGTTGATTACATTACCTGGTATTAGGCATGTTAATTTCAGCTTTGCCATTGGTCACCTGTGGATCTTTACGTGGCATTTCAGCTGATGATTTTACGTCAAGAAGCCTCTCAGCCTATTACATACGCACTTGGCCGCATGTAATTGGCTGTCCCAACACGGGCCGGCAAGTGCGTATGTAATTGGCTGAGAGTCCCAACGCGGGACGCCCAGTGCATATGTAATTGGCTGAGAGTCCCAAAACGGGCACCAAGTGCGTATGCAATTGGCTGAGAGGCCAAAAGCCTCTCAGCCAATTACATACGCACTTGGTGGCCTGACACTATAAGTGCGTATGTATTTGTCTGAGTCTGTTGGCACGCTCGCAAGCTGATAAGGGGACATCCTAGCGAGACACGCCTCTCAGCCAATCACGTACAAGCTAAGAATTTGATTGACAGTAGCAGCTTATAAATGTGATTGACACAAACCCATGCGCTGACTGTGTTGTAAGAGCCATTGGAGTTAGCACATAGTTCCAGGAGCAGGTGGGAGAGAGTGGTTATTGAGAGTAGTGTTTTGGAGAGAGGGAGATTAGTTTTTTGTCTTTTTTAATGTCTATTTCATAAGTCCTTACATTTAAGAAATACACATATTTACAGATTTCACATACTTGCAAGACACATAGATTAAATAACACACATAGAGACATATATATAGTTAGGACACACACCCCACACTCCCATCCCCCCCACCACACCCCATCCCCCAACACACCCCATCCCCCACCACACCCCATCCCCCAACACACCCCATCCCCCACCACTTATTAAATACACATAGCACACACATATTTTCTTTCCAACAGACATTCCAGTAATACTTTTATTTCTTTATCGTTATTTTGATTTGTAGGCGCACTATTTTTGATTGTTTTGTATTGTATTACTAGCATATTTACACGTAAGAGTTACACATATTTACACATTACACATATTTGTACCTCTCTTTTCTCTATTTCAGCATCCAGTAGAAGGTCTGGGTCCAGTGATGAGCCAGGAGCGGAGCCGTCAGCCCCCGCCCCGCAGGAGACAGCTCAGGGGGAGGAGGCTACAGTCTCATTGGAGGGCCCTGGCTCATCGGAGGGGGAGCTTGTGGTAGTTGACAGACCCCCTGTACAGAGCCAGTCTGTCCCCCTCCACCAAAGACTTGCCATCTCGCCGGGGCCCTCACAAGTGGTGGACTATTCCACAGCTCCTCCTTCCCCACACACTGAGCCACCGGGAACCCCAACATCAGAGCCCCTGTCTCCAGCTGGGTCCCAGATCCTCCCCACTCTCTCCTCGCCATCTTCCCACCAGGCCCTGCCAGCAGGACCCCAGCCCCCACCACCAACGACCGAGGCTGCGTTGCCGGAGTTGTTGGCCCTCGTGAGGAGGATGGCTGCCGACATCTCCGGCATGAAGCGCAGTCTGGACAGGCGCTTTAGGGAGGAGAGGAGGCATCATCGGATGATGGAGCAGCACATGGTCAGGTCACACGGGGCAGGTCACCAGCCAACAGCAGCCTGGCCCCTCCTCTCCTTCAACCATGCCTCCGCCGCCACCACCACCTGTAGTGCCACTACCTCCTCCCGCTCCCCCACCACCAACGGGGAGACGGCGTCCGTCCGCGGATGATGCAGGTCCTGTGCCCAGGCGAAGGAGGACCTAGGGTCTGTGGACATAATTGTGCCTTCTCAACAGCACTCCTCAGTGACAATCTATTGGTCACAATGCTGACCTCATCTAGCCTGGCTACAGAGTCATGGATCAATGCCTATGTGATGGTGATATTTTGTATGCACTCTAATGGTTTCTTCAGTTAAATGGAGTGATTTGTGATGATCCTTTTTCTCATCACATTCCGGTTGCAGCGGTGTTCTGACCGCATGTGACCCTGGTTGGTGCTATGCATCATGCTTATTCTAGACTATTAGATTGACCCCTGTAGGTATCCCCTTTGTTTTATCTAGCCCCTTGCTCTCTCGGGACCCACCCACACCACACCCATGATATTAATGCACAGTCTTGACCACTGCTGATTGTGGTCTGTGTCCAAAAATAAAGTTTTGTTATACTGTTCTCACCATGTCGGTGTGTTTTCAATGGTTGGGGTTATGGGACATCCACATGCATCACATTAGTGTCACATTACTATAGCTGTAAAATAATGAGCACTAGTTAACCTGCAATAGATCCATACATACTAAGAGGAATAATAGTCCTAATAGCATTAGATATCATATAATACATCTAATAGATCTACAATCTAGGCATAATAAAGGGTTAATGCACAGGCCAAGTCCAATTAGCGATACTGTGGAGTAGAAACATTCCCCTGAGGGCCTAACAGGATAATGATAGGTAATACTGCAATGGCTTGCCAATTCCTTCTCCAGTGATTTGGGATTTGTCCGTCCACTCTGCTTTCACCCGCACATCCCCAACATCCCTTAGCGATCGAAACTAATGTAAATTGATGAATAGCAGAACATAATGGGAGGTCAACAAATGGGAATGAATGGACATCTTGGCACATGGCCACCAGCAATGGCGTGGGACTTCCTTGGATAAGAGTAGTGGTGATTACCCCTGATGGAGGTGAGTTGGCTGGTGCTCAATGTGCCTCTGCAAACCCTCTGTGTGTGTTTGCTGCCCTTCCTGATGGGTTACTGCGGGGTATGTTCCCATGGTCACCTTGTGGTTTAATACGTGATGGGGCTTGGAAGCTATGAGCTATACCATTAAGGGCCATTGTGGGTGGGAGAGTGAAAGCAGAGTGGACGGCCAAATCCCAAACCACTGGAGAAGGAACTGACAATCCACTCCAGTATCACCAGCATACGAACTTTATAAGAAAGCAGTGACAGAGGGTCCCAGACAGTCAGACCCGACCGAAAGATCAAACAAGAGATATTGTGTACTTCAATGAAGCTGTGAGCTATACCATTAAGGGCCCTTGTGGGTGGGAGAGTGAAAGCAGAGTGGATGGCCAAATCCCAAACCACTGGAGAAGGAACTGACAATCCACTCCAGTATCACCAGCATACGAACCTTGTAAGAAAGTTGTGACAGAGGGTCCCAGACAGTCAGACCCGACCGAAAGACCAAACAAGAGATATTGTGTACTTCAATGAAGCTGTGAGCTATACCATTAAGGGCTATTGTGGATAAGAAAATGAAAGCAGAGTGGACGGCCAAATCCCAAACCACTGGAGAAGGAACTGACAATCCACTCCAGTATCACCAGCATATGAACCTTGTAAGAAAGCAGTGACAGAGGGTCCCAGACAGTCAGACCCGACCGAAAGACCAAACAAGAGATATTGTGTACTTCAATGAAGCTGTGAGCTATACCATTAAGGGCTATTGTGGATAAGAAAATGAAAGCAGAGTGGACGGCCAAATCCCAAACCACTGGAGAAGGAACTGACAATCCACTCCAGTATCACCAGCATATGAACCTTGTAAGAAAGCAGTGACAGAGGGTCCCAGACAGTCAGACCCGACCGAAAGACCAAACAAGAGATATTGTGTACTTCAATGAAGCTGTGAGCTATACCATAAAGGGCCATTGTGGGTGGGAGAGTGAAAGCAGAGTGGACGGCCAAATCCCAAACCACTGGAGAAGGAACTGACAATCCACTCCAGTATCACCAGCATAGAAACCTTGTAAGAAAGCAGTGACAGAGGGTCCCAGACAGTCAGACCCGACCGAAAGACCAAACAAGAGATATTGTGTACTTCAATGAAGCTGTGAGCTATACCATTAAGGGATATTGTGGGTGGGAGAGTGAAAGCAGAGTGGACGGCCAAATCCCAAACCACTGGAGAAGGAACTAACAATCCACTCCAGTATCACCAGCATATGAACCTTGTAAGAAAGCAGTGACAGAGGGTCCCCACAGTCAGACCCGACCGAAAGACCAAACAAGAGATATTGTGTACTTCAATGAAGCTGTGAGCTATACCATTAAGGGATATTGTGGGTGGGAGAGTGAAAGCAGAGTGGACGGCCAAATCCCAAACCACTGGAGAAGGAACTGACAATCCACTCCAGTATCACCAGCATACGAACCTTGTAAGAAAGCAGTGACAGAGGGTCCCAGACAGTCAGACCCGACCGAAAGACCAAACAAGAGATATTGTGTACTTCAATGAAGCTGTGAGCTATACCATTAAGGGCCATTGTGGGTGGGAGAGTGAAAGCAGCGTGGACGGCCAAATCCCAAACCACTGAAGAAGGAACTAACAATCCATTCCAGTATCACCAGCATACGAACCTTGTAAGAAAGCAGTGACAGAGGGTCACAGACAGTCAGACCCACCCGAAAGACCAAACAAGAGATATTGTGTACTTCAATTAAGCTGTGAGCTATACCATTAAGGGCCATTGTGGGTGGGAGAGTGAAAGCAGAGTGGACGGCCAAATCCCAAACCACTGGAAAAGGAACTGACAATCCACTCCAGTATCACCAGCATACAAACCTTGTAAGAAAGCAGTGACAGAGGGTCCCAGACAGTCAGACCCGACCGAAAGACTAAACAACAGATATTATGTACTTCAATGAAGCTGTGAGCTATAACATTAAGGGATATTGTGGGTGGGTGAGTTAAAGCAGAGTGGATGGCCAAATCCCAAACCACTGGAGAAGGAACTGACAATCCACTCAAGTATCACCAGCTTACGAACCTTGTAAGAAAGCAGTGACAGAGGGTCCCAGAAAGTCAGACCTGACCGAAAGACCAAACAAGAGATATTGTGTACTTCAATGAAGCTGTGAGCTATACAATTAAGGGCCATTGTAAGTGGGAGAGTGAAAGCAGAGTGGACGGCCAAATCCCAAACCACTGGAGAAGGAACTGACAATCCACTCCAGTATCACCAGCATACGAACCTTGTAAGAAAGCAGTGACAGAGGGTCCCAGACAGTCAGACCCGACCGAAAGACCAAACAAGAGATATTGTGTACTTCAATGAAGCTGTGAGCTATACCATTAAGGGCCATTGTGGGTGGGAGAGTGAAAGCAGAGTGGACGGCCAAATCCCAAACCACTGGAGAAGGAACTGACAATTCACTCCAGTATCACCAGCATACAAACCTTGTAAGAAAGCAGTGACAGAGGGTTTCAGAAAGTCAGACCCGACCAAAAGACCAAACAAGAGATATTGTGTACTTCAATGAAGGTGTGAGCTATACCATTAAGGGCCATTGTGGGTGGGAGAGTGAAAGCAGAGTGGACGGCCAAATCCCAAACCACTGGAGAAGGAACTGACAATCCACTCCAGTATCACCAGCATACGAACCTTGTAAGAAAGCAGTGACAGAGGGTCCTAGAAAGTCAGACCCGACCGAAAGACCAAACAAGAGATATTGTGTACTTCAATGAAGCTGTGAGCCATACCATTAAGGGATATTGTGGGTGGGAGAGTTAAAGCAGAGTGGACGGCCAAATCCCAAACCACTGGAGAAGGAACTGACAATCCACTCCAGTATCACCAGCTTAAGAACCTTGTAAGAAAGCAGTGACAGAGGGTCCCAGAAAGTCAGACCCGACCAAAAGACCAAACAAGAGATATTGTGTACTTCAATGAAGCTGTGAGCTATACAATAAAGGGCCATTGTGGGTGGGAGAGTGAAAGCAGAGTAGACGGCCAAATTCCAAACCCCTGGAGAAGGAACTAACAATCCACTCAAGTATCACCAGCATACAAACCTTGTAAGAAAGCAGTGACAGAAGGTTCCAGAAAGTCAGACCCGACCGAAAGACCAAACAAGAAATATTGTGTACTTCAATGAAGCTGTGAGCTATACCATTAAGGGCTATTGTGGGTGGGAGAGTGAAAGCACAGTGGACGGCCAAATCCCAAACCACTGGAGAAGGAACTAACAATCCATTCCAGTATCACCAGCATACAAACCTTGTAAGAAAGCAGTGACAGAGGGTCACAGACAGTCAGACCCGACCGAAAGACCAAACAAGAGATATTATGTATTCAATGAAGCTGTGAGCTATACCATTAAGGGCCATTGTGGGTGGGAGAGTGAAAGCAGAGTGGACGGCCAAATCCCGAACCACTGGAGAAGGAACTGACAATCCACTCCAGTATCACCAGCATACGAACCTTGTAAGAAAGCAGTGACAGAGGGTCCCAGACAGTCAGACCCGACCGAAAGACCAAACAAGAGATATTGTGTACTTCAATGAAGCTGTGAGCTATACCATTAAGGGCCATTGTGGGTGGGAGAGTGAAAGCAGAGTGGACGGCCAAATCCCAAACCACTGGAGAAGGAACTGACAATCCACTCCAGTATCACCAGCATACGAACCTTGTAAGAAAGCAGTGACAGAGGGTCCCAGACAGTCAGACCCAACCGAAAGACCAAACAAGAGATATTGTGTACTTCAATGAAGCTGTGAGCTAAACCATTAAGGGATATTGTGGGTGGGAGAGTGAAAGCAGAGTGGACGGCAAAATCCCAAACCACTGGAGAAGGAACTGACAATCCACTCCAGTATCACCAGCATACGAACCTTGTAAGAAAGCAGTGACAGAGGGTCCCAGACAGTCAGACCCGACCGAAAGACCAAACAAGAGATATTGTGTACTTCAATGAAGCTGTGAGCTATACCAGTAAGGGCCATTGAGGGTGGGAGAGTGAAAGCAGAGCGAACGGCCAAATCCCAAACCACTGGAGAAGGAACTAACAATCCTTTCCAGTATCACCAGCATACGAACCTTGTAAGAAAGCAGTGACAGAGGGTCACAGACAGTCAGACCCAACCGAAAGACCAAACAAGAGATATTCTGTACTTCAATGAAGCTGTGAGCTATACCATTAAGGGCCATTGTGGGTGGGAGAGTGAAAGCAGAGTGGACGGCCAAATCCCAAACCACTGGAGAAGGAACTGACAATCCACTCCAGTATCACCAGCATACGAACCTTGTAAGAAAGCAGTGACAGAGGGTCCCAGACAATCAGACCTGACTAAAAGGCCAAACAAGAGATATTGTGTACTTCAATGAAGCTGTGAGCTATACCATTAAGGGATATTGTGGGTGGGAGAGATAAAGCAGAGTTGACGGCCAAATCCCAAACCACTGGAGAAGGAACTGACAATCCACTCCAGTATCACCAGCTCACGAACCTTGTAAGAAAGCAGTGAAAGAGGGTCCCAGAAAGTCAGACCCGACCGAAAGACCAAACAAGAGATATTGTGTACTTCAATGAAGCTGTGAGCTATACAATTAAGGGCCATTGTGGGTGGGAGACTGAAAGCAGAGTGGACAGCAAAATCCCATACCACTGGAGAAGGAACTGACAATCCACTCCAGTATCACCAGCATACAAACCTTGTAAGAAAGCAGTGACAGAGGGTCCCAGACAGTCAGACCCGACAGAAAGACCAAACAAGAGATATTGTGTACTTCAATGAAGCTGTGAGCTATACCATTAAGGGCCATTGTGGGTGGGAGAGTGAAAGCAGAGTGGATGGACAAATCCCAAACCACTGGAGAAGGAACTAGCAATCCACTCCAGTATCACCAGCATACGAACCTTGTAATAAAGCAGTGACAGAGGGTCCCAGACAGTCAGACCTGACCGAAAGACCAAACAAGAGATATTGTGTACTTCAATGAAGATGTGAGCTATACCATTAAGGGCCATTGTGGGTGGGAGAGTGAAAGCAGAGTGGACGGCCAAATCCCAAACCACTGGAGAAGGAACTAACAATCCACTCCAGTATCACCAGCATACAAACATTGTAAGAAAGCAGTGACAGAGGGTCCCAGACAGTCAGACCTGACCGAAAGACCAAACAAGAGATATTGTGTACTTCAATGAAGATGTGAGCTATACCATTAAGGGCCATTGTGGGTGGGAGAGTGAAAGCAGAGTGGACGGCCAAATCCCAAACCACTGGAGAAGGAACTGACAATTCACTCCAGTATCACCAGCATACAAACCTTGTAAGAAAGCAGTGACAGAGGGTTCCAGAAAGTCAGACCCGACCAAAAGACCAAACAAGAGATATTGTGTACTTCAATGAAGGTGTGAGCTATACCATTAAGGGCCATTGTGGGTGGGAGAGTGAAAGCAGAGTGGACGGCCAAATCCCAAACCACTGGAGAAGGAACTGACAATCCACTCCAGTATCACCAGCATACGAACCTTGTAAGAAAGCAGTGACAGAGGGTCCCAGAAAGTCAGACCCGACCAAAAGACCAAACAAGAGATATTGTGTACTTCAATGAAGCTGTGAGCTATACAATAAAGGGCCATTGTGGGTGGGAGAGTGAAAGCAGAGTAGACGGCCAAATTCCAAACCCCTGGAGAAGGAACTAACAATCCACTCAAGTATCACCAGCATACAAACCTTGTAAGAAAGTAGTGACAGAGGGTCCCAGACAGTCAGACCCGACAGAAAGACCAAACAAGAGATATTGTGTACTTTAATGAAGCTGTGAGCTATACAATTAAGGGCCATTGTAAGTGGGAGAGTGAAAGCAGAGTGGACGGCCAAATCCCAAACCACTGGAGAAGGAACTGACAATCCACTCCAGTATCACCAGCATACGAACCTTGTAAGAAAGCAGTGACAGAGGGTCCCAGACAGTCAGACCCGACCGAAAGACCAAACAAGAGATATTGTGTACTTCAATGAAGCTGTGAGCTATACCATTAAGGGCCATTGTGGGTGGGAGAGTGAAAGCAGAGTGGACGGCCAAATCCCAAACCACTGGAGAAGGAACTGACAATTCACTCCAGTATCACCAGCTTACGAACCTTGTAAGAAAGCAGTGACAGAGGGTCCCAGACAGTCAGACCCGAACGAAAGACCAAACAAGAGATATTGTATACTTCAATGAAGCTGTGAGCTATACAATTAAGGGCCATTGTGGGTGGGAGAGTGAAAGCAGAGTGGATGGCCAAATCCCAAACCACTGGAGAAGGAACTGACAATCCACTCCAGTATCACCAGCATACGAACCTTGTAAGAAAGTAGTGACAGAGGGTCCCAGACAGTCAGACCCGACAGAAAGACCAAACAAGAGATATTGTGTACTTTAATGAAGCTGTGAGCTATACCATTAAGGGCCATTGTGGGTGGGAGAGTGAAAGCAGAGTGGACGGCCAAATCCCAAACCACTGGAGAAGGAACTAACAATCCACTCCAGTATCACCAGCATACAAACATTGTAAGAAAGCAGTGACAGAGGGTCCCAGACAGTCAGACCTGACCGAAAGACCAAACAAGAGATATTGTGTACTTCAATGAAGATGTGAGCTATACCATTAAGGGCCATTGTGGGTGGGAGAGTGAAAGCAGAGTGGACGGCCAAATCCCAAACCACTGGAGAAGGAACTGACAATTCACTCCAGTATCACCAGCATACAAACCTTGTAAGAAAGCAGTGACAGAGGGTTCCAGAAAGTCAGACCCGACCAAAAGACCAAACAAGAGATATTGTGTACTTCAATGAAGGTGTGAGCTATACCATTAAGGGCCATTGTGGGTGGGAGAGTGAAAGCAGAGTGGACGGCCAAATCCCAAACCACTGGAGAAGGAACTGACAATCCACTCCAGTATCACCAGCATACGAACCTTGTAAGAAAGCAGTGACAGAGGGTCCCAGAAAGTCAGACCCGACCGAAAGACCAAACAAGAGATATTGTGTACTTCAATGAAGCTGTGAGCCATACCATTAAGGGATATTGTGGGTGGGAGAGTTAAAGCAGAGTGGACGGCCAAATCCCAAACCACTGGAGAAGGAACTGACAATCCACTCCAGTATCACCAGCTTACGAACCTTGTAAGAAAGCAGTGACAGAGGGTCCCAGAAAGTCAGACCCGACCAAAAGACCAAACAAGAGATATTGTGTACTTCAATGAAGCTGTGAGCTATACAATAAAGGGCCATTGTGGGTGGGAGAGTGAAAGCAGAGTAGACGGCCAAATTCCAAACCCCTGGAGAAGGAACTAACAATCCACTCAAGTATCACCAGCATACAAACCTTGTAAGAAAGCAGTGACAGAAGGTCCCAGAAAGTCAGACCCGACCGAAAGACCAAACAAGAAATATTGTGTACTTCAATGAAGCTGTGAGCTATACCATTAAGGGCTATTGTGGGTGGGAGAGTGAAAGCACAGTGGACGGCCAAATCCCAAACCACTGGAGAAGGAACTGACAATCCACTCCAGTATCACCAGCTTACAAACCTTGTAAGAAAGCAGTGACAGAGGGTCACAGACAGTCAGACCCGACCGAAAGACCAAACAAGAGATATTATGTATTCAATGAAGCTGTGAGCTATACCATTAAGGGCCATTGTGGGTGGGAGAGTGAAAGCAGAGTGGACGGCCAAATCCCGAACCACTGGAGAAGGAACTGACAATCCACTCCAGTATCACCAGCATACGAACCTTGTAAGAAAGCAGTGACAGAGGGTCCCAGACAGTCAGACCCGACCGAAAGACCAAACAAGAGATATTGTGTACTTCAATGAAGCTGTGAGCTATACCATTAAGGGCCATTGTGGGTGGGAGAGTGAAAGCAGAGTGGACGGCCAAATCCCAAACTACTGGAGAAGGAACTGACAATTCACTCCAGTATCACCAGCATACAAACCTTGTAAGAAAGCAGTGACAGAGGGTTCCAGACAGTCAGACCCGACCAAAAGACCAAACAAGAGATATTGTGTACATCAATGAAGGTGTGAGCTATACCATTAAGGGCCATTGTGGGTGGGAGAGTGAAAGCAGAGTGGACGGCCAAATCCCAAATCACTGGAGAAGGAACTGACAATCCACTCCAGTATCACCAGCATACGAACCTTGTAAGAAAGCAGTGACAGAGGGTCCCAGACAGTCAGACCCGACCGAAAGACCAAACAAGAGATATTGTGTACTTCAATGAAGCTGTGAGCTATACCATTAAGGGCCATTGTGGGTGGGAGAGTGAAAGCAGAGTGGACGGCCAAATCCCAAACCACTGGAGAAGGAACTGACAATCCACTCCAGTATCACCAGCATACGAACCTTGTAAGAAAGCAGTGACAGAGGGTCCCAGACAGTCAGACCCGACCGAAAGACCAAACAAGAGATATTGTGTACTTCAATGAAGCTGTGAGCTAAACCATTAAGGGATATTGTGGGTGGGAGAGTGAAAGCAGAGTGGACGGCAAAATCCCAAACCACTGGAGAAGGAACTGACAATCCACTCCAGTATCACCAGCATACGAACCTTGTAAGAAAGCAGTGACAGAGGGTCCCAGACAGTCAGACCCGACCGAAAGACCAAACAAGAGATATTGTGTACTTCAATGAAGCTGTGAGCTATACCAGTAAGGGCCATTGAGGGTGGGAGAGTGAAAGCAGAGCGAACGGCCAAATCCCAAACCACTGGAGAAGGAACTAACAATCCTTTCCAGTGTCACCAGCATACGAACCTTGTAAGAAAGCAGTGACAGAGGGTCACAGACAGTCAGACCCAACCGAAAGACCAAACAAGAGATATTCTGTACTTCAATGAAGCTGTGAGCTATACCATTAAGGGCCATTGTGGGTGGGAGAGTGAAAGCAGAGTGGACGGCCAAATCCCAAACCACTGGAGAAGGAACTGACAATCCACTCCAGTATCACCAGCTCACGAACCTTGTAAGAAAGCAGTGAAAGAGGGTCCCAGAAAGTCAGACCCGACCGAAAGACCAAACAAGAGATATTGTGTACTTCAATGAAGCTGTGAGCTATACAATTAAGGGCCATTGTGGGTGGGAGACTGAAAGCAGAGTGGACAGCCAAATCCCATACCACTGGAGAAGGAACTGACAATCCACTCCAGTATCACCAGCATACAAACCTTGTAAGAAAGCAGTGACAGAGGGTCCCAGACAGTCAGACCTGACCGAAAGACCAAACAAGAGATATTGTGTACTTCAATGAAGCTGCGAGCTATACCATTAAGGGCCATTGTGGGTGGGAGAGTGAAAGCAGAGTAGACGGCCAAATTCCAAACCCCTGGAGAAGGAACTAACAATCCATTCCAGTATCACCAGCATACGAACCTTGTAAGAAAGCAGTGACAGAGGGTCACAGACAGTCAGACCCAACCGAAAGACCAAACAAGAGATATTATGTACTTCAATGAAGCTGTGAGCTTTACCATTAAGGGCCATTGTGGGTGGGAGAGAGAAAGCAGAGTGGACGGCCAAATCCCAAACCACTGGAGAAGGAACTGACAATCCACTCCAGTATCACCAGCATACGAACCTTGTAAGAAAGCAGTGACAGAGGGTCCCAGACAGTCAGACCCGAACGAAAGACCAAACAAGAGATATTGTATACTTCAATGAAGCTGTGAGCTATACAATTAAGGGCCATTGTGGGTGGGAGAGTGAAAGCAGAGTGGACAGCCAAATGCCAAACCACTGGAGAAGGAACTGACAATCCACTCCAGTTTCACCAGCATACGAACCTTGTAAGAAAGTAGTGACAGAGGGTCCCAGACAGTCAGACCCGACAGAAAGACCAAACAAGAGATATTGTGTACTTCAATGAAGCTGTGAGCTATACCATTAAGGGCCATTGTGGGTGGGAGAGTGAAAGCAGAGTGGATGGACAAATCCCAAACCACTGGAGAAGGAACTAGCAATCCACTCCAGTATCACCAGCATACGAACCTTGTAATAAAGCAGTGACAGAGGGTCCCAGACAGTCAGACCTGACCGAAAGACCAAACAAGAGATATTGTGTACTTCAATGAAGATGTGAGCTATACCATTAAGGGCCATTGTGGGTGGGAGAGTGAAAGCAGAGTGGACGGCCAAATCCCAAACCACTGGAGAAGGAACTAACAATCCACTCCAGTATCACCAGCATACAAACATTGTAAGAAAGCAGTGACAGAGGGTCCCAGAAAGTCAGACACGACCGAAAGACCAAACTAGAGATATTGTGTACTTCAATGAAGCTGTGAGCTATACCATTAAGGGCTATTGTGGGTGGGAGAGTGAAAGCAGAGTGGACGGCCAAATCCCAAACCACTGGAGAAGGAACTAACAATCCATTCCAGTATCACCAGCATACGAACCTTGTAAGAAAGCAGTGACAGAGGGTCACAGACAGTCAGACCCAACCGAAAGACCAAACAAGAGATATTGTGTACTTCAATGAAGCTGTGAGCTATACCATTAAGGGCCATTGTGGGTGGGAGAGTGAAAGCAGAGTGGACGGCCAAATCCCAAACCACTGGAGAAGGAGCTGACAATCCATTTCAGTATCACCAGCATACGAACCTTGTAAGAAAGCAGTGACAGAGGGTCCCAGACATTCAGACCTGACCGAAAGACCAAACAAGAGATATTGTGTACTTCAATGAAGATGTGAGCTATACCATTAAGGGCCTTTGTGGGTGGGAGAGTGAAAGCAGAGTGGATGGACAAATCCCAAACCACTGGAGAAGGAACTAGCAATCCACTACAGTATCACCAGCATACGAACCTTGTAATAAAGCAGTGACAGAGGGTCCCAGACAGTCAGACCTGACCGAAAGACCAAACAAGAGATATTGTGTACTTCAATGAAGATGTGAGCTATACCATTAAGGGCCATTGTGGGTGGGAGAGTGAAAGCAGAGTGGACGGCCAAATCCCAAACCACTGGAGAAGGAACTAACAATCCACTCCAGTATCACCAGCATACAAACATTGTAAGAAAGCAGTGACAGAGGGTCCCAGAAAGTCAGACACGACCGAAAGACCAAACTAGAGATATTGTGTACTTCAATGAAGCTGTGAGCTATACCATTAAGGGCTATTGTGGGTGGGAGAGTGAAAGCAGAGTGGACGGCCAAATCCCAAACCACTGGAGAAGGAACTAACAATCCATTCCAGTATCACCAGCATACGAACCTTGTAAGAAAGCAGTGACAGAGGGTCACAGACAGTCAGACCTAACCGAAAGACCAAACAAGAGATATTGTGTACTTCAATGAAGCTGTGAGCTATACCATTAAGGGCTATTGTGGGTGGGAGAGTGAAAGCAGAGTGGACGGCCAAATCCCAAACCACTGGAGAAGGAACTGACAATCCACTCCAGTATCACCAGCATACGAACCTTGTAAGAAAGCAGTGACAGAGGGTCCCAGACAGTCAGACACGACCGAAAGACCAAACAAGAGATATTGTGTACTTCAATGAAGCTGTGAGCTATACCATTAAGGGCCATTGTGGGTGGGAGAGTGAAAGCAGAGTAGACGGCCAAATTCCAAACCCCTGGAGAAGGAACTAACAATCCACTCCAGTATCACCAGCATACAAACCTTGTAAGAAAGCAGTGACAGAGGGTCCCAGAAAGTCAGACCCGACCGAAAGACCAAACAAGAGATATTGTGTACTTCAATGAAAATGTGAGCTATACCATTAAGGGCTATTGTGGGTGGGAGAGTGAAAGCAGAGTGGACGGCCAAATCCCAAACCACTGGAGAAGGAACTAACAATCCATTCCAGTATCACCAGCATACGAACCTTGTAAGAAAGCAGGGACAGAGGGTCACAGACAGTCAGACCCGACCGAAAGACCAAACAAGAGATATTATGTACTTCAATGAAGCTGTGAGCTATACCATTAAGGGCCATTGTGGGTGGGAGAGTGAAAGCAGAGTAGACGGCAAAATTCCAAACCCGTGGAGAAGGAAATAACAATCCATTCCAGTATCACCAGCATACGAACCTTGTAAGAAAGCAAAGACAGAGGGTCACAGACAGTCAGACCCGACCGAAAGACCAAACAAGAGATATTATGTACTTCAATGAAGCTGTGAGCTTTACCATTGAGGGCCATTGTGGGTGGGAGAGTGAAAGCAGAGTGGACGGCCAAATCCCAAACCACTGGAGAAGGAACTGACAATCCACTCCAGTATCACCAGCATACGAACCTTGTAAGAAAGCAGTGACAGAGGGTCCCAGACAGTCAGACCCAACCGAAAGACCAAACAAGAGATATTATGTACTTCAATGAAGCTGTGAGCTTTACCATTAAGGGCCATTGTGGGTGGGAGAGAGAAAGCAGAGTGGACGGCCAAATCCCAAACCACTGGAGAAGGAACTGACAATCCACTCCAGTATCACCAGCATACGAACCTTGTAAGAAAGCAGTGACAGAGGGTCCCAGACAGTCAGACCCGAACGAAAGACCAAACAAGAGATATTGTATACTTCAATGAAGCTGTGAGCTATACAATTAAGGGCCATTGTGGGTGGGAGAGTGAAAGCAGAGTGGACAGCCAAATGCCAAACCACTGGAGAAGGAACTGACAATCCACTCCAGTTTCACCAGCATACGAACCTTGTAAGAAAGTAGTGACAGAGGGTCCCAGACAGTCAGACCCGACAGAAAGACCAAACAAGAGATATTGTGTACTTCAATGAAGCTGTGAGCTATACCATTAAGGGCCATTGTGGGTGGGAGAGTGAAAGCAGAGTGGATGGACAAATCCCAAACCACTGGAGAAGGAACTAGCAATCCACTCCAGTATCACCAGCATACGAACCTTGTAATAAAGCAGTGACAGAGGGTCCCAGACAGTCAGACCTGACCGAAAGACCAAACAAGAGATATTGTGTACTTCAATGAAGATGTGAGCTATACCATTAAGGGCCATTGTGGGTGGGAGAGTGAAAGCAGAGTGGACGGCCAAATCCCAAACCACTGGAGAAGGAACTAACAATCCACTCCAGTATCACCAGCATACAAACATTGTAAGAAAGCAGTGACAGAGGGTCCCAGAAAGTCAGACACGACCGAAAGACCAAACTAGAGATATTGTGTACTTCAATGAAGCTGTGAGCTATACCATTAAGGGCTATTGTGGGTGGGAGAGTGAAAGCAGAGTGGACGGCCAAATCCCAAACCACTGGAGAAGGAACTAACAATCCATTCCAGTATCACCAGCATACGAACCTTGTAAGAAAGCAGTGACAGAGGGTCACAGACAGTCAGACCCAACCGAAAGACCAAACAAGAGATATTGTGTACTTCAATGAAGCTGTGAGCTATACCATTAAGGGCCATTGTGGGTGGGAGAGTGAAAGCAGAGTGGACGGCCAAATCCCAAACCACTGGAGAAGGAGCTGACAATCCATTTCAGTATCACCAGCATACGAACCTTGTAAGAAAGCAGTGACAGAGGGTCCCAGACATTCAGACCTGACCGAAAGACCAAACAAGAGATATTGTGTACTTCAATGAAGATGTGAGCTATACCATTAAGGGCCTTTGTGGGTGGGAGAGTGAAAGCAGAGTGGATGGACAAATCCCAAACCACTGGAGAAGGAACTAGCAATCCACTACAGTATCACCAGCATACGAACCTTGTAATAAAGCAGTGACAGAGGGTCCCAGACAGTCAGACCTGACCGAAAGACCAAACAAGAGATATTGTGTACTTCAATGAAGATGTGAGCTATACCATTAAGGGCCATTGTGGGTGGGAGAGTGAAAGCAGAGTGGACGGCCAAATCCCAAACCACTGGAGAAGGAACTAACAATCCACTCCAGTATCACCAGCATACAAATATTGTAAGAAAGCAGTGACAGAGGGTCCCAGAAAGTCAGACACGACCGAAAGACCAAACTAGAGATATTGTGTACTTCAATGAAGCTGTGAGCTATACCATTAAGGGCTATTGTGGGTGGGAGAGTGAAAGCAGAGTGGACGGCCAAATCCCAAACCACTGGAGAAGGAACTAACAATCCATTCCAGTATCACCAGCATACGAACCTTGTAAGAAAGCAGTGACAGAGGGTCACAGACAGTCAGACCCAACCGAAAGACCAAACAAGAGATATTGTGTACTTCAATGAAGCTGTGAGCTATACCATTAAGGGCTATTGTGGGTGGGAGAGTGAAAGCAGAGTGGACGGCCAAATCCCAAACCACTGGAGAAGGAACTGACAATCCACTCCAGTATCACCAGCATACGAACCTTGTAAGAAAGCAGTGACAGAGGGTCCCAGACAGTCAGACACGACCGAAAGACCAAACAAGAGATATTGTGTACTTCAATGAAGCTGTGAGCTATACCATTAAGGGCCATTGTGGGTGGGAGAGTGAAAGCAGAGTAGACGGCCAAATTCCAAACCCCTGGAGAAGGAACTAACAATCCACTCCAGTATCACCAGCATACAAACCTTGTAAGAAAGCAGTGACAGAGGGTCCCAGAAAGTCAGACCCGACCGAAAGACCAAACAAGAGATATTGTGTACTTCAATGAAAATGTGAGCTATACCATTAAGGGCTATTGTGGGTGGGAGAGTGAAAGCAGAGTGGACGGCCAAATCCCAAACCACTGGAGAAGGAACTAACAATCCATTCCAGTATCACCAGCATACGAACCTTGTAAGAAAGCAGGGACAGAGGGTCACAGACAGTCAGACCCAACCGAAAGACCAAACAAGAGATATTATGTACTTCAATGAAGCTGTGAGCTATACCATTAAGGGCCATTGTGGGTGGGAGAGTGAAAGCAGAGTAGACGGCCAAATTCCAAACCCCTGGAGAAGGAAATAACAATCCATTCCAGTATCACCAGCATACGAACCTTGTAAGAAAGCAAAGACAGAGGGTCACAGACAGTCAGACCCGACCGAAAGACCAAACAAGAGATATTATGTACTTCAATGAAGCTGTGAGCTTTACCATTAAGGGCCATTGTGGGTGGGAGAGTGAAAGCAGAGTGGACGGCCAAATCCCAAACCACTGGAGAAGGAACTGACAATCCACTCCAGTATCACCAGCATACGAACCTTGTAAGAAAGCAGTGACAGAGGGTCCCAGACAGTCAGACCCGAACAAAAGACCAAACAAGAGATATTGTATACTTCAATGAAGCTGTGAGCTATACAATTAAGGGCCATTGTGGGTTGGAGAGTGAAAGCAGAGTGGACGGCCAAATCCCAAACCACTGGAGAAGGAACTGACAATCCACTCCAGTATCACCAGCATACGAACCTTGTAAGAAAGCAGTGACAGAGGGTCCCAGACAGTCAGACCCGAACGAAAGACCAAACAAGAGATATTGTATACTTCAATGAAGCTGTGAGCTATACAATTAAGGGCCATTGTGGGTGGGAGAGTGAAAGCAGAGTGGATGGCCAAATCCCAAACCACTGGAGAAGGAACTGACAATCCACTCCAGTATCACCAGCATACGAACCTTGTAAGAAAGTAGTGACAGAGGGTCCCAGACAGTCAGACCCGACAGAAAGACCAAACAAGAGATATTGTGTACTTTAATGAAGCTGTGAGCTATACCATTAAGGGCCATTGTGGGTGGGAGAGTGAAAGCAGAGTGGATGGACAAATCCCAAACCACTGGAGAAGGAACTAGCAATCCACTCCAGTATCACCAGCATACGAACCTTGTAATAAAGCAGTGACATAGGGTCCCAGACAGTCAGATCTGACCGAAAGACCAAACAAGAGATATTGTGTACTTCAATGAAGATGTGAGCTATACCATTAAGGGCCATTGTGGGTGGGAGAGTGAAAGCAGAGTGGACGGCCAAATCCCAAACCACTGGAGAAGGAACTAACAATCCACTCCAGTATCACCAGCATACAAACATTGTAAGAAAGCAGTGACAGAGGGTCCCAGAAAGTCTGACACGACCGAAAGACCAAACTAGAGATATTGTGTACTTCAATGAAGCTGTGAGCTATACCATTAAGGGCTATTGTGGGTGGGAGAGTGAAAGCAGAGTGGACGGCCAAATCCCAAACCACTGGAGAAGGAACTAACAATCCATTCCAGTATCACCAGCATACGAACCTTGTAAGAAAGCAGTGACAGAGGGTCACAGACAGTCAGACCCAACCGAAAGACCAAACAAGATATATTGTGTACTTCAATGAAGCTGTGAGCTATACCATTAAGGGCCATTGTGGGTGGGAGAGTGAAAGCAGAGTGGACGGCCAAATCCCAAACCACTGGAGAAGGAACTGACAATCCACTCCAGTATCACCAGCATACGAACCTTGTAAGAAAGCAGTGACAGAGAGTCCCAGAAAGTCAGACCCGACCGAAAGACCAAACAAGAGATATTGTGTACTTCAATGAAGCTGTGAGTTATACCATTAAGGGCCATTGTGGGTGGGAGAGTGAAAGCAGAGTGGACGGACAAATCCCAAACCACTGGAGAAGGAACTAACAATCCACTCCAGTATCACCAGCATACGAACCTTGTAATAAAGCAGTGACAGAGGGTCCCAGACAGTCAGACCTGACCAAAAGACCAAACAAGAGATATTGTGTACTTCAATGAAGATGTGAGCTATACCATTAAGGGCCATTGTGGGTGGGAGAGTGAAAGCAGAGTGGACGGCCAAATCCCAAACCACTGGAGAAGGAACTAACAATCCACTCCAGTATCACCAGCATACAAACATTGTAAGAAAGCAGTGACAGAGGGTCCCAGAAAGTCAGACACGACCGAAAGACCAAACTAGAGATATTGTGTACTTCAATGAAGCTGTGAGCTATACCATTAAGGGCTATTGTGGGTGGGAGAGTGAAAGCAGAGTGGACGGCCAAAATCCAAACCACTGGAGAAGGAACTAACAATCCATTCCAGTATCACCAGCATACGAACCTTGTAAGAAAGCAGTGACAGAGGGTCACAGACAGTCAGACCCAACCAAAAGACCAAACAAGAGATATTGTGTACTTCAATGAAGCTGTGAGCTATACCATTAAGGGCCATTGTGGGTGGGAGAGTGAAAGCAGAGTGGACGGCCAAATCCCAAACCACTGGAGAAGGAGCTGACAATCCATTTCAGTATCACCAGCATACGAACCTTGTAAGAAAGCAGTGACAGAGGGTCCCAGACAGTCAGACCTGACCGAAAGACCAAACAATAGATATTGTGTACTTCAATGAAGATGTGAGCTATACCATTAAGGGCCATTGTGGGTGGGAGAGTGAAAGCAGAGTGGATGGACAAATCCCAAACCACTGGAGAAGGAACTAGCAATCCACTACAGTATCACCAGCATACGAACCTTGTAATAAAGCAGTGACAGAGGGTCCCAGACAGTCAGACCTGACCGAAAGACCAAACAAGAGATATTGTGTACTTCAATGAAGATGTGAGCTATACCATTAAGGGCCATTGTGGGTGGGAGAGTGAAAGCAGAGTGGACGGCCAAATCCCAAACCACTGGAGAAGGAACTAACAATCCACTCCAGTATCACCAGCATACAAATATTGTAAGAAAGCAGTGACAGAGGGTCCCAGAAAGTCAGACACGACCGAAAGACCAAACTAGAGATATTGTGTACTTCAATGAAGCTGTGAGCTATACCATTAAGGGCTATTGTGGGTGGGAGAGTGAAAGCAGAGTGGACGGCCAAATCCCAAACCACTGGAGAAGGAACTAACAATCCATTCCAGTATCACCAGCATACGAACCTTGTAAGAAAGCAGTGACAGAGGGTCACAGACAGTCAGACCTAACCGAAAGACCAAACAAGAGATATTGTGTACTTCAATGAAGCTGTGAGCTATACCATTAAGGGCCATTGTGGGTGGGAGAGTGAAAGCAGAGTGGACGGCCAAATCCCAAACCACTGGAGAAGGAACTGACAATCCACTCCAGTATCACCAGCATACAAACATTGTAAGAAAGCAGTGACAGAGGGTCCCAGAAAGTCAGACACGACCGAAAGACCAAACTAGAGATATTGTGTACTTCAATGAAGCTGTGAGCTATACCATTAAGGGCTATTGTGGGTGGGAGAGTGAAAGCAGAGTGGACGGCCAAATCCCAAACCACTGGAGAAGGAACTGACAATCCACTCCAGTATCACCAGCATACGAACCTTGTAAGAAAGCAGTGACAGAGGGTCCCAGAAAGTCAGACCTGACCGAAAGACCAAACAAGAGATATTATGTACTTCAATGAAGCTGTGAGCTTTACCATTGAGGGCCATTGTGGGTGGGAGAGTGAAAGCAGAGTGGATGGCCAAATCCCAAACCACTGGAGAAGGAACTGACAATCCACTCCAGTATCACCAGCATACGAACCTTGTAAGAAAGCAGTGACAGAGGGTCCCAGACAGTCAGACCCGAACAAAAGACCAAACAAGAGATATTGTATACTTCAATGAAGCTGTGAGCTATACAATTAAGGGCCATTGTGGGTTGGAGAGTGAAAGCAGAGTGGACGGCCAAATCCCAAACCACTGGAGAAGGAACTGACAATCCACTCCAGTATCACCAGCATACGAACCTTGTAAGAAAGCAGTGACAGAGGGTCCCAGACAGTCAGACCCGAACGAAAGACCAAACAAGAGATATTGTATACTTCAATGAAGCTGTGAGCTATACAATTAAGGGCCATTGTGGGTGGGAGAGTGAAAGCAGAGTGGATGGCCAAATCCCAAACCACTGGAGAAGGAACTGACAATCCACTCCAGTATCACCAGCATACGAACCTTGTAAGAAAATAGTGACAGAGGGTCCCAGACAGTCAGACCTGACCGAAAGACCAAACAAGAGATATTGTGTACTTCAATGAAGATGTGAGCTATATCATTAAGGGCCATTGTGGGTGGGAGAGTGAAAGCAGAGTGGACGGCCAAATCCCAAACCACTGGAGAAGGAACTAACAATCCACTCCAGTATCACCAGCATACAAACATTGTAAGAAAGCAGTGACAGAGGGTCCCAGAAAGTCTGACACGACCGAAAGACCAAACTAGAGATATTGTGCACTTCAATGAAGCTGTGAGCTATACCATTAAGGGCTATTGTGGGTGGGAGAGTGAAAGCAGAGTGGACGGCCAAATCCCAAACCACTGGAGAAGGAACTAACAATCCATTCCAGTATCACCAGCATACGAACCTTGTAAGAAAGCAGTGACAGAGGGTCACAGACAGTCAGACCCAACCGAAAGACCAAACAAGATATATTGTGTACTTCAATGAAGCTGTGAGCTATACCATTAAGGGCTATTGTGGGTGGGAGAGTGAAAGCAGAGTGGACGGCCAAATCCCAAACCACTGGAGGAGGAACTGACAATCCACTCCAGTATCACCAGCATACGAACCTTGTAAGAAAGCAGTGACAGAGAGTCCCAGAAAGTCAGACCCGACCGAAAGACCAAACAAGAGATATTGTGTACTTCAATGAAGCTGTGAGTTATACCATTAAGGGCCATTGTGGGTGGGAGAGTGAAAGCAGAGTGGACGGACAAATCCCAAACCACTGGAGAAGGAACTAACAATCCACTCCAGTATCACCAGCATTAGAACCTTGTAATAAAGCAGTGACAGAGGGTCCCAGACAGTCAGACCTGACCGAAAGACCAAACAAGAGATATTGTGTACTTCAATGAAGATGTGAGCTATACCATTAAGGGCCATTGTGGGTGGGAGAGTGAAAGCAGAGTGGACGGCCAAATCCCAAACCACTGGAGAAGGAACTGACAATCCACTCCAGTATCACCAGCATACGAACCTTGAAAGAAAGCAGTGACAGAGGGTCCCAGACAGTCAGACACGACCGAAAGACCAAACAAGAGATATTGTGTACTTCAATGAAGCTGTGAGCTATACCATTAAGGGCCATTGTGGGTGGGAGAGTGAAAGCAGAGTAGACGGCCAAATTCCAAACCCCTGGAGAAGGAACTAACAATCCACTCCAGTATCACCAGCATACAAACCTTGTAAGAAAGCAGTGACAGAGGGTCCCAGAAAGTCAGACCCGACCGAAAGACCAAACAAGAGATATTGTGTACTTCAATGAAGCTGTGAGCTATACCATTAAGGGCTATTGTGGGTGGGAGAGTGAAAGCAGAGTGGACGGCCAAATCCCAAACCACTGGAGAAGGAACTAACAATCCATTCCAGTATCACCAGCATACGAACCTTGTAAGAAAGTAGTTACAGAGGGTCCCAGACAGTCAGACCCGACAGAAAGACCAAACAAGAGATATTGTGTACTTCAATGAAGCTGTGAGCTATACCATTAGGGCCATTGTGGGTGGGAGAGTGAAAGCAGAGTGGATGGACAAATCCCAAACTACTGGAGAAGGAACTAGCAATCCACTCCAGTATCACCAGCATACGAACATTGTAAGAAAGCAGTGACAGAGGGTCCCAGAAAGTCAGACACGACCGAAAGACCAAACAAGAGATATTGTGTACTTCAATGAAGCTGTGAGCTATACCATTAAGGGCTATTGTGGGTGGGAGAGTGAAAGCAGAGTGGACTCTCAAATCCCAAACCACTGGAGAAGGAACTAACAATCCTTTCCAGTATCACCAGCATACGAACCTTGTAAGAAAGCAGTGACAGAGGGTCACAGACAGTCAGACCCAACCGAAAGACCAAACAAGAGATATTGTGTACTTCAATGAAGCTGTGAGCTATACCATTAAGTGCCATTGTGGGTGGGAGAGTGAAAGCAGAGTGGACGGCCAAATCCCAAACCACTGGAGAAGGAACTGACAATCCACTCCAGTATCACCAGCATACGAACCTTGTAATAAAGCAGTGACAGAGGGTCCCAGACAGTCAGACCCGACCGAAAGACCAAAGAAGAGATATTGTGTACTTCAATGAAGATGTGAGCTATACCATTAAGGGCCATTGTGGGTGGGAGAGTGAAAGCAGAGTGGACGGCCAAATCCCAAACCACTGGAGAAGGAACTGACAATCCACTCCAGTATCACCAGCATACGAACCTTGTAAGAAAGCAGTGACAGAGGGTCCCAGACAGTCAGACCTGACCGAAAGACCAAACAAGAGATATTGTGTACTTCAATGAAGCTGTGAGCTATACCATTAAGGGCCATTGTGGGTGGGAGAGTGAAAGCAGAGTAGACGGCCAAATTCCAAACCCCTGGAGAAGGAACTAACAATCCACTCCAGTATCACCAGCATACAAACCTTGTAAGAAAGCAGTGACAGAGGGTCCCAGAAAGTCAGACCCGACCGAAAGACCAAACAAGAGATATTGTGTACTTCAATGAAGCTGTGAGCTATACCATTAAGGGCTATTGTGGGTGGGAGAGTGAAAGCAGAGTGGACGGCCAAATCCCAAACCACTGGAGAAGGAACTAACAATCCATTCCAGTATCACCAGCATACGAACCTTGTAAGAAAGTAGTTACAGAGGGTCCCAGACAGTCAGACCCGACAGAAAGACCAAACAAGAGATATTGTGTACTTCAATGAAGCTGTGAGCTATACCATTAAGGGCCATTGTGGGTGGGAGAGTGAAAGCAGAGTGGATGGACAAATCCCAAACCACTGGAGAAGGAACTAGCAATCCACTCCAGTATCACCAGCATACGAACCTTGTAATAAAGCAGTGACAGAGGGTCCCAGACAGTCAGACCTGACCGAAAGACCAAACAAGAGATATTGTGTACTTCAATGAAGATGTGAGCTATACCATTAAGGGTCATTGTGGGTGGGAGAGTGAAAGCAGAGTGGACGGCCAAATCCCAAACCACTGGAGAAGGAACTAACAATCCACTCCAGTATCACCAGCATACAAACATTGTAAGAAAGCAGTGACAGAGGGTCCCAGAAAGTCAGACACGACCGAAAGACCAAACTAGAGATATTGTGTACTTCAATGAAGCTGTGAGCTATACCATTAAGGGCTATTGTGGGTGGGAGAGTGAAAGCAGAGTGGACGGCCAAATCCCAAACCACTGGAGAAGGAACTAACAATCCATTCCAGTATCACCAGCATACGAACCTTGTAAGAAAGCAGTGACAGAGGGTCACAGACAGTCAGATTCAACCGAAAGACCAAACAAGAGATATAGTGTACTTCAATGAAGCTGTGAGCTATACCATTAAGGGCCATTGTGGGTGGGAGAGTGAAAGCAGAGTGGACGGACAAATCCCAAACCACTGGAGAAGGAACTAACAATCCACTCCAGTATCACCAGCATACGAACCTTGTAAGAAAGCAGTGACAGAGGGTCCCAGACAGTCAGACCCGACCGAAAGACCAAACAAGAGATATTGTGTACTTCAATGAAGATGTGAGCTATACCATTAAGGGCCATTGTGGGTGGGAGAGTGAAAGCAGAGTGGACGGCCAAATCCCAAACCACTGGAGAAGGAACTGACAATCCACTCCAGTATCACCAGCATACGAACCTTGTAAGAAAGCAGTGACAGTGGGTCCCAGACAGTCAGACACGACCGAAAGACCAAACAAGAGATATTGTGTACTTCAATGAAGCTGTGAGCTATACCATTAAGGGCCATTGTGGGTGGGAGAGTGAAAGCAGAGTAGACGGCCAAATCCCAAACCCCTGGAGAAGGAACTAACAATCCACTCCAGTATCACCAGCATACGAACCTTGTAAGAAAGCAGTGACAGAGGGTCCCAGACAGTCAGACCCGACCGAAAGACCAAACAAGAGATATTGTGTACTTCAATGAAGCTGTGAGCTATACCATTAAGGGCCTATTGTGGGTGGGAGAGTGAAAGCAGAGTAGACGGCCAAATTCCAAACCCCTGGAGAAGGAACTAACAATCCATTCCAGTATCACCAGCATACGAACCTTGTAAGAAAGCAGTGACAGAGGGTCCCAGACAGTCAGACCCGACCGAAAGACCAAAACAAGAGATATTGTGTACTTCAATGAAAGCTGTGAGCTATACCATTAAGGGCCATTGTGGGTGGGAGAGTGAAAGCAGAGTGGACGGCCAAATCCCAAACCACTGGAGAAGGAACTAACAATCCATTCCAGTATCACCAGCATACGAACCTTGTAAGAAAGCAGTGACAGAGGGTCACAGACAGTCAGACCCGACCGAAAGACCAAACAAGAGATATTGTGTACTTCAATGAAGCTGTGAGCTATACCATTAAGGGCCATTGTGGGTGGGAGAGTGAAAGCAGAGTGGACGGCCAAATCCCAAACCACTGGAGAAGGAACTGACAATCCACTCCAGTATCACCAGCATACGAACCTTGTAAGAAAGCAGTGACAGAGGGTCCCAGACAGTCAGACCCGACCGAAAGACCAAACAAGAGATATTGTGTACTTCAATGAAGATGTGAGCTATACCATTAAGGGCCATTGTGGGTGGGAGAGTGAAAGCAGAGTGGACGGCCAAATCCCAAACCACTGGAGAAGGAACTGACAATCCACTCCAGTATCACCAGCATACGAACCTTGTAAGAAAGCAGTGACAGAGGGTCCCAGACAGTCAGACCCGACCGAAAGACCAAACAAGAGATATTGTGTACTTCAATGAAGCTGTGAGCTATACCATTAAGGGCCATTGTGGGTGGGAGAGTGAAAGCAGAGTGGACGGCCAAATCCCAAACCACTGGAGAAGGAACTAACAATCCACTCCAGTATCACCAGCATACGAACCTTGTAATAAAGCAGTGACAGAGGGTCCCAGACAGTCAGACCCGACCGAAAGACCAAACAAGAGATATTGTGTACTTCAATGAAGATGTGAGCTATACCATTAAGGGCCATTGTGGGTGGGAGAGTGAAAGCAGAGTGGACGGCCAAATCCCAAACCACTGGAGAAGGAACTAACAATCCACTCCAGTATCACCAGCATACGAACCTTGTAAGAAAGCAGTGACAGAGGGTCCCAGACAGTCAGACCCGACCGAAAGACCAAACAAGAGATATTGTGTACTTCAATGAAGCTGTGAGCTATACCATTAAGGGCCATTGTGGGTGGGAGAGTGAAAGCAGAGTAGACGGCCAAATTCCAAACCCCTGGAGAAGGAACTAACAATCCACTCCAGTATCACCAGCATACGAACCTTGTAAGAAAGCAGTGACAGAGGGTCACAGACAGTCAGACCCGACCGAAAGACCAAACAAGAGATATTGTGTACTTCAATGAAGCTGTGAGCTATACCATTAAGGGCCATTGTGGGTGGGAGAGTGAAAGCAGAGTGGACGGCCAAATCCCAAACCACTGGAGAAGGAACTAACAATCCATTCCAGTATCACCAGCATACGAACCTTGTAAGAAAGCAGTGACAGAGGGTCCCAGACAGTCAGACCCGACCGAAAGACCAAACAAGAGATATTGTGTACTTCAATGAAGCTGTGAGCTATACCATTAAGGGCCATTGTGGGTGGGAGAGTGAAAGCAGAGTGGACGGCCAAATCCCAAACCACTGGAGAAGGAACTGACAATCCACTCCAGTATCACCAGCATACGAACCTTGTAAGAAAGCAGTGACAAGAGGGTCCCAGACAGTCAGACCCGACCGAAAAGACCAAACAAGAGATATTGTGTACTTCAATGAAGCTGTGAGCTATACCATTAAGGGCCATTGTGGGTGGGAGAGTGAAAGCAGAGTGGACGGCCAAATCCCAAACCACTGGAGAAGGAACTGACAATCCACTCCAGTATCACCAGCATACGAACCTTGTAAGAAAGCAGTGACAGAGGGTCCCAGACAGTCAGACCCGACCGAAAGACCAAACAAGAGATATTGTGTACTTCAATGAAGCTGTGAGCTATACCATTAAGGGCCATTGTGGGTGGGAGAGTGAAAGCAGAGTGGACGGCCAAATCCCAAACCACTGGAGAAGGAACTGACAATCCACTCCAGTATCACCAGCATACGAACCTTGTAAGAAAGCAGTGACAGAGGGTCCCAGACAGTCAGACCCGACAAAAAGACCAAACAAGAGATATTGTGTACTTCAATGAAGCTGTGAGCTATACCATTAAGGGCCATTGTGGGTGGGAGAGTGAAAGCAGAGTGGACTGGCCAAATCCCAAACCACTGGAGAAGGAACTAGCAATCCACTCCAGTATCACCAGCATACGAACCTTGTAATAAAGCAGTGACATAGGGTCCCAGACAGTCAGACCTGACCGAAAGACCAAACAAGAGATATTGTGTACTTCAATGAAGCTGTGAGCTATACCATTAAGGGCCATTGTGGGTGGGAGAGTGAAAGCAGAGTGGACGGCCAAATCCAAACCACTGGAGAAGGAACTAACAATCCACTCCAGTATCACCAGCATACGAACCTTGTAAGAAAGCAGTGACAGAGGGTCCCAGACAGTCAGACCCGACCGAAAGACCAAACAAGAGATATTGTGTACTTCAATGAAGCTGTGAGCTATACCATTAAGGGCCTATTGTGGGTGGGAGAGTGAAAGCAGAGTGGACGGCCAAATCCCAAACCACTGGAGAAGGAACTACAATCCACTCCAGTATCACCAGCATACGAACCTTGTAAGAAAGCAGTGACAGAGGGTCCCAGACAGTCAGACCCGACAGAAAGACCAAACAAGAGATATTGTGTACTTCAATGAAGCTGTGAGCTATACCATTAAGGGCCATTGTGGGTGGGAGAGTGAAAGCAGAGTGGACGGCCAAATCCCAAACCACTGGAGAAGGAACTAGCAATCCACTCCAGTATCACCAGCATACGAACCTTGTAATAAAGCAGTGACAGAGGGTCCCAGACAGTCAGACCCGACCGAAAGACCAAACAAGAGATATTGTGTACTTCAATGAAGCTGTGAGCTATACCATTAAGGGCAATTGTGGGTGGGAGAGTGAAAGCAGAGTGGACGGCCAAATCCCAAACCACTGGAGAAGGAACTAACAATCCACTCCAGTATCACCAGCATACGAACCTTGTAAGAAAGCAGTGACAGAGGGTCCCAGAAAGTCAGAAACGACGAAAGACCAAACAAGAGATATTGTGTACTTCAATGAAGCTGTGAGCTATACCATTAAGGGCCTATGTGGGTGGGAGAGTGAAAGCAGAGTGGACGGCCAAATCCCAAACCACTGGAGAAGGAACTAACAATCCACTCCAGTATCACCAGCATACGAACCTTGTAATAAAGCAGTGACAGAGGGTCCCAGACAGTCAGACCTGACCGAAAGACCAAACAAGAGATATTGTGTACTTCAATGAAGCTGTGAGCTATACCATTAAGGGCCATTGTGGGTGGGAGAGTGAAAGCAGAGTGGACGGCCAAATCCCAAACCACTGGAGAAGGAACTAACAATCCACTCCAGTATCACCAGCATACGAACCTTGTAAGAAAGCAGTGACAGAGGGTCCCAGACAGTCAGACCCGACCGAAAGACCAAACAAGAGATATTGTGTACTTCAATGAAGCTGTGAGCTATACCATTAAGGGCCATTGTGGGTGGGAGAGTGAAAGCAGAGTGGACGGCCAAATCCCAAACCACTGGAGAAGGAACTAACAATCCACTCCAGTATCACCAGCATACGAACCTTGTAAGAAAGCAGTGACAGAGGGTCCCAGACAGTCAGACACGACCGAAAGACCAAACAAGAGATATTGTGTACTTCAATGAAGCTGTGAGCTATACCATTAAGGGCCATTGTGGGTGGGAGAGTGAAAGCAGAGTGGACGGCCAAATCCCAAACCACTGGAGAAGGAACTAACAATCCACTCCAGTATCACCAGCATACGAAACCTTGTAAGAAAGCAGTGACAGAGGGTCCCAGACAGTCAGACCCGACCGAAAGACAAAACAAGAGATATTGTGTACTTCAATGAAGATGTGAGCTATACCATTAAGGGCCATTGTGGGTGGGAGAGTGAAAGCAGAGTGGACGGCCAAATCCCAAACCACTGGAGTAGGAACTAACAATCCACTTCCAGTATCACCAGCATACGAACCTTGTAAGAAAGCAGTGACAGAGGGTCACAGACAGTCAGACCCGACCGAAAGACCAAACAAGAGATATTGTGTACTTCAATGAAGCTGTGAGCTATACCATTAAGGGCCATTGTGGGTGGGAGAGTGAAAGCAGAGTAGACGGCCAAATTCCAAACCCGTGGAGAAGGAAATACCAATCCATTCCAGTATCACCAGCATACGAACCTTGTAAGAAAGCAGTGACAGAGGGTCACAGACAGTCAGACCCAACCGAAAGACCAAACAAGAGATATTGTGTACTTCAATGAAGCTGTGAGCTATACCATTAAGGGCCATTGTGGGTGGGAGAGTGAAAGCAGAGTGGACGGCCAAATCCCAAACCACTGGAGAAGGAACTGACAATCCACTCCAGTATCACCAGCATACGAACCTTGTAAGAAAGCAGTGACAGAGAGTCCCAGAAAGTCAGACCCGACCGAAAGACCAAACAAGAGATATTGTGTACTTTAATGAAGCTGTGAGCTATACCATTAAGGGCCATTGTGGGTGGGAGAGTGAAAGCAGAGTGGACGGACAAATCCCAAACCACTGGAGACGGAACTAAAAATCCACTCCAGTATCACCAGCATACGAACCTTGTAATAAAGCAGTGACAGAGGGTCCCAGACAGTCAGACCCGACCGAAAGACCAAACAAGAGATATTGTGTACTTCAATGAAGATGTGAGCTATACCATTAAGGGCCATTGTGGGTGGGAGAGTGAAAGCAGAGTGGACGGCCAAATCCCAAACCACTGGAGAAGGAACTGACAATCCACTCCAGTATCACCAGCATACGAACCTTGTAAGAAAGCAGTGGACAGAGGGTCACAGACAGTCAGACCACGACCGAAAGACCAAACAAGAGATATTGTGTACTTCAATGAAGCTGTGAGCTATACCATTAAGGGCCATTGTGGGTGGGAGAGTGAAAGCAGAGTAGACGGCCAAATTCCAAACCCCTGGAGAAGGAACTAACAATCCACTCCAGTATCACCAGCATACAAACCTTGTAAGAAAGCAGTGACAGAGGGTCCCAGAAAGTCAGACCCGACCGAAAGACCAAACAAGAGATATTGTGTACTTCAATGAAAATGTGCGCTATACCATTAAGGGCTATTGTGGGTGGGAGAGTGAAAGCAGAGTGGACGGCCAAATCCCAAACCACTGGAGAAGGAACTAACAATCCATTCCAGTATCACCAGCATACGAACCTTGTAAGAAAGCAAGGACAGAGGGTCACAGACAGTCAGACCCGACCGAAAGACCAAACAAGAGATATTATGTACTTCAATGAAGCTGTGAGCTATACCATTAAGGGCCATTGTGGGTGGGAGAGTAAAGCAGAGTAGACGGCCAAATTCCAAACCCCTGGAGAAGGAAATAACAATCCATTCCAGTATCACCAGCATACGAACCTTGTAAGAAAGCAAAGACAGAGGGTCACAGACAGTCAGACCCAACCGAAAGACCAAACAAGAGATATTGTGTACTTCAATGAAGCTGTGAGCTATACCATTAAGGGCCATTGTGGGTGGGAGAGTGAAAGCAGAGTGGACGGCCAAATCCCAAACCACTGGAGAAGGAACTGACAATCCACTCCAGTATCACCAGCATACGAACCTTGTAAGAAAGCAGTGACAGAGGGTCCCAGACAGTCAGACCCGACCGAAAGACCAAACAAGAGATATTGTGTACTTCAATGAAGCTGTGAGCTATACCATTAAGGGCCATTGTGGGTGGGAGAGTGAAAGCAGAGTGGACGGCCAAATCCCAAACCACTGGAGAAGGAACTGACAATCCACTCCAGTATCACCAGCATACGAACCTTGTAAGAAAGCAGTGACAGAGGGTCACAGACAGTCAGACCCGACCGAAAGACCAAACAAGAGATATTGTGTACTTCAATGAAGCTGTGAGCTATACCATTAAGGGCCATTGTGGGTGGGAGAGTGAAAGCAGAGTGGACGGCCAAATCCCAAACCACTGGAGAAGGAACTGACAATCCACTCCAGTATCACCAGCATACGAACCTTGTAAGAAAGCAGTGACAGAGGGTCACAGACAGTCAGACCCGACCGAAAGACCAAACAAGAGATATTGTGTACTTCAATGAAGCTGTGAGCTATACCATTAAGGGCCATTGTGGGTGGGAGAGTGAAAGCAGAGTGGACGGCCAAATCCCAAACCACTGGAGAAGGAACTGACAATCCACTCCAGTATCACCAGCATACGAACCTTGTAAGAAAGCAGTGACAGAGGGTCACAGACAGTCAGACCCGACCGAAAGACCAAACAAGAGATATTGTGTACTTCAATGAAGCTGTGAGCTATACCATTAAGGGCCATTGTGGGTGGGAGAGTGAAAGCAGAGTGGACCGCCAAATCCCAAACCACTGGAGAAGGAACTGACAATCCACTCCAGTATCACCAGCATACGAACCTTGTAAGAAAGCAGTGACAGAGGGTCACAGACAGTCAGACCCGACCGAAAGACCAAACAAGAGATATTGTGTACTTCAATGAAGCTGTGAGCTATACCATTAAGGGCCATTGTGGGTGGGAGAGTGAAAGCAGAGTGGACGGCCAAATCCCAAACCACTGGAGAAGGAACTGACAATCCACTCCAGTATCACCAGCATACGAACCTTGTAAGAAAGCAGTGACAGAGGGTCACAGACAGTCAGACCCGACCGAAAGACCAAACAAGAGATATTCTGTACTTCAATGAAGCTGTGAGCTATACCATTAAGGGCCATTGTGGGTGGGAGAGTGAAAGCAGAGTGGACGGCCAAATCCCAAACCACTGGAGAAGGAACTGACAATCCACTCCAGTATCACCAGCATACGAACCTTGTAAGAAAGCAGTGACAGAGGGTCACAGACAGTCAGACCCGACCGAAAGACCAAACAAGAGATATTGTGTACTTCAATGAAGCTGTGAGCTATACCATTAAGGGCCATTGTGGGTGGGAGAGTGAAAGCAGAGTGGACGGACAAATCCCAAACCACTGGAGAAGGAACTAACAATCCACTCCAGTATCACCAGCATACGAACCTTGTAATAAAGCAGTGACAGAGGGTCCCAGACAGTCAGACCTGACCGAAAGACCAAACAAGAGATATTATGTACTTCAATGAAGATGTGAGCTATACCATTAAGGGCCATTGTGGGTGGGAGAGTGAAAGCAGAGTGGACGGCCAAATCCCAAACCACTGGAGAAGGAACTGACAATCCACTCCAGTATCACCAGCATACGAACCTTGTAAGAAAGCAGTGAAATAGGGTCCCAGACAGTCAGACCTGACCGAAAGACCAAACAAGAGATATTGTGTACTTCAATGAAGCTGTGAGCTATACCATTAAGGGCCATTGTGGGTGGGAGAGTGAAAGCAGAGTAGACGGCCAAATTCCAAACCCCTTGAGAAGGAACTAACAATCTGACGGCCAAATCCCAAACCACTGGAGAAGGAACTGACAATCCACTCCAGTATCACCAGCATACGAACCTTGTAAGAAAGCAGTGACAGAGGGTCACAGACAGTCAGACCCGACCGAAAGACCAAACAAGAGATATTGTGTACTTCAATGAAGCTGTGAGCTATACCATTAAGGGCCATTGTGGGTGGGAGAGTGAAAGCAGAGTGGACGGCCAAATCCCAAACCACTGGAGAAGGAACTGACAATCCACTCCAGTATCACCAGCATACGAACCTTGTAAGAAAGCAGTGACAGAGGGTCCCAGACAGTCAGACCCGACCGAAAGACCAAACAAGAGATATTGTGTACTTCAATGAAGCTGTGAGCTATACCATTAAGGGCCATTGTGGGTGGGAGAGTGAAAGCAGAGTGGACGGCCAAATCCCAAACCACTGGAGAAGGAACTGACAATCCACTCCAGTATCACCAGCATACGAACCTTGTAAGAAAGCAGTGACAGAGGGTCACAGACAGTCAGACCCGACCAAAAGACCAAACAAGAGATATTGTGTACTTCAATGAAGCTGTGAGCTATACCATTAAGGGCCATTGTGGGTGGGAGAGTGAAAGCAGAGTGGACGGCCAAATCCCAAACCACTGGAGAAGGAACTGACAATCCACTCCAGTATCATCAGCATACGAACCTTGTAAGAAAGCAGTGACAGAGGGTCACAGACAGTCAGACCCGACCGAAAGACCAAACAAGAGATATTGTGTACTTCAATGAAGCTGTGATCTATACCATTAAGGGCCATTGTGGGTGGGAGAGTGAAAGCAGAGTGGACGGCCAAATCCCAAACCACTGGAGAAGGAACTGACAATCCACTCCAGTATCACCAGCATACGAACCTTGTAAGAAAGCAGTGACAGAGGGTCACAGACAGTCAGACCCGACCGAAAGACCAAACAAGAGATATTGTGTACTTCAATGAAGCTGTGAGCTATACCATTAAGGGCCATTGTGGGTGGGAGAGTGAAAGCAGAGTGGACGGCCAAATCCCAAACCACTGGAGAAGGAACTGACAATCCACTCCAGTATCACCAGCATACGAACCTTGTAAGAAAGCAGTGACAGAGGGTCACAGACAGTCAGACCCGACCAAAAGACCAAACAAGAGATATTGTGTACTTCAATGAAGCTGTGAGCTATACCATTAAGGGCCATTGTGGGTGGGAGAGTGAAAGCAGAGTGGACGGCCAAATCCCAAACCACTGGAGAAGGAACTGACAATCCACTCCAGTATCACCAGCATACGAACCTTGTAAGAAAGCAGTGACAGAGGGTCACAGACAGTCAGACCCGACCGAAAGACCAAACAAGAGATATTGTGTACTTCAATGAAGCTGTGATCTATACCATTAAGGGCCATTGTGGGTGGGAGAGTGAAAGCAGAGTGGACGGCCAAATCCCAAACCACTGGAGAAGGAACTGACAATCCACTCCAGTATCACCAGCATACGAACCTTGTAAGAAAGCAGTGACAGAGGGTCACAGACAGTCAGACCCGACCGAAAGACCAAACAAGAGATATTTTATACTTCAATGAAGCTGTGAGCTATACCATTAAGGGCCATTGTGGGTGGGAGAGTGAAAGCAGAGTGGACGGCCAAATCCCAAACCACTGGAGAAGGAACTGACAATCCACTCCAGTATCACCAGCATACGAACCTTGTAAGAAAGCAGTGACAGAGGGTCACAGACAGTCAGACCCGACCGAAAGACCAAACAAGAGATATTGTGTACTTCAATGAAGCTGTGAGCTATACCATTAAGGGCCATTGTGGGTGGGAGAGTGAAAGCAGAGTGGACGGCCAAATCCCAAACCACTGGAGAAGGAACTGACAATCCACTCCAGTATCACCAGCATACGAACCTTGTAAGAAAGCAGTGACAGAGGGTCACAGACAGTCAGACCCGACCGAAAGACCAAACAAGAGATATTGTGTACTTCAATGAAGATGTGAGCTATACCATTAAGGGCCATTGTGGGTGGGAGAGTGAAAGCAGAGTGGACGGCCAAATCCCAAACCACTGGAGAAGGAACTGACAATCCACTCCAGTATCACCAGCATACGAACCTTGTAAGAAAGCAGTGACAGAGGGTCCCAGACAGTCAGACCTGACCGAAAGACCAAACAAGAGATATTGTGTACTTCAATGAAGCTGTGAGCTATACCATTAAGGGCCATTGTGGGTGGGAGAGTGAAAGCAGAGTGGACGGCCAAATCCCAAACCACTGGAGAAGGAACTGACAATCCACTCCAGTATCACCAGCATACGAACCTTGTAAGAAAGCAGTGACAGAGGGTCCCAGACAGTCAGACCCGACCGAAAGACCAAACAAGAGATATTGTGTACTTCAATGAAGCTGTGAGCTATACCATTAAGGGCTATTGTGGGTGGGAGAGTGAAAGCAGAGTGGACGGCCAAATCCCAAACCACTGGAGAAGGAACTGACAATCCACTCCAGTATCACCAGCATACGAACCTTGTAAGAAAGCAGTGACAGAGGGTCCCAGACAGTCAGACCCGACCGAAAGACCAAACAAGAGATATTGTGTACTTCAATGAAGCTGTGAGCTATACCATTAAGGGCCATTGTGGGTGGGAGAGTGAAAGCAGAGTGGACGGACAAATCCCAAACCACTGGAGAAGGAACTGACAATCCACTCCAGTATCACCAGCATACGAACCTTGTAAGAAAGCAGTGACAGAGGGTCCCAGACAGTCAGACCTGACCGAAAGACCAAACAAGAGATATTGTGTACTTCAATGAAGCTGTGAGCTATACCATTAAGGGCCATTGTGGGTGGGAGAGTGAAAGCAGAGTGGACGGCCAAATCCCAAACCACTGGAGAAGGAACTGACAATCCACTCCAGTATCACCAGCATACAGAACCTTGTAAGAAAGCAGTGACAGAGGGTCCCAGAAAGTCAGACACGACCAAAAGACCAAACAAGAGATATTGTGTACTTCAATGAAGCTGTGAGCTATACCATTAAGGGCCATTGTGGGTGGGAGAGTGAAAGCAGAGTGGACGGCCAAATCCCAAACCACTGGAGAAGGAACTACAATCCACTCCAGTATCACCAGCATACGAACCTTGTAAGAAAGCAGTGACAGAGGGTCCCAGACAGTCAGACCCGACAGAAAGACCAAACAAGAGATATTGTGTACTTCAATGAAGCTGTGAGCTATACCATTAAGGGCCATTGTGGGTGGGAGAGTGAAAGCAGAGTGGACGGCCAAATCCCAAACCACTGGAGAAGGAACTGACAATCCACTCCAGTATCACCAGCATACGAACCTTGTAAGAAAGCAGTGACAGAGGGTCCCAGACAGTCAGACCCGACCGAAAGACCAAACAAGAGATATTGTGTACTTCAATGAAGCTGTGAGCTATACCATTAAGGGCCATTGTGGGTGGGAGAGTGAAAGCAGAGTGGACGGCCAAATCCCAAACCACTGGAGAAGGAACTGACAATCCACTCCAGTATCACCAGCATACGAACCTTGTAAGAAAGCAGTGACAGAGGGTCCCAGACAGTCAGACCCGACCGAAAGACCAAACAAGAGATATTGTGTACTTCAATGAAGCTGTGAGCTATACCAGTAAGGGCCATTGTGGGTGGGAGAGTGAAAGCAGAGTGGACGGCCAAATCCCAAACCACTGGAGAAGGAACTACAATCCACTCCAGTATCACCAGCATACGAACCTTGTAAGAAAGCAGTGACAGAGGGTCCCAGACAGTCAGACCCTACCGAAAGACCAAACAAGAGATATTGTGTACTTCAATGAAGCTGTGAGCTATACCATTAAGGGCCATTGTGGGTGGGAGAGTGAAAGCAGAGTGGACGGCAAATCCCAAACCACTGGAGAAGGAACTGACAATCCACTCCAGTATCACCAGCATACGGACCTTGTAAGAAAGCAGTGACAGAGGGTCCCAGACAGTCAGACCCGACCGAAAGACCAAACAAGAGATATTGTGTACTTCAATGAAGCTGTGAGCTATACCATTAAGGGCCATTGTGGGTGGGAGAGTGAAAGCAGAGTGGACGGGCCAAATCCCAAACCACTGGAGAAGGAACTGACAATCCACTCCAGTATCACCAGCATACGAACCTTGTAAGAAAGCAGTGACAGAGGGTCCCAGACAGTCAGACCCGACCGAAAGACCAAACAAGAGATATTGTGTACTTCAATGAAGCTGTGAGCTATACCATTAAGGGCCATTGTGGGTGGGAGAGTGAAAGCAGAGTGGACGGCCAAATCCCAAACCACTGGAGAAGGAACTAACAATCCACTCCAGTATCACCAGCATACAAACCTTGTAAGAAAGCAGTGACAGAGGGTTCCAGACAGTCAGACCCGACCGAAAGACCAAACAAGAGATATTGTGTACTTCAATGAAGCTGTGAGCTATACCATTAAGGGCCATTGTGGGTGGGAGAGTGAAAGCAGAGTGGACGGCCAAATCCCAAACCACTGGAGAAGGAACTGACAATCCACTCCAGTATCACCAGCATACTGAACCTTGTAAGAAAGCAGTGACAGAGGGTCCCAGACAGTCAGACCCGACCGAAAGACCAAACAAGAGATATTGTGTACTTCAATGAAGCTGTGAGCTATACCATTAAGGGCCATTGTGGGTGGGAGAGTGAAAGCAGAGTGGACGGCCAAATCCCAAACCACTGGAGAAGGAACTGACAATCCACTCCAGTATCACCAGCATACGAACCTTGTAAGAAAGCAGTGACAGAGGGTCCCAGACAGTCAGACCCGACCGAAAGACCAAACAAGAGATATTGTGTACTTCATGAAGCTGTGAGCTATACCATTAAGGGGCCATTGTGGGTGGGAGAGTGAAAGCAGAGTTGACGGCCAAATCCCAAACCACTGGAGAAGGAACTGACAATCCACTCCAGTATCACCAGCATACGAACCTTGTAAGAAAGCAGTGACAGAGGGTCCCAGACAGTCAGACCCGACCGAAAGACCAAACAAGAGATATTGTGTACTTCAATGAAGCTGTGAGCTATACCATTAAGGGCCATTGTGGGTGGGAGAGTGAAAGCAGAGTGGACGGCCAAATCCCAAACCACTGGAGAAGGAACTGACAATCCACTCCAGTATCACCAGCATACGAACCTTGTAAGAAAGCAGTGACAGAGGGTCCCAGACAGTCAGACCTGACCGAAAGACCAAACAAGAGATATTGTGTACTTCAATGAAGCTGTGAGCTATACCATTAAGGGCCATTGTGGGTGGGAGAGTGAAAGCAGAGTGGACGGCCAAATCCCAAACCACTGGAGAAGGAACTAACAATCCACTCCAGTATCACCAGCATACAAACCTTGTAAGAAAGCAGTGACAGAGGGTCCCAGAAAGTCAGACTGACCGAAAGACCAAACAAGAGATATTGTGTACTTCAATGAAGCTGTGAGCTATACCATTAAGGGCTATTGTGGGTGGGAGAGTGAAAGCAGAGTGGACGGCCAAATCCCAAACCACTGGAGAAGGAACTAACAATCCATTCCAGTATCACCAGCATACGAACCTTGTAAGAAAGCAGTGACAGAGGGTCCCAGACAGTCAGACCCAACCGAAAGACCAAACAAGAGATATTATGTACTTCAATGAAGCTGTGAGCTATACCATTAAGGGCCATTGTGGGTGGGAGAGTGAAAGCAGAGTGGACGGCCAAATCCCAAACCACTGGAGAAGGAACTGACAATCCACTCCAGTATCACCAGCATACAAACCTTGTAAGAAAGCAGTGACAGAGGGTCCCAGACAGTCAGACCCGACGAAAAACCAAACAAGAGATATTGTGTACTTCAATGAAGCTGTGAGCTATACCATTAAGGGCCATTGTGGTGGGAGAGTGAAAGCAGAGTGGACGGCCAAATCCCAAACCACTGGAGAAGGAACTGACAATCCACTCCAGTATCACCAGCATACTGAACCTTGTAAGAAAGCAGTGACAGAGGGTCCCAGACAGTCAGACCCGACCGAAAGACCAAACAAGAGATATTGTGTACTTCAATGAAGCTGTGAGCTATACCATTAAGGGCCATTGTGGTTGGGAGAGTGAAAGCAGAGTGGACGGCCAAATCCCAAACCACTGGAGAAGGAACTAACAATCCACTCCTAGTATCACCAGCATAGCAAACCTTGTAAGAATGCAGTGACAGAGGGTCCCAGAAAGTCAGACCCGACCGAAAGACCAAACAAGAGATATTGTGTACTCAATGAAGCTGTGAGCTATACCATTAAGGGCTATTGTGGGTGGGAGAGTGAAAGCAGAGTGGACGGCCAAATCCCAAACCACTGGAGAAGGAACTAACAATCCATTCCAGTATCACCAGCATACGAACCTTGTAAGAAAGCAGTGACAGAGGGTCACAGACAGTCAGACCCAACCGAAAGACCAAACAAGATATATTGTGTACTTCAATGAAGCTGTGAGCTATACCATTAAGGGCCATTGTGGGTGGGAGAGTGAAAGCAGAGTGGACGGCCAAATCCCAAACCACTGGAGAAGGAACTGACAATTCACTCCAGTATCACCAGCATACGAACCTTGTAAGAAAGCAGTGACAGAGGGTCCCAGAAAGTCAGACCCGACCGAAAGACCAAACAAGAGATATTGTGTACTTCAATGAAGCTGTGAGCTATACAATTAAGGGCCATTGTGGGTGGGAGAGTGAAAGCAGAGTGGACGGCCAAATCCCAAACCACTGGAGAAGGAACTGACAATCCACTCCAGTATCACCAGCATACGAACCTTGTAAGAAAGCAGTGACAGAGGGTCCCAGACAGTCAGACCCGACCAAAAGACCAAACAAGAGATATTGTGTACTTCAATGAAGCTGTGAGCTATACCATTAAGGGCCATTGTGGGTGGGAGAGTGAAAGCAGAGTGGACGGCCAAATCCCAAACCACTGGAGAAGGAACTGACAATTCACTCCAGTATCACCAGCATACAAACCTTGTAAGAAAGCAGTGACAGAGGGTTCCAGACAGTCAGACCCGACCAAAAGACCAAACAAGAGATATTGTGTACTTCAATGAAGCTGTGAGCTATACCATTAAGGGACATTGTGAGTGGGAGAGTGAAAGCAGAGTGTACGGCCAAATCCCAAAGCACTGGAGAAGGAACTGACAATCCACTCCATTATCACCAGCATATGAACCTTGTAAGAAAGCAGTGACAGAGGGTCCCAGACAGTCAGACCCGACCGAAAGACCAAACAAGAGATATTGTGTACTTCAATGTAGCTGTGAGCTATACCATTAAGGGCCATTGTGGGTGGGAGAGTGAAAGCAGAGTGGACGGCCAAATCCCAAACCACTGGAGAAGGAACTGACAATCCACTCCAGTATCACCAGCATACGAACCTTGTAAGAAAGCAGTGACAGAGGGTCCCAGACAGTCAGACCCGACCGAAAGACCAAACAAGAGATATTGTGTACTTCAATGAAGCTGTGAGCTATACCATTAAGGGCCATTGTGGGTGGGAGAGTGAAAGCAGAGTGGACGGCCAAATCCCAAACCACTGGAGAAGGAACTGACAATCCACTCCAGTATCACCTGCATACGAACCTTGTAAGAAAGCAGTGACAGAGGGTCCCAGACAGTCAGACCCGACCGAAAGACCAAACAAGAGATATTGTGTACTTCAATGAAGCTATGAGCTATACCAGTAAGTCCATTGTGGGTGGGAGAGTGAAAGCAGAGGGGACGGCCAAATCCCAAACCACTGGAGAAGGAACTAACAATCCATTCCAGTATCACCAGCATACGAAGCTTGTAAGAAAGAAGTGACAGAGGATCACAGACAGTCAGACCCAACCGAAAGACCAAACAAGAGATATTGTGTACTTCAATGAAGCTGTGAGCTATACCATTAAGGGCCATTGTGGGTGGGAGAGTGAAAGTAGAGTGGACGGCCAAATCCCAAACCACTGGAGAAGGAACTGACAATCCACTCCAGTATCACCAGCATACGAAGCTTGTAAGAAAGCAGTGACAGAGGGTCCCAGACAGTCAGACCCGACCAAAAGACCAAACAAGAGATATTGTGTACTTCAATGAAGCTGTGAGCTATACCATTAAGGGATATTGTGGGTGGGAGAGTTAAAGCAGAGTTGACGGCCAAATTCCAAACCCCTGGAGAAGGAACTGACAATTCACTCCAGTATCACCAGCATACAAACCTTGTAAGAAAGCAGTGACAGAGGGTCACAGACAGTCAGACCCGACGAAAAGACCAAACAAGAGATATTGTGTACTTCAATGAAGCTGTGAGCTATACCATTAAGGGATATTGTGGGTGGGAGAGTTAAAGCAGAGTTGACGGACAAATCCCAAACCACTGGAGAAGGAACTGACAATCCACTCCAGTATCACCAGCATACGAACCTTGTAAGAAAGCAGTGAAAGAGGGTCCCAGAAAGTCAGACCCGACCGAAAGACCAAACAAGAGATATTGTGTACTTCAATGAAGCTGTGAGCTATACCATTAAGGGCTATTGTGGGTGGGAGAGTGAAAGCAGAGTGGACGGCCAAATCCCAAACCACTGGAGAAGGAACTGACAATCCACTCCAGTATCACCAGCATACGAACCTTGTAAGAAAGCAGTGACAGAGGGTCCCAGACAGTCAGACCCGACCGAAAGACCAAACAAGAGATATTGTGTACTTCAATGAAGCTGTGAGCTATACCATTAAGGGCCATTGTGGGTGGGAGAGTGAAAGCAGAGTGGACGGCCAAATCCCAAACCACTGGAGAAGGAACTGACAATTCACTCCAGTATCACCAGCATACAAACCTTGTAAGAAAGCAGTGACAGAGGGTTCCAGACAGTCTTACCCGACCAAAAGACTAAACAAGAGATATTGTGTACTTCAATGAAGGTGTGAGCTATACCATTAAACGCCATTGTGGGTGGGAGAGTGAAAGCAGAGTGGACGGCCAAATCCCAAATCACTGGAGAAGGAACTGACAATCCACTCCAGTATCACCAGCATATGAACCTTGTAAGAAAGCAGTGACAGAGGGTCCCAGACAGTCAGACCCGACCGAAAGACCAAACAATTGATATTGTGTACTTCAATGAAGCTGTGAGCTATACCATTAAGGGCCATTGTGGGTGGGAGAGTGAAAGCAGAGTGGACGGCCAAATCCCAAACCACTGGAGAAGGAACTGACAATCCACTCCAGTATCACCAGCATACGAACCTTGTAAGAAAGCAGTGACAGAGGGTCCCAGACAGTCAGACCCGACCGAAAGACCAAACAAGAGATATTGTGTACTTCAATGAAGCTGTGAGCTATACCATTAAGGGATATTGTGGGTAGGAGAGTGAAAGCAGAGTGGGCGGCCAAATCCCAAACCACTGGAGAAGGAACTGACAATCCACTCCAGTATCATCAGCATACGAACCTTGTAAGAAAGCAGTGACAGAGGGTCCCAGACAGTCAGACCCGACCGAAAGACCAAACAAGAGATATTGTGTACTTCAATGAAGCTGTGAGCTATACCAGTAAGGCCATTGTGGGTGGGAGAGTGAAAGCAGAGCGGACGGCCAAATCCCAAACCACTGGAGAAGGAACTAACAATCCATTCCAGTATCACCAGCATACGAACCTTGTAAGAAAGAAGTGACAGAGGGTCACAGACAGTCAGACCCAACCGAAAGACCAAACAAGAGATATTGTGTACTTCAATGAAGCTGTGAGCTATACCATTAAGGGCCATTGTGGGTGGGAGAGTGAAAGCAGAGTGGATGGACAAATCCCAAACCACTGGAGAAGGAACTAACAATCCACTCCAGCATCACCAGCATACGGACCTTGTAATAAAGCAGTGACAGAGGGTCCCAGACAGTCAGACCTGACCGGAAGACCAAACAAGAGATATTGTGTACGTCAATGAAGATGTGAGCTATACCATTAAGGGCCATTGTGGGTGGGAGAGTGAAAGCAGAGTGGACGGCCAAATCCCAAACCACTGGAGAAGGAACTGACAATCCACTCCAGTATCACCAGCATACGAACCTTGTAAGAAAGCAGTGACAGAGGGTCCCAGACAGTCAGACCCGACCAAAAGACCAAACAAGAGATATTGTGTACTTCAATGAAGCTGTGAGCTATACCATTAAGGGCCATTGTGGGTGGGAGAGTGAAAGCAGAGTAGACGGCCAAATACCAAACCCCTGGAGAAGGAACTAACAATCCACTCCAGTATCACCAGCATACAAACCTTGTAAGAAAGCAGTGACAGAGGGTTCCAGACAGTCAGACCCGACCAAAAGACTAAACAAGAGATATTGTGTACTTCAATGAAGGTGTGAGCTATACCATTAAGGGCCATTGTGGGTGGGAGAGTGAAAGCAGAGTGGACGGCCAAATCCCAAATCACTGGAGAAGGAACTGACAATCCACTCCAGTATCACCAGCATATGAACCTTGTAAGAAAGCAGTGACAGAGGGTCCCAGACAGTCAGACCCGACCGAAAGACCAAACAAGAGATATTGTGTACTTCAATGAAGCTGTGAGCTATACCAGTAAGGCCATTGTGGGTGGGAGAGTGAAAGCTGAGCGGACGGCCAAATCCCAAACCACTGGAGAAGGAACTGACAATCCACTCCAGTATCACCAGCATACGAACCTTGTAAGAAAGCAGTGACAGAGGGTCCCAGACAGTCAGACCCGACCGAAAGACCAAACAAGAGATATTGTGTACTTCAATGAAGCTGTGAGCTATACCATTAAGGGATATTGTGGGTGGGAGAGTTAAAGCAGAGTTGACGGACAAATCCCAAACCACTGGAGAAGGAACTGACAATCCACTCCAGTATCACCAGCTTACGAACCTTGTAAGAAAGCAGTGAAAGAGGGTCCCAGAAAGTCAGACCCGACCGAAAGACCAAACAAGAGATATTGTGTACTTCAATGAAGCTGTGAGCTATACAATTAAGGGCCATTGTGGGTGGGAGAGTGAAAGCAGAGTGGACGGCCAAATCCCAAACCACTGGGGAAGGAACTGACAATCCACTCCAGTATCACCAGCATACGAACCTTGTAAGAAAGCAGTGACAGAGGGTCCCAGACAGTCAGACCTGACCGAAAGACCAAACAAGAGATATTGTGTACTTCAATGAAGCTGTGAGCTATACCATTAAGGGCCATTGTGGGTGGGAGAGTGAAAGCAGAGTAGACGGCCAAATTCCAAACCCCTGGAGAAGGAACTAACAATCCACTCTAGTATCACCAGCATGCAAACCTTGTAAGAATGCAGTGACAGAGGGTCCCAGAAAGTCAGACTGACCGAAAGACCAAACAAGAGATATTGTGTACTCAATGAAGCTGTGAGCTATACCATTAAGGGCTATTGTGGGTGGGAGAGTGAAAGCAGAGTGGACGGCCAAATCCCAAACCACTGGAGAAGGAACTAACAATCCATTCCAGTATCACCAGCATACGAACCTTGTAAGAAAGCAGTGACAGAGGGTCACAGACAGTCAGACCCAACCGAAAGACCAAACAAGAGATATTATGTACTTCAATGAAGCTGTGAGCTATACCATTAAGGGCCATTGTGGGTGGGAGAGTGAAAGCAGAGTGGACGGCCAAATCCCAAACCACTGGAGAAGGAACTGACAATTCACTCCAGTATCACCAGCATACAAACCTTGTAAGAAAGCAGTGACAGAGGGTTCCAGACAGTCAGACCCGACGAAAAAACCAAACAAGAGATATTGTGTACTTCAATGAAGCTGTGAGCTATACCATTAAGGGCCATTGTGGGTGGGAGAGTGAAAGCAGAGTGGACGGCCAAATCCCAAATCACTGGAGAAGGAACTGACAATCCACTCCAGTATCACCAGCATATGAACCTTGTAAGAAAGCAGTGAAAGAGGGTCCCAGACAGTCAGACCCGACCGAAAGACCAAACAAGAGATATTGTGTACTTCAATGAAGCTGTGAGCTATACCATTAAGGGCCATTGTGGTTGGGAGAGTGAAAGCAGAGTAGACGGCCAAATTCCAAACCCCTGGAGAAGGAACTAACAATCCACTCTAGTATCACCAGCATGCAAACCTTGTAAGAATGCAGTGACAGAGGGTCCCAGAAAGTCAGACCGACCGAAAGACCAAACAAGAGATATTGTGTACTCAATGAAGCTGTGAGCTATACCATTAAGGGCTATTGTGGGTGGGAGAGTGAAAGCAGAGTGGACGGCCAAATCCCAAACCACTGGAGAAGGAACTAACAATCCATTCCAGTATCACCAGCATACGAACCTTGTAAGAAAGCAGTGACAGAGGGTCACAGACAGTCAGACCCAACCGAAAGACCAAACAAGATATATTATGTACTTCAATGAAGCTGTGAGCTATACCATTAAGGGCCATTGTGGGTGGGAGAGTGAAAGCAGAGTGGACGGCCAAATCCCAAACCACTGGAGAAGGAACTGACAATTCACTCCAGTATCATCAGCATACGAACCTTGTAAGAAAGCAGTGACAGAGGGTCCCAGAAAGTCAGACCCGACCGAAAGACCAAACAAGAGATATTGTGTACTTCAATGAAGCTGTGAGCTATACAATTAAGGGCCATTGTGGGTGGGAGAGTGAAAGCAGAGTGGACGGCCAAATCCCAAACCACTGGAGAAGGAACTGACAATCCACTCCAGTATCACCAGCATACGAACCTTGTAAGAAAGCAGTGACAGAGGGTCACAGACAGTCAGACCCGACCGAAAGACCAAACAAGAGATATTGTGTACTTCAATGAAGCTGTGAGCTATACCATAAAGGGCCATTGTGGGTGGGAGAGTGAAAGCAGAGTGGACGGCCAAATCCCAAACCACTGGAGAAGGAACTGACAATTCACTCCAGTATCACCAGCATACAAACCTTGTAAGAAAGCAGTGACAGAGAGTTCCAGACAGTCAGACCCGACCAAAAGACTAAACAAGAGATATTGTGTACTTCAATGAAGGTGTGAGCTATACCATTAAGGGACATTGTGAGTGGGAGAGTGAAAGCAGAGTGTACGGCCAAATCCCAAAGCACTGGAGAAGGAACTGACAATCTACTCCATTATCACCAGCATATGAACCTTGTAAGAAAGCAGTGACAGAGGGTCCCAGACAGTCAGACCCGACCGAAAGACCAAACAAGAGATATTGTGTACTTCAATGAAGCTGTGAGCTATACCATTAAGGGATATTGTGGGTGGGAGAGTGAAAGCAGAGTGGACGGCCAAATCCCAAACCACTGGAGAAGGAACTGACAATCCACTCCAGTATCACCTGCATACGAACCTTGTAAGAAAGCAGTGACAGAGGGTCCCAGACAGTCAGACCCGACCGAAAGACCAAACAAGAGATATTGTGTACTTCAATGAAGCTGTGAGCTATACCAGTAAGTCCATTGTGGGTGGGAGAGTGAAAGCAGAGCGGACGGCCAAATCCCAAACCACTGGAGAAGGAACTAACAATCCATTCCAGTATCACCAGCATACGAAGCTTGTAAGAAAGAAGTGACAGAGGATCACAGACAGTCAGACCCAACCGAAAGACCAAACAAGAGATATTGTGTACTACAATGAAGCTGTGAGCTATACCATTAAGGGCCATTGTGGGTGGGAGAGTGAAAGTAGAGTGGACGGCCAAATCCCAAACCACTGGAGAAGGAACTGACAATCCACTCCAGTATCACCAGCATACGAAGCTTGTAAGAAAGCAGTGACAGAGGGTCCCAGACAGTCAGACCCGACCAAAAGACCAAACAAGAGATATTGTGTACTTCAATGAAGCTGTGAGCTATACCATTAAGGGATATTGTGGGTGGGAGAGTTAAAGCAGAGTTGACGGCCAAATTCCAAACCCCTGGAGAAGGAACTGACAATTCACTCCAGTATCACCAGCATACAAACCTTGTAAGAAAGCAGTGACAGAGGGTCACAGACAGTCAGACCCGACGAAAAGACCAAACAAGAGATATTGTGTACTTCAATGAAGCTGTGAGCTATACCATTAAGGGCCATTGTGGGTGGGAGAGTGAAAGTAGAGTGGACGGCCAAATCCCAAACCACTGGAGAAGGAACTGACAATCCACTCCAGTATCACCAGCATACGAACCTTGTAAGAAAGCAGTGACAGAGGGTCCCAGAAAGTCAGACCCGACCGAAAGACCAAACAAGAGATATTGTGTACTTCAATAAAGCTGTGAGCTATACCATTAAGGGCCATTGTGGGTGGGAGAGTGAAAGCAGAGTGGACGGCCAAATCCCAAACCACTGGAGAAGGAACTGACAATCCACTCCAGTATCACCAGCATACGAACCTTGTAAGAAAGCAGTGACAGAGGGTCCCAGAAAGTCAGACACGACCAAAAGACCAAACTAGAGATATTGTGTACTTCAATGAAGCTGTGAGCTATAACATTAAGGGCTATTGTGGGGGGGGAGAGTGAAAGCAGAGTGGACGGCCAAATCCCAAACCACTGGAGAAGGAACTGACAATCCACTCCAGTATCACCAGCATACGAACCTTGTAAGAAAGCAGTGACAGAGGGTCACAGACAGTCAGACCCAACCGAAAGACCAAACAAGAGATATTGTGTACTTCAATGAAGCTGTGAGCTATACCATTAAGGGCCATTATGGGTGGGAGAGTGAAAGCAGAGTGGACGGCCAAATCCCAAACCACTGGAGAAGGAACTGACAATCCACTCCAGTATCACCAGCATACGAACCTTGTAAGAAAGCAGTGACAGAGGGTCCCAGAAAGTCAGACCCGACCGAAAGACCAAACAAGAGATATTGTGTACTTCAATGAAGCTGTGAGCTATACCATTAAGGGCCATTGTGGGTGGGAGAGTGAAAGCAGAGTGGACGGACAAATCCCAAACCACTGGAGAAGGAACTAACAATCCACTCCAGTATCACCAGCATACGAACCTTGTAATAAAGCAGTGACAGAGGGTCCCAGACAGTCAGACCTGACCGAAAGACCAAACAAGAGATATTGTGTACTTCAATGAAGCTGTGAGCTATACCATTAAGGGCCATTGTGGGTGGGAGAGTGAAAGCAGAGTAAACGGCCAAATCCCAAACCACTTGAGAAGGAACTAACAATCCACTCCAGTATCACCAGCATACAAACATTGTAAGAAAGCAGTGACAGAGGGTCCAAGAAAGTCAGACCCGTTCGAAAGACCAAACAAGAGATATTGTGTACTTCAATGAAGCTGTGAGCTATACCATTAAGGGCCATTGTGGGTGGGAGAGTGAAAGCAGAGTAAACGGCCAAATCCCAAACCACTTGAGAAGGAACTGACAATCCACTCCAGTATCACCAGCATACAAACCTTGTAAGAAAGAAGTGACAGAGGGTCCCAGAAAGTCAGACCCGACTGAAAGACCAAACAAGAGATATTGTGTACTTCAATGAAGCTGTGAGCTATACCATTAAGGGCTATTGTTGGTGGGAGCGTGAAAGGAGAGTGGATGGCCAAATCCCAAACCACTGGAGTAGGAACTGACAATCCATTCCAGTATCACCAGCATACGAACCTTGTAAGAAAGCAGTGACAGAGGGTCACAGACAGTCAGACCCAACCGAAAGACCAAACAAGAGATATTGTGTACTTCAATGAAGCTGTGAGCTATACCATTAAGGGCCATTGTGGGTGGGAGAGTGAAAGCAGAGTGGACGGCCAAATCCCAAACCACTGGAGAAGGAACTGACAATTCACTCCAGTATCACCAGCATACAAACCTTGTAAGAAAGCAGTGACAGAGGGTCCCAGAAAGTCAGACCCGACTGAAAGACCAAACAAGAGATATTGTGTACTTCAATGAAGCTGTGAGCTATACCATTAAGGGCTATTGTTGGTGGGAGCGTGAAAGGAGAGTGGATGGCCAAATCCCAAACCACTGGAGAAGGAACTAACAATCCATTCCAGTATCACCAGCATACGAACCTTGTAAGAAAGCAGTGACAGAGGGTCTCAGACAGTCAGACCCGACCGAAAGACCAAACAAGAGATATTGTGTACTTCAATGAAGCTGTGAGCTATACCATTAAGGGCCATTGTGGGTGGGAGAGTGAAAGCAGAGTGGACGGCCAAATCCCAAACCACTGGAGAAGGAACTGACAATTCACTCCAGTATCACCAGCATACGAACCTTGTAAGAAAGCAGTGACAGAGGGTCCCAGACAGTCAGACCCGACCGAAAGACCAAACAAGAGATATTGTGTACTTCAATGAAGCTGTGAGCTATACCATTAAGGGCCATTGTGGGTGGGAGAGTGAAAGCAGAGTGGACGGCCAAATCCCAAACCACCGTCAGAAGAAACTGACAATCCATTCCAGTATCACCAGCATACGAACCTTGCAAGAAAGCAGTGACAGAGGGTCCCAGACAGTCAGACCCGACCGAAAGACCAAACAAGAGATATTGTGTACTTCAATGAAGCTGTAAACTATACCATTAAGGACTATTGTGGGTGGGAGAGTGAAAGCAGAGTGGACGGCCAAATCCCAAACCACTGGAGAAGGAACTGACAATTCACTCCAGTATCACCAGCATACGAACCTTGTAAGAAAGCAGTGACAGAGGGTCCCAGAAAGTCAGACCCGACCGAAAGACCAAACAAGAGATATTGTGTACTTCAATGAAGCTGTGAGCTATACAATTAAGGGCCATTGTGGGTGGGAGAGTGAAAGCAGAGTGGACGGCCAAATCCCAAACCACCGTCAGAAGAAACTGACAATCCACTCCAGTATCACCAGCATACGAACCTTGTAAGAAAGCAGTGACAGAGGGTCTCAGACAGTCAGACCCGACCGAAAGACCAAACAAGAGATATTGTGTACTTCAATGAAGCTGTGAGCTATACCATTAAGGGCCATTGTGGGTGGGAGAGTGAAAGCAGAGTGGACGGACAAATCCCAAACCACTGGAGAAGGAACTAACAATCCACTCCAGTATCACCAGCATACAAACCTTGTAAGAAAGCAGTGACAGAGGGTCCCAGAAAGTCAGACCCGACCGAAAGACCAAACAAGAGATATTGTGTACTTCAATGAAGCTGTGAGCTATACCATTAAGGGCTATTGTTGGTGGGAGCGTGAAAGGAGAGTGGATGGCCAAATCCCAAACCACTGGAGAAGGAACTAACAATCCATTCCAGTATCACCAGCATACGAACCTTGCAAGAAAGCAGTGACAGAGGGTCCCAGACAGTCAGACCCGACCGAAAGACCAAACAAGAGATATTGTGTACTTCAATGAAGCTGTGAGCTATACCATTAAGGGCCATTGTGGGTGGGAGAGTGAAAGCAGAGTGGACGGCCAAATCCCAAACCACTGGAGAAGGAACTAACAATCCATTCCAGTATCACCAGCATACGAACCTTGCAAGAAAGCAGTGACAGAGGGTCCCAGACAGTCAGACCCGACCGAAAGACCAAACAAGAGATATTGTGTACTTCAATGAAGCTGCGAGCTATACCATTAAGGACCATTGTGGGTGGGAGAGTGAAAGCAGAGTGGACGGCCAAATCCCAAACCACTGGAGAAGGAACTGACAATTCACTCCAGTATCACCAGCATACGAACCTTGTAAGAAAGCAGTGACAGAGGGTCCCAGAAAGTCAGACCCGACCGAAAGACCAAACAAGAGATATTGTGTACTTCAATGAAGCTGTGAGCTATACAATTAAGGGCCATTGTGGGTGGGAGAGTGAAAGCAGAGTGGACGGCCAAATCCCAAACCACCGTCAGAAGAAACTGACAATCCACTCCAGTATCACCAGCATACGAACCTTGTAAGAAAGCAGTGACAGAGGGTCTCAGACAGTCAGACCCGACCGAAAGACCAAACAAGAGATATTGTGTACTTCAATGAAGCTGTGAGCTATACCATTAAGGGCCATTGTGGGTGGGAGAGTGAAAGCAGAGTGGACGGACAAATCCCAAACCACTGGAGAAGGAACTAACAATCCACTCCAGTATCACCAGCATACAAACCTTGTAAGAAAGCAGTGACAGAGGGTCCCAGAAAGTCAGACCCGACCGAAAGACCAAACAAGAGATATTGTGTACTTCAATGAAGCTGTGAGCTATACCATTAAGGGCTATTGTTGGTGGGAGCGTGAAAGGAGAGTGGATGGCCAAATCCCAAACCACTGGAGAAGGAACTAACAATCCATTCCAGTATCACCAGCATACGAACCTTGCAAGAAAGCAGTGACAGAGGGTCCCAGACAGTCAGACCCGACCGAAAGACCAAACAAGAGATATTGTGTACTTCAATGAAGCTGTGAGCTATACCATTAAGGGCCATTGTGGGTGGGAGAGTGAAAGCAGAGTGGACGGCCAAATCCCAAACCACTGGAGAAGGAACTAACAATCCATTCCAGTATCACCAGCATACGAACCTTGCAAGAAAGCAGTGACAGAGGGTCCCAGACAGTCAGACCCGACCGAAAGACCAAACAAGAGATATTGTGTACTTCAATGAAGCTGTAAGCTATACCATTAAGGACTATTGTGGGTGGGAGAGTGAAAGCAGAGTGGACGGCCAAATCCCAAACCACTGGAGAAGGAACTGACAATCCACTCCAGTATCACCAGCATACGAACCTTGTAAGAAAGCAGTGACAGAGGGTTCCAGACAGTCAGACCCGACCAAAAGACCAAACAAGAGATATTGTGTACTTCAATGAAGCTGTGAGCTATACCATTAAACGCCATTGTGGGTGGGAGAGTGAAAGCAGAGTGGACGGCCAAATCCCAAACCACTGGAGAAGGAACTGACAATCCACTCCAGTATCACCAGCATACGAACCTTGTAAGAAAGTAGTGACAGAGGGTCACAGACAGTCAGACCCGACCGAAAGACTGAACAGGACATATTCACATGCTCCCTGTGTACTTGATATACGTCATGTGGCAGTGTAATGTGCCCCATATTTGTGTTCCCAAATGTAGATGTGATGAGCAACATGTATACAAAATAACAGGGTTAATATGGCATTATTTTGATGTTTTTGTGTTTTTATGTAATCAGGTAGTGTATCTTTAATTGCTTTATGTAAGCTGCAGCATGGCTTTTCATTCCAAATGTAACAACTAATTGGTTGTATAATGCATTTGCTTTGGTGGGGGGGGGGATTGTGCAATCAATTGTAATGGCCTTCCATGCTTTCCCTCTGTTAATCTGTCACTTTTACACTTTAAGTTGTCTGTACGTAAGGCGTAAACCATTTTACTGGTGTATTTTGTGCACGTAGCGATTTTGCGAGATACGAGCGCCTACGCAAAGAATTATTTTCCCCTCCTTACTACGTAGCGCTTTTTGGAGGCAAATCTCGGAAAATGAGTCCGAAATTACGCAAGGCAATCGCAAGTCAATCGCAAGTCGAATCGTATTAAGTAAATCGCGTTAAGATGCGCATTTGCAAGATACGATGCCATACGCAGCTCGAATTTAATAGGGCCCTGTGTGTGAACTGCTGTGAATATATATTTTTTTTTAATGGGAACTAACTTATTAAAACACATTTTAAGATACACATTGTGAATGCTTGGTGGAAACTTCCCTACTCATTATTTTTAACTTTTAAAATATGTCATGTGCGGAACCCATAACTGCTGAGGTCATTGTTCAAAGTAGATTGGTTAATGAACTATTTGTGTCCCTGTCTTTCACTGCTCTAATTTTATCCCCATGGAAATTTGTAGAAAGTTTAAAACAATGGTTCAGAGGAGAAACCGTCTTGCCTGTGCAATTTACAGGTAATTTTTTAATAACTATATTTAACCCAATGAGCTCCGGTCAGTCCTGTATGTGCATTGTGTCTTGTAACACAGACCATTTAGTACTCTATTAACTCTATATTTGCTTGGCGAGGCCTCACTGCCCCAGAGACTCAAAAAAAATGTTGCTATGTTGAGCTATTTGGCAAATAGATACAAATCCATGTGAATCCTCCTCTGACTCAGCGGTCCAATCATTGCAGTCTCTTCCAAAACTAGGGCGCGCTCTGTTGCCAGGCAACAGCATCTTTGCGGTGCTGATTGTGATGGGCAGCTCGGGATCATTTCTACTGTGTCAGGTGGATAATTGGAGGAGAGAAAACTGACACAGAGTAAAATCCTGTCTAATAAACTACATGAGCCTTAGAATAAATGTGAATATGAGTATTATTAGTGTCATTCAGACCCCCGCACTGGGGCCCCTCACACCTCTTGGGCCAGCTCTGGTTTATTATTCATGTGTTGGTGGTGGATTTGTTCCTGGTTGTGTTTAGCTGTGCAGTCTGGTGTAAAGTGCTGCAGTCTGATATAAAGTGCTGAAGTCTGGTATATAGTGCTGCAGTCTGATGTATAAAATGATAGTCTGTTATATAAAGTGTTGCAGTCTTTTACAGTAATGCTGCAGTCTTTTACATAAAGTGCTGACGTGTGGTGTATAAATGCTGCAGTATAAATGTATTTAATTATATTATATTATACATTATTATTTTGTGGGAAATTTCCTAAACATACACATTTCATATGTCCCCAATCTAAGACAGGATATCCCTGTGCAATGTTTTACATAAATAAAGACTGAGTATCTCTCTATATTTCTAGACCCTTCACACTCCTAACAGATCCCACTAAAACAATCAGCGCAGATGGACACAGCACCTGCCCGAGGGCTGCTCTCCAAATGCTGCAGATCAGATTATTACTGCCTCCACTGATCTCTACAGGATGTGCTTGGATTCTGCAGTGAAATAGCATTTAATATTCTGGAATAAAATTATTACCACCAACTGTAAATGAACAAGATAGATGGAAGGCTTATTCAAAGGGCCACTGAACTCAAGTGCTCTTCATGGTATGAAAGAGCACAATATTGTATGTAAAAAATATCTATTTTTTTAATTACACTAACTGATAACAAAAAATCTAAGGTTTTACATCTCTGTTTACATACAAGTCTATTCTGCTCACTGGCTGTTGCAGAGTGCAGTGTGCACTGTGTGAGGCTCTATGGGGGAAGGTGATTGATAGGAGAACTTTCCCCTGGACTCAGGTTGTACTGCACTGATCAGTTAACCCATGGCTTTCCTGTTTTAGATGAATACCAGTATTCCATGCCTGCACAGATAGATGTAATAAGGGTTACATTTTGTTTGTTGGGATCACATGGAGCACCTAGACCAACCCCCCAGCCCCCCCCCCCCCCACCTTTCATCTCCCCCTCAGCTGGTCTGAATAGCTCAAATTCCAGAGAGACAAGAGATCAGATACCTGAATGTATATGCCTGCAAAGCAAAAATAGGACCTGTTCTCTTCACAAGAAATATAAGAAATCCAACAAAAAATGTACTATTGACTTGAATTGGGGACATACCCATTTAGCCTGATTTGTTGCAGTAATGAGGCTTTATGGAGCACAAAGCATTAACCCTTCTCCCCACACTGGTCTGCATTGCTCAGATTCCAGAGAGGCAAGATAATAGAAACCTGAATTTTGTGCTGGTTAGAAAGCAATAACACCTGTTTCCTTCAAGCTGGATATATAAGCAGTCTGACAAAAACCTTACCATTGACTTGAATGGAACACACACCTCTGCAACCTGATTGGTTGCAGACATGGTGCAGCCTATGGGCAGTCTTTCACACAAATAAACACTGATTTTATTTTCTCATTGAAAATTGCATATATTTCAAAAAATCTAAAAGTATGTAAATATGCTTTTAGGAGATCTTTGCAGTGATGTGGTCTAAAGTATGCTGAATTAAGTGACCCTTTAAGCAAGAGAAAAAGTAATATTGTTTTTAATTAGTAAAAGCACATAATTATATACAGGACCCTGGAGGGATACATGATACAAGGGTGGAAATTGGGTGTTTAAAAGGGGTGTTAATATTTCTGCAGAGCTATGGTTGCGTCCTTTGATGCAACTTCCTACATCTTGGACAATGAGGAGAAGGGGCATTGTGCCAATTTCAGTTTTATCCTGATATCAAACAAAAGTTCTTAAATTTTGCCTGTTTCCTCCTTCCCCACCCCTTCCTCCACTGACAACTTCATCCAACCCTCACAATGCGATGTAATAAACACAAAATTAAATTCCTGCACTCAAAAAACTAGATTTTCACCCCAAAATGTTTTATGTCCAAGGCTTACACAACTGCTGATGTTGTTAGTTTGATGCATACTTGACAAACAAGTGTCTTTTTTTCTTTAACCACTTAGTGGATATTGCCTCTTATAACCTCATATGACATTGTTTCCTTTTCTTCCTATTAATCTCTTTATTACAAATGACACTGATCATTGATAACCTCCATCTTTCTGAGTCTGCAGCTGTTGCCATGTTTTACACGTGGAATAATTGGATGTTTTTACATCCTGTAAGAACCCTGAGCCAAGTCTATTTCTCACCTACTCACTGTGGGCCCCATTCTGTTGCCCAATTCGTAAATTTCTACACACGCAAAATCACTCTTAATATTGCTACATATTCTGCAAATATTACTTATTGGCACTAATGAATTCTTAAGTCAATAGAATGCATATAAACATTTAAAAAAAAAACACCCAAAGCCAGATATATGAGTTTAAGGTATTTGCAAGTAGCTAACTGAATAAGGCTACATGTCCTGGCTCTTATAATTTATTATGACTCTTTTCTTTATGCTTTTATACCAGGGACCTAAACTTTGCTAACATTTTATATCTATGTATTATTATAATACCGTATTGGTCCGAAAATTCCGTACTTTTTTTCCGATTTCTGAGCTTGGAAATTACGGGTGCTGCTTATATTCGCGACTGTAAAAAAAATGATAGCCGATTTGCTGACTTTGAAGTTACGGGTGCAGCTTATATTCGGGACCAGAAAAATGACTGCCGATTTGCGGGCTTGAGACTGCGGAATTGTAGCAATTGAATAGCGATTTGCGGTTTTAGCTATTCTAATGTTTTGCAAGCTACGCTTTTAGGCCTGTAACCCACTATTTTATTCCCTGAATCTAATTAACTTTTGTCTTTTTCTCTACAATTTTAAGGGTGCAGCTTATATTCGGGTATTATATTCTGTCTCTTTTTTCCCCTTGCATTTCACAGGCTTATATTCGGGCCAATACAGTAATTATACTACTTGGTAATCTTATTTGGAAAGCTATGACAAGTCTGGACAAGCTATTAAAAAGTAAAAATATATCACTATCAACAAAGGTCCAGATAGAACTATGGTATTCCCAGAAGTAACATACAAATGTGAGAGCTGGACCATAAATACTGAGTGCCGGAAAATTGACACCTTTGAATTGTGGTGTTGGAGAAAACTGCTTAGAGTCCCTTGGACTGCAAGAAGACACAATCAATCAATATTACAGGAAATGAAGCCAAACTGTTCACTGGAAGGCTTGATTATGAGGGTGAAGCTCCAAAATATTGTTCATATCATGAGAAGAAACGATAAGAGGCACACAAAGAAGTGACTGCAGAGATGGATAGATGAGGTAATTGTAGCAATGAACATAAGCGTGATGGAGGTCAGAGTGGCATAGGGTAACAGATGTGCTTGGCGTGCTGCGGTTAATAGGGTCAGACCCTACTGAACGACTAAACAGCAACATTGTGATCATAATCTCTGTTTCTTAACAAGTCTTTTTAATGGATGGCAGTCCCATTAAAATATTAAGGGAATCCCCTCTAACCTCCATGATACATTTACCGGAAATTATATACAAAGTTTAATAACATTTAATATGTGGATGTGCTGAATTATTTCTTTTAATGACAACACTATCAATATGTCCTCCTCCATCTCTTGAGCCTGTCCTCTCTCTTCCTGTTCTCTCTCATGTAGGTTGTCTGTTACCTGAGGGAAGGGCTTCACATCACTTGTGCAATGCTGTTAGCAAGCAGATAGTGACATGCTGTGCCTGCATTCAGCAGAATTGCTCTGGTAGTATGATGACCCTCCCTCTATTCACAGCTGTGAAACAAGGCACCCTCTACTAGTGTTATCTCCTCCCCTGCAGGGGTGGATTTAGGTCACAACTGTAAAACATGGTACCTACATAAGAAAGAACAGGAGGAGATGGAGTAGTATGAGGAGGTTAAAAACTGTTACTCTGGGGACTTCCAAAAAGTAAGTGAAGTGTAAATGTTATATTACAATTATAATAGGGGGGGGGGGGATATTAATTAATATAGTTAAAACTTTTATGTAAATCAAAAATGAATATGCCTGATATGCCTGGTTATTTTTTTAAACTTGTGTCTTAAGTTCTGTATTTACATTTTTGCCATAAGAAGCTGACAATAATCACCAGCTTACAATACAATATTATTTACTAGCGAATTGCCCGTCAAAAAATGACGGCAATGAAATTGTAAGTGAGCTAATGCTATTTGGTGTATAATAATAAAATAACTAATAGATTAATAAAGTAATATACTTTACCTATTTGGAAGTAATATATGCAGGAAGCATTCTGTTGAAGAGCTGCAATCTGTTTTGATGTTGCTGCAGCATTAGTGGTGTGGAGCTGCTGTGTAAGTGTGATGAATGTGTGCAGTGTAATACTGTGCGTGCGCGAGACCAAACCGTTAGCGTAGTTGTGTACTTCCACATTGTTCTAAAATGGAGGGTAATGTGTGGTATACGTCTGTAGCGGAATATCCGTAGGTGTTTTGTGGTGTTTTGCGTGTTTCTTGTGGTGTTTTGCGTGTTTAGAGTGCTGTAGCCTCGTTTTTGTTTTTTTCAAAGGCCATTTTTTCTCTCGCTTAGATAATTTTTTAGTGTCTAAACTCTTTTATTTTGAGTTAAATGAAGGTGTAACTTCATTTTTTTAGGTCCTGGATGCTCCCTCTTGCTGTAGGTAAGCTTTTTATGTATGTGTTGTGTGTATTTATTGTGTTTTTAATTTTTTCATGTCCGCGGGTTACGGCCAATTTTTGCGAGTCCATGTCCATGCGGCGCTCCATGCCGCAAAGGGTGAGCAACGGCTTGAGCGGGCTCGCATGCTCACAACTATGTATGTGATCTGTCTACTCCTAAACCTTTTTCCTTTATGTGCAGGTTCCATATAATTCTGTCCATTCTTCACTTTCTGACAGATTCTATCTTGTATTTTTTACTAACAAAAGAAGCCCCATTTACCAAATCTCAGTAATCAATAGTAATGATGACTTTCTTCTTGAGATGACACTGAGTGAATATCTGAAAATGTTACAAATCACAGCTGTCATAATAATGACTTATATGAACATCAAGAACATGAAATAAAGAAAGTGTGCTTAGCATGGTTTTGTGTGAAACATGAAAGGTCCATTATGTGTCAATTTATGTTCTCAAAACAAATTTGTGTATATGTTGAAAAGAACTTATTAATTTTACTCTCCACCACCATGTAGAGCAGCAGTCAAGTGGAAAACTTCTCCTGAGGGGACAATAAAGCTCACTCTATACTTATATATTATCTGCATTGCAATAATAAATAAAAACCCACTTTTTGGTGCGAGCGTGGGACTCTCTTGACCCCAACAAACAATGGCCCGGTAGGGCTCAAAAGTGTATGTACAGATCAGAGGACTTTTCTTCAACCACAGACTATTTGTATTTCACAATTGTTCTAACCATCATCTAAGCTGTACTTGTCGTGAACCCCAGGACACTTGCACTTTTGGGTCTGGCTACTGAACCCTGATGGACATTAGCCACATAGCCAAGTGAATCAAATGGGTGTAATAATGGCCATAATGACCTTGTGAAAGACCGCTTGTTGATTTATAATGTTGTGCAACATTCTTTTCCCTCCAGCTCTGGATATACTGTATGTCCTAGACATCAAAGATGTCTTTCCACTGGGGCATTTAAGCCTAGAGGGATCTGGGTCCAGTTTTCATTTTTAGGAACATTATTTTGTGTGTAGAGTGTGTTTTGTGGTGCAACTATTACACTAAGCTATTAACAATATTTGCTTACTTAGGTGGGACCCCAACACCTCACTCAGACACCCTGTTTTCAGCTCCTGCTGTGCCTGGATTTTGCACAAAGGTAGCTTGGGGTGGTAGACCCCTCGGCACCTACTTGGTGAAGGAGACAGGCTGGCACTAGGTCTTTCGATACAAACCTGGCACTTGTGGAGCAGTTCAAAGGAGGCAGAAGAGTTCTGTTTGTCTAAGGAAGCAGGCTATAATCACTTTGTATCCTGAACCTCTGCTGCTATCCTATGATAAGGGGATTGAAGAACTGGATTTGATCTGCATCCTTAATTGATGCTGCTATCTTAGAAGAAAGGCATAGATGAACTGGATTGGATTGTGGGTAGGATTGGTCTCTCTTGCCTTTTTAAGCGTACTGCAGAGCAGATCCAAATGATTATGCTGATCCAGTGATCCTGGGTCCCTGATATTCCTGCTGATGATCCCGGTACAACCGCCAGTCAGATAGAAGGACTCCCCCTCTCACAAACTTGAGGTATAATTCCTGCAACTGAAGGCAGAAGTTTTTGGGTGTAAAGCAGGGTTGCGACAATAAATTTGTGTTTATATGTCAAGGGAAATCAAAGAAAAAAAGTGTATATTATCTTATTGGTAGCAAGCCATGTTCATAAGCAGTTGTTGGGAACCTGTGATTATTTTCACCGAGCATTGCATAACTCATCCACCAATAGGGAACTTGAACTAACATAGACTGTTGTGAGCAGGTTAGCTTAGCCTCTTGATGATGTGGGGTACTTCTTAAAAGTAAACAAAGTGTTAATTTTCCATAATAATTATATTGAGGAGGCTAAAATGTATTAAAATATTTATATAAAACAATAGTTGTAACTATGTAGTATTTACTATTACTGAGACATTGGACTTGAGAATATGACGTTATACTAAGCATTTTTCAGGAATCTACATATAGGGTATCAGAAAAAAGCAAATAATTAAATTTTTTTCCATTCATGCCATGTACTTTTTTGTGCAATTTAAAAATGGTTCATTGATATGAATTGGGTGAAATCAAAATAATTGGATTCATAGGTTCTAAAAATGAACTAAAACTTGATGCAAATGTCCTGAGTAATAAGGATTAGAGACAAGTGCAATATTCTCCATGTTCTCCTTTTTCCGCAAGCAGCACAACATAAATCATTGTGCACTTGCAACAATTGGCTAATGATCAATGAAACCAATTAAACTTACTAGGGCACATACAATCAACACCCAGTGTCACTAAATATTTTGTCTGTTGTGCAAAATATTTATCAAAGTGAAACCCTAATATAATAAATTATTAGAATAGTTTGATCCCTTGACCTTCTTAAACCCACTCATCCCATATATTACCCCTACCTCGAAGGGCTATTATCCCTACCTTGAAAGGCTAGTGTAAGTGCCAAATAGCTCATCATTTGTTACTTCAAGATACAGGTTTATAAGGGAAAAATAAATTAATTTGTACATTTTTTTTTTAATGGATGCTATATATCTGGGCCCTCATTCAATTGCGATTTGGGCAATTGAATAGTGCTCTAAATAAGCACATAACATATTTTTTTTAAATAAGTTTTTAGTTAGTGAAAACCTTGTTTTTGGATAGATGTTTAGTAACTAAAAACTTCTTTAAAAAAATATGTTATGTCCTTATTTAGACCCCTATTCAATCGGCCAAATTGCAATTGAATGAGGGCCCTGGTGTGCTGTGTTATTGAAGTCACCTGAAAGCTGTTTAATTATTCAGTAGTGTGATCTATCTCCACCTATAAATGTACTTTATGTTTGAACATGCCCCCACTTGATGTCATCAATAAAGTCATTGTTTTGCTTGATTTTGCAAATATTTGAAGGTAGTGCCTAAATTGCAACTCCAAAGTAATTAAACAGCTACCAGATAACTTGTGACAGGAGGGAGGTGGAGACAGTTCTAGCACTTTAGAAGGGTACATATTCATTTTAACACTATTTTATTTATCAATAGCTTTATTGTTGACTATATAAACATTTGATGAATATGTAAAGATATACAGATATATGAAAACACACACACACACACATATATATATATATATATATATATCACATATTATAATTGTCTAACTACGAGACGTCGTCACGCTGCGTTGCGCAGTGCGTACGACTTTGCGCTGAGCGCAGCAGGCGCTCATCGCCCGACGAGCCTCGCGCAGCGAGGCGAGCCGTTAAACCGCTCTGTTGCGTAGTGCGTACGACTTTGCGATGAGCGCCGCAGGCGCTCATCGCCCGACGAGCCTCGCGCAGCGAGGCGAGCCGTTAAACCGCTCTGTTGCGTAGTGCGTACGACTTTGCGATGAGCGCCGCAGGCGCTCATCGCCCGGCGAGCCGTTATATCGTAGCACCGTTACATCGTAGCACTTTGGCAATGAGCGCCGCAGGCGCTCATTGCAGGCGAGCCTCGCGTAGCGAGGCGAGCCGTTACATCGTAGCAATTAGAAAAAAAAATACGAGGTGAAAAAAATTACGAGATAAGCGGCGGAAGAAAAACACTAAAAAAAACACTAAATACACAAAAAAATAAATAAATAAAGGTCACTTACAGCATGGGGAACCAGGCAGGACGTCTGGAAGTTAGTTGGAACTGCAATTTAGATCGATTTAGCCGAGTTACAAAGATCGAAAATCGGCTAAGCGAGAAAAAAATGGCCGACAAAAAAAATGAAAACGAGGCTATACTACTACGAACTGCGTAAAACACCGCCACAGACGTATGTGTTAGAAAAACAACGAGATAAAGGATGCGGATTAACCGCACAATGAGTAAAAAGACAGTAACGAGTATATTTTACGAAAACGAGATTACCGATTTACGCATTAACACAGAATTCCCGCCTTTGTCTCGCGTCACATAGAATTTCCCGCCGAAAACAACGCATTTGGCTTGCGCAACTGCGGATTTCCCGCCTAAAACATTGGTCACAAAGCCTATATATAGGGCACATTTCACACAGGACTGACACTTTCTCCTCAGGTGATGACAGTCTGACTGGATGTTTTCGGATGCCGGGAAATCGCAATAGATTGTTAGCTCTTCAGTATACTGCTTCAGCATTGTTATATTAAAAAAGGTAAATATATTATTTTGAATTATTAATTAATAAATTGGTAATTACTTAATAAATAATAGATAATAAAGTTAATTAATATAAAAATAATATTGTGCCTATTTATAATTAGTAATTAATAAATTGGTACTTAATTAATAAATAATAGAGAAGAAATTTAAGTCATAGAAAAATATTAGTGTGCCTATTTAAAATTATTAATTAATAAATTGGTAGTAATTAATAGAAAAATAATATTGTGCTTACCTGTGTGAAAGAATTGTTAATAACATTCATAATGTACATTATTAATTAATAATTAAGAATTGTTAATAACATTTATAATGTACATTATTAATTAATAATTAATTATTAATATCAAAATTAAGAAGATCAATAAAAAATTATTTTTTAGTAATTAATTATTAATGTACATTAATTTTACAATTATTTGGTTATATGTCATGATTACCTGTGTGAAACAATTGTTAATAACATTCATAATGTACATTAATTAATTAGGAACACATTAATTCATTAATTATTAATGTACATTAATTTAAGAACTATTTTGTGTTATGTCGTGATTACCTGTGGGTAAGAATTGTAATTATTAACTTTCATAATCTATCATTAATAATCATTAATTTGAACAAAGGTTAAGAATGTGCAATATTTTGTATAAAATAAACCAAAAATAAAAAATAAAGCCGATATACTCATGCTTAAATGTTAATGTTAGATTGAGTCACACATTAGTTGAATATTAATGAACATTAATTGATTATTAGTTCATTAGTAAAGTACATTTTTTTAAGAAGTCATTTGTAACATACTCATTTTAAAATAACAGTAAAAAAAAAAGCCTACATGCTGATTGATGTGTTGAGGTTATATTTAGTCAGACATTAATTTAAGATTAAGACCGATTCATTGATTCCTATTGAAAAAATAACAGTAAGATTGAGTGTATGTTTAGAATCTATGCTTACATATGTGTGTTCATGCTGATTTATTGATATATTTTTTTTTCAGGTTTTTAATGTATGCAAAAATAGTTAGGTTAAGCCTCATTGATTAAGTAACATATTATACATCAATTACTATTTTGTATAATTGCAGGGAAATCTACGTGAATGACCAGAGATAGTGACGTTTCAACACATTGAACAGCATAAGGATCATTTGGACAGGTACAGAAATTAAATTATGAGGTTTTTAATGTAGCCGAATATATGTTCATTTAATGATATTGATGAAGCAAAAGTTTACAAATATTATCTATTTGATTTTACAGTTTATTCAGATCTGCAAGGGAATAAACAGACAGCGTGACGTTTGCAGCCTTGGAACAACATCAACATCATCCTTACAGGTATAACATTTAATTTTGTAGTGATGCATACAAGAAGGCTATTATTATATATTTGGTGTAAATTTAAATTTGTGGAAAATAGAGAGTACTTATTGAGTCATTTAATGTATGATATTTACTCAAAAAATGAAAAATCATGAAAAGACAATACTAATTAATAATAATATTTAAAGAAAATAAGAAGCTTACAACACTTGCAAAAAAAATAAATTGATGGTATGCTGTGAATTCAATCAAGAAGGAATGTCATTGAAGGATTAATAATATAAAGATAGATATGTGAAGCTATTTCCGATTTCATAAATGTCAATAAAATACTTTAAAAAATGGTTTCATTTCTTTCAGTCTAAAGTGCAACAATTGAAAATGTTTTATTAGTTTATTTATCTACTTTCATCGAACAGTACAAAAAGGAAAATGTAGACAAAACAAAGAATAAACAATAATTGCATTTCTATTTACAATTACAGATTAACATGGCGGACAATTGAGAAGACAAAGTTGAACGCAAAAGAAAAATGGCAAGGGAAAGGAAGCAAAGGTGGAGAGATGCTCAGACACCGGAGACTTCACAACGCTTGCGAGAAGAAGATCGACAGAGACTTTTAAATAAAAGAAAGATGAGTAAGAAAGCCGCAAGTGAGTGTGTTGGGGCTTCCAAGAAACGTAAAAGTAAAGAAAAACATCTCTCTGAACCATTGTGCAATGATTCTATTTTGCAGAATGACTTGAATGTAGACACACAAGAAAAAAATGTACATATAGAATGTGGGTCTGATATTTATGTTGAAGAAATGCATGATAATGTGTTTACTACTGCAGTAGAAGTAGATACTCATTATTGTGGATTACTTAATGTGGTTTGTCAGTTTTGTGGGGCCTATCATTTTATAAAGGAAAGACCTTATGACGGAAATTTCATTAGTTGCTGTCAGAAAGGAAAGGTCAAACTTCCAGTAAGACACCCATTTCCATATTATTTAGAATGCATTATGAGTGATCCAACATTTCCAAATTATAATAATTTTAAACAAAACATAAGGTCTTATAACAGTGCAATTTCATTTGCTTCAATGGGTGCAACATTAGCAGAAAATGTACCAGGACATGGTCCTTATTGTTTCAGAGTTCAAGGTCAAATATACCACAGAACTTCACATTTACACCCACAAGAAGGACAGCAAAGGAAATTTGCACAGTTATATGTCTTAGATACGATGGAAGCTGTGGAACAAAGAATGACACTTCCAGAAAATAGACAGTGTTTGCGCATAGTTTTTGAACAGCTGGATAAAATTATGAAAAAAAACCCATATAGTCAAGCATACAAACAATTAGCACAGCTTGAAAAAGAACAACAGGAACATGCTCAAAGACATCAATTGCCTACACCAAGAGTCAATATGGTGTTAAAAAGAGATCGCAACACTGATCAGAGAAGATATAATTTACCTACTGTAAATGAGGTTGCCATGGTGTTTAAAAATGAAGATGGTGAACCACCTTTTCAGCGGGATATTAGAATATATCCACGCAATGAAGAACAACCATTTATTAATATCAATATATTAAGCTGTAATTTAGATCCAATGACATATCCCATTTTCTTTCCAAATGGGGAACCAGGATGGGAACCAAAATTAAAATTGGAAAGTTATCCCAATATTAAACTTCGTATTCGATCTAATATTTCCATGCTGGAATATAAAGTGGCACAAACTGCTATCCGTGATTGTTTTAATCCAATTTTACATGGAGGAAAACTCACTCAACAATGGATTATTGATTCATATTTACAAGTTGAAGCCAATAATCTAAATTTTATTAAATATCAACAAAATAAATTACGAGTAGAACAGTATTGTGGATTAATGGATTATGTGGCAGATTTAGCTGCCAACAGAGACATTCCAGCTGGAAGAGCAATTATTTTGCCATCCTCTTTCCAAGGATCTCCTCGCAATATGCGAGAAAGGTATAATGATGCCATGGCTATTGTTACTAAATTTGGAAAACCAGATTTATTTATTACATTCACCTGTAATCCACAATGGCCAGAGATAAAGGAGAATTTGAATTTGGCACAAACTACTTCTGACCGACCAGATTTAGTGGCAAGAGTATTTAAAATCAAACTCAATTCATTAATTCATGACATCACTAAAGCACATTTATTTGGACAATGTGTGGCTTTTGTTTACACCATTGAATTTCAAAAAAGAGGATTGCCACATGCTCACATACTTTTAATACTGCAGGAAAAAGACAAGTTAAAAACTGCAGAGAGAGTGGATTCAGTAATTTCGGCACAATTGCCAGACCAAGAAATATATACAAAACTTTGGGAGATTGTTACACATAGAATGATTCATGGCCCATGTGGAGAGATGAATCCGAATTCACCATGTATGGAAAATAAAAAATGTACTAAAGAATTTCCAAAACAATTTCAAATGCAAACTTATGCAAATTGTGATGGATATCCTTTGTATAAAAGAACACAAGGACAAACAGCTATTATCCGGGGCCAAAAGGTTGATAATAGATTTGTCGTTCCATACAATCCACATTTGCTCATGAAGTACAATGCACACATCAATGTGGAAGCTTGCACTTCGATTAAATCAATTAAGTATGTGTATAAATATATATACAAAGGATATGATGCAGCTACTGTTGTTGTACAAGGTGCTGGAAATGAAAACGAAAATCCAATTTTACATGATGAACTTTCAAATTATTTAGATGCTCGGTATGTGAGTGCTCCGGAAGCAATGTGGCGCCTTTTGAAATTTGAGATGCATGATCGATCACATGCTATCTATCGTTTAGCTGTACATTTGCCTCAAAGTCAGATGGTTTGCTTTACTGAAGGAAATGAAAGAACTGCATTATATCAAAGTGAAGACAGAGATACTACGCTTACTGCGTGGTTTAAATTAAACTGTCAGGATACGCATGCCAGACAATTTTTATACATAGAGATACCATATCACTATGTATTTGTAAATGGTCTATGGCGACTACGAAAAAGAGATACCCATAAAATCATACCACGAATTTATACCGTCAGTCCAAGGGACATTGAACGTTTCAGCTTAAGATTACTTCTGTTACATGTTCCCGGTGCACAGAGTTTTGAGCATTTACGTACAGTGAATGACATAGTTTATGAGACATTCCTATTAGCTGCAAGACATCAAAATTTCATAGCTGATGATACAGAATGGGAGAGGTGTCTGGAAGAAGCAGCACTATGTCAAATGCCTAAGCAAATGAGACAACAATTTGCATTCATTTGTATATTTTGCAATGTACCTGATGCTTTCACTTTGTGGGAAACATTTAAATTAAACATGTCAGAAGATTTCTTGAAACGTTACAGAGAACCAATAGCTCTGTTAAAAACATTGTTGGAAATCCAAGAAATATTGTTGGCTCATGGATTAAATTGTGCAAGTTTTAATTTACCAGATCCAGGACTTATAGATGACATCAATTTTGATGATTATGACACTGAGCTTCAAAAACAAAAAACCCAAGAAAAACTGGCAACTTTAAATAATTTACAGTTAGAAGCATTTCATGCCATCACAAATGCTACAGATGATGAAATGGTCAAAGACCGGTATTTCTATCTAGACGGACCAGGTGGATCAGGAAAAACTTATCTGTACAATTGTTTGATGAGTTATATTCGATCACAGGATCAGATAGCTTTGCCATTTGCAACAACTGGAATTGCTGCACTTTTGTTAGATGGTGGTAGAACTGTGCATAGTGGATTTAAGCTGCCAGTTCCCATTTTGGAAACATCAGTCTCAGATATTCGACTCAATTCCATACAAGCAAAAAAATTCAAACTAACTAAACTAATTATCATAGACGAGGCAACAATGATGTCATGTCATGCACTGCAATGTATTGACAGATTCTTAAAAGAAGTGATGGATAATAAGTTGCCATTTGGTGGAAAGGTGATGCTGTTAGGAGGCGATTTTAGGCAAACATTACCTGTTGTGCCACACGGAAATAGAACAGAGATCATTGAAACATGTATCAAGACCAGTAAACTGTGGCAAATATTTACACATCTCAAATTAGAATTAAATATGAGATCTGAAGGCCAAAAGGAATTCAATGACTGGCTCATTAAAATCGGAGATGGAAAACATCCAGAAATACAGCATTTACCAAATGATACCATTGAAATTCCATCAGAAATGGTTTGCAATGAATCACTCATATCAGCCATTTTCCTAAACACTCTTAATAATGAGGATTACACAGACATTGCAAACAAAGTAATATTAACATCAAAAAATATCGATGCCTTGAATGTAAATAACGAAATTTTAAAATACATCAATGCACCACAAAAGAATTATTACAGTGCAGATTCGATTCTGTCAGATGATAAAGACAGTGAATCGAATTTTACTATCGAATTTATTAATTCGTTAACACCATCTGGAATGCCCCCACATATTTTACAATTGAAAAAAGGTGCAATTGTTATGTTATTGCGAAATATGAATCCAAAAAAAGGACTTTGTAATGGGACCCGATTAATTGTGCATGAGTTAAAAGATCATTTTATACATGCAGAAATTATAACTGGGACCCATAAAGGTGAACGAGTTTTTATACCAAGAATTGATTTAGCTCCAAGTGAGAGTGGTTTGCCCTTTGTCCTTCAACGGAGACAATTTCCAGTTATCATGGCATTTGCTATGACCATTAATAAATCCCAAGGACAAACTTTTAAGTCAGTTGGGATTTTTTTAAAGGAACCAGTTTTTGCACATGGACAACTCTATGTGGCTTTTTCAAGGTGCACTAATCCAAAACAAATTAAAGTGCATGTTGAAGAAAACGAAACTCAAGGTCATTTATTGGACGATGGATGTGTTTACACCAAAAACATTGTCTACTATGAGGTGTTGGAAAGATAGTGGACAATGGTTTCATTTTACTGCCAACATTTTATGGGACTCAATATGATTGCACAAAAACAATATTTCAAGTAAAACATCTAAAGAATGGACAAAAAAAGATAGAGAACAGTGGTTTGACTTCCAGTACTAAATTAAAGTACTCTGGGACTCTTTAAACAGGGAACCACTATTTCAATTATGAAAATATATCTGATATTTGCAGAATGGACTAAATGGAAAAAAAAACCAACTGTAAAATATCCTGAAACAGATTGAAATGGGTTCAAAGTTTTATATTTACATGATTGGCCCCACAAAAACAATTCACTGATTTTTCCATAATTTCCAAAAGTTAAATTTTATTGTTTGAAGTTACAATTTAAAATGTTAAATATGTGTTTTTGGAATGTTTACAAAAGTTGGGTAAATATATATGTTGTATAGTCAAATATGTATTGTTACTATAAAGTTTAAGTATTTAGTAAGAATTTAAAATGTATTATTTAAAGACAAAGTATTGATTCAGGGAGAAATCCGATCGCCAGTTAATGGGGTCAGGAAGGAATTAATTTTTTTCCCTCTTTGATACAATTGGACAAGTTTCAATAGGGGTTTTTTATTGTTTGCCTTCCTCTGGATTCAATGCTAATTTAGTTTAACAACAGTTTAACAAATATGTTACAAATGAGAAAAAGTATGTTATTGTTAAAACAATTTAATTACTCTAAGTTAATATAATCTGCAGTTACTCAGTGATAAATATGTATTGAAAAGTGTTAGTATTGGTAACAAAATGTTGCACAAATGTTTCATATACAAGTTGCATGTTACAAAGTTTAATGTTTGGGAAATATAAGTTGAAAGTTAAAAAAATAAAAAGTTAAAAATAATTATGTGTTTTTATTTTTAGAAAAAAAAAGGGACAAATGTAGCTGACTCATTTGGAGATGCAAACAAATTTCACAACATTTAAATTTTATTGACCGTCATTTTTTGACGGGCAAGTCGCTAGTATATATATAAATGGGTAGTTAGAATGAGGTATCATTATCTTACTGTACAGCAAGGGGGGGGGGGGGTGAAGTATTTGATCCCCTGATGATTTTGACATGCGTTTTTCTTGTTTTGTGTTGTTATTCTGTCTCTCACTGTTAAAATACACCTACCATTAAAATTATAGACTGATCATTTCTTTGTCAGTGGACAAATGTTCAAAATCAGCAGGAGATCAAATACTCCCCCCCCCCCCCCCACTGTATATATAAAATTATATATAGTTATGATTGTATTTACCTCAAACAGGTAGCCACGATGAAATTAAGTTTATTTTACACAGAGGCTCATTTTCTCAGCAGGACAAATCCTCACTGTACACAAAGTAGTAATGTAATTAAATAAAATAAGTGCCTGAGAAATAAATGTGACATCTGTATTCAAAGGCGCCATTTTGGATCCAGATCAGCTTTGGGATGAGATTTGCTGAGTCCGAGATAAATTGTGTAAAGTAACTACTGCAGCTCAGACTGTATCATTTCTATCTTGTGTTAGCATTTTTTTGTTATAGAAATATTAGGAAGCAAAAGGTGGAGATGCAATTTACAAACATTGAGGGGTAAAGCTCCCCAAGATGCCAGCCATGTACTTATTCCCATAAAACCATGACACCTCCCCACATCCATTACTCAAACATATATAAGTTATTATTATTATTATTATCCTTTATTTGTAATGCACCAACATATTCCGTAGCGCTATACAGGGGTTAAGTACAAGGCAAAAACAATATTGCCAAAGAATGAAGGATCCTGCCTTTGTGCTTAAAATTCAACTTATATAGTACATACCCTAAAGCACCTTACAAGATTCAAGATTCTCTATCTTACACTCTAAAGAGTGTAGATGTGATACAGGAGGGATATAGATGAGTTATGCATATTAAGGCTAAAGATTATGAGCTTCTTGAAGCAGGTGCATTTTTAGTGAGGTTATGAAGGATTTGAGGCAGGAGGATAGTCTAGTGGAGCAAGAGAAGGAGTTCCATCAAATAGGTGCAGCACCAGAAAAGTCCTGAAGATGGAGTGAGAGAAGATGATAAGAAAGGAGGACAGAAGGAGGTCATTAGCAGAGCAAGGAGGACAGTTTGGGGAGTGTTTGAGATGAAAGCAGAGATATAGGGGATGCACTGTTGTTGAGAGCTTTATACGTTAGGATCATGATTTGAAATTGTAATCTTGGATGCTACATGAAGCCAGTGGAGTGACTGACAGAGAGGTGCTGCAGAGTGTTGAGTATGGTAGATGAATCTAGTGGAGGCGTTCATCATGAATTGGAGTGGAGACAGACGAGTAATGGGGAGACCAGCAAGGAGATTGCTGCAGTAGTCGAGGCGGTATATGATGAGAGAATGGATCAGAATTTTAGCTGAATCTTGTGTAAGATAGTGACTTATTCCTTTATTAAGTTGATATTATTTCTATTTTTAAAAAAAGGAAGCAATATCAGCCTCAGTGTGTGAACTGGACTTGTCAAGGCTCGTACTATATTAAATACAATATTACAGTGGCCATTTAAGGACCGAAGTCACGCCTTGCTATACATAACTGATGCGCCCAGGTACAAACTTCTAAGCTGCTCTCTGGGTAGATTTATATACCTGCTGTGAGCATGTAATTATGAGCTTGAGCTAATTAAATACATTAGCCACATTTCTAACCTGCAGACAAACGGTCAGTATGAAGGTAATTACTGGCTTGGAATTAAATAAGGGCCTATGACTGCAGTGACACTGCTGTATAGACTTGTTTGTCTCTTCTCTCCTTCTTATTTCAGTACAGTTTCTTCCCTCAATGTCATTAGGTGAGCAATATCCATCCTAGCATGACTAAAAGCCACAAAGAAAGCACTATATCTACAATACACTCAAATAAAGTGTAATGTATTGTCTGTTGGTTATGCACCAAGACTCTAACACACTAATGGCGTAAGACTTGTCATTCTGTATTTCTGAACACTCAGCAAAGATGTGTCAACTGGAGCCATTGGGATCAAATTAAGGTCAAAAATAAATACAAAGACAAAGAGGTTCTTATACTGAGATGAATGTGAATTTTCTCTAAAGATTAATCAGTTAAATGTGTAACACATCTGTACTATATCTGAGCAATGCCTGAGATTATGGTAATAGTTAATTGAGACAGCATTCTAGTGGAAGTAGTATTGTTAAAAACAGTTAAGGAATTTAAGAATGCCTGGGATAAGCAGGTCATGTTCTTAGAGAGGGAGATGGCAAACATATTTGTATCCCTTCTGAACCTATTTCACGTGTGAGTGTATTGGTTGGAACATATTGTATTATGTGTAAGTGACTTGTTAATACTACACTTACATTTGTTCACTTTTTATACTCTGCCCCCTTCATGTTCATGCAATTCTCTAGATGCATCCGTTGGAGTAGGGTGGCATTTTATTGAGTCATATTGTATGGTTTATTTAGTTCAGTTACTCTTTTTGTATCTACTTTGCAATTTACCCACAAGGCTTTGCAATATTTTAATGGTTGTGTAAGTACATTTTCAGCTTTCAATACATTTCTCTTTTGCTTATTTGTAGTTGCTTATTTTAATTTATATTTTCCCATATAATTCTTGTATAACCCAAGCAGCTGCACAGCAAAGCCATTTAAACCTTTATAATAGAGGGGATAGGGCATAGAGTTGCACTTTAACAAGAAAATGCAGACTTATCATACTTGGGCCTCCATTCAATTGAGGAAATGTTAGTTACTGGTGCCTGTAATGGAGCCAGTAAAATAATTTGCTATTCAATTGGAGTCTTTTAGCTACCTGCAAATGATTTGCGAGTTACAGGCCTTATCAAATGTGTCATTTAATGGTTATATTGACAATAAAAAAGAAAGATATGGACCCGAAGAGAAAAAAAGCAACAGGAACTAAAAATATGATATTCTATACAGTCTTCAAAGATTGTGAAAGTCACCAACATAATCACTTAATAACTGGTATAATGATAATGCTGCACTACTTGTATGGGTTTATTAAGAAGGTCATAAACTCTTCATATAATACTATGACTATTATTCTAATTCCATTATACAATAAATAATGTCAGAGTCTGGTTTATTTATCTATTCTCTGTGCACAATGAATTATATATATATAAACATATCACAGGTTAATGGTAAAAAAGATGTTGATATATTTGTTTGTAATATTGTTTGTCACAATGGAAGTCGACAATTATATAGGTAAAAGACTTAATCAAGTAAATAAGGGGAACTTCTTAAATGTTATTTGGAAGAGCAGTAAATGTTCAGTCCTTATGGATAGATATGTAGATAATATAGAAGATATGGGATATCCAATGAAAATTCAATGAAAAGAAAAGACTAGGTATTATAAATGGTAATTAAAATTAAAATTAAAAACAGAAATTGCGGATAAAAATGGCTTTCTCTTTATTTGTGGGGACTTCAATATGATAGTAGACCAGGAGCGGCTGGTGCATAGGGGCAAATAGGCAAGCACCCCCCAAAAAAATGATCAATCACTTTAATATTGTATTTAAATGTATATATATAATAACACAATTTAATTATATCTGTATATCAGCTTTCAGGTCTTCTTTCATATGATTTTGTTGAAAATATGCATCTATTACTGTAAATTAACCCTTTGTGTGCCTTCCCGCTTGCCTGGTGTCGTATATATATATATATATATATATATATATATAGAATATATATATATATATATATATATATATATATATATATATATATATATACGTATATATGTGTGTAGGTATTATCTGTTTCTGTACTCTGTATGGTGGAGGCTTCTCTTGTTCTTCACCATACACTAAATGGTATTCCTATAGAGACCGGGGAGGAAGAGGAGGGGGGAGAGACACAGGGGAGAGACACAGGGGAGGGAGATGGGGGGGAATGAAACACAAGGGAGGGAGGTGGGAAGAGACACATGAGAGGGAGTGTAGGGGGGGGAGAGACACAGGGGAGTGAGAGGAAGTAGAGGAGGGAAGAGGTGCTCATTGTGAGGCCCAGGATTAGCACCGAAGGTGCTTATTGCAAGGCGAGTAAATTAGGGGGGGTTGCTCGCAATGTTCCCTCTTGGTGTAATGTGGGTTTTTAAGTTCCGGTTGGGGCCTATATAGTCTCGCTTGGCATTTTAAGGTTTTAAAGGTCTGGTTGTGGCCTATATGGTCCCGCTTGGTGTAATGTGGGTTTTTAAGGTCCAGTTGGGGCCTATATAGTCCTGCTTGTCATTTTAAGGTTTTTAAGTTGGGGTCTTGCACTCTCTAATTTGTTTGCTTGTTTTATATTACCCACAGGTCCAAACACTCTGTGGCTGCAGACTATCTTGGACTACTACACTTGAAGACACCCCGAGAAGGAGAGTCAACTGTTGATGAGTGTGATTGCATTCATGCAGAAGAGAAATGTTATTATTTGCCTGAATCCCAAAATTCTAGAATTTTTGAACAGTATTAAAAAAAAGATATATCAGTAGGGGGAGTCTATTTTAATAAGCGGGGCATATAAAGGTCAATATGACAATAGGGGGAGGAGTTTTAAATGGGTGGGGTTGGTGTAAGGGGAGGAGCCAAGTATTGCTTTGGCTCCCCCCCAACATGAACGGATGAACATATGGTTAATACCTCTCAAAGATTCCTTAAACAAATATTAAATAATGAGTTATATGATGAATGGAGAGCATAGACACGATATGTATTCAAGAATTGATCATATTCTGGTAGATCTACAGACTCTAAAATCAATAGTATGAGTCAAAAAAGGGAATTTTTCATGGTCAGACTATTGTGACATTAGTTTATCTCTAAAAGAAAAACGGAATGATAATTCAACTAAATACTTGAAAATGAACCCCTGCCTATTTAAACTTCAAGAACAGACAGAGAAGTTAAAGGAGGATAATTCACATTTCTTCTTAATTAATCAGAATTAAATAGAATCTAATGATATGATATGGAAAACTCATAAAGCCGGGGTGTATAGCCAGGCAAAATGAATAGGCAAAAACAGGTTGCTCTCTGAGAAGGTAACCAGATCTATAGGACAAACCTACTTCAGGTATTGTCCGTTCTCAGATTGAGCACCTCTATTTTCGTGGTTGATTATTATAGATCATTATATAATTTAGAAAATGAAGATGGATTTATAAAACCCACAAGTTTAGAAATAGACAGTTTTCTAGCAAAGATAAATCTCTCTAGGGTTTCAGAAGACAAATTAATAGTCTTAATTAAGAAATTAGTGATTACTGAAAGAGGTTGCTCTCTGAGTAGGTAACCAGACCTATAGGATAAACCCACTTCAGGTATTGTGCGTTCTCAGATTGAGCACCTCTAATTTCGTTGTTGCCTATGCAAATGACTCTTAGGGGTTTTTCTCACCATAAGCGGGATAGGGGGAACCAGACATGGACTCCATGCTCACTGTGCCTTAGGGAGTAAAGCTGCACCTCACTGACAAGGCTCACATAGGCCAATATGTGTCTGGGGTTTGCTGTTTCTCCTGTTCAGGGTTGAATTGCCTGGTATTTTGGGGCTGGGTCACTCTAGTGAGTGGGACCAGACTGATATACCACAGGAAATTTCTCCCAAGTGGCTAAAAGTGGCTAAAATATGATGCTGAGTAGGTAACCAGACCCATAGGACAAACCTACTTCAGGTATTGTCCGTTCTCAGATTGAGCACCTCTAATTTCGTTGTTGATTATTATAGATCCTTATCTAATTTAGAAAACGAAGATGGATTTATAAAATTCACAAGTTTAGAAATAGACAGTTTTCTAGCAAAGATAAATCTCCCTAGGGTATCAGAAGACGAATTAATAGCCTTAATCAAGAAATTAGTTATAAAGAGATAAAAAAAGCTATAGTGGCGATGAAGTTAAGTAAAGCTCCAGGAATTGACGGCTATGAGAACTCATATTACAAGATTTTTTCTTCAACCCTGATTCTGCACATTTGTAAAATGTTCAATGAAATTAAAAATATAGGGGATGCGCCAGCAGAATTTCTTTTATTAATGCTGACATAAAATTATATGCATAAAGCTTTTGGAAGGAGAGAGGTATAATAACTATTGGTGATTTTTATAAAAAAAAGTTCTTTGATAAACATTTTCCTACTGCAAGATCTATTCCCTACCAAAAAGATAACTTGGCTTGACTATATGGCACTACAAAGCAGTCTGACTAAATTGGGCTTCTCATTAAATAATCTGAGAGAATATCCCCTATTTGAAAATATAATTTTCAAAGATATAGAATCCCATACTATCTCTAAATGTCAGAATATATTAAGACTTTATACAGAAGTCAATAAAATTAAATGAGAAGAAGAGATAGGTAGAACCTGGCCAATAGACAATATGGCCTATAAACACTCTACTCCTTACTCCTCATATGGAGAACACTTTTTTAGAACCATACATAAATGTCACTGGGTTCCTTTAACTGTAAATACATTAGATCCCTCGATAGACGCTTTGTGCTGGAAAGGATGCAACAATTTGGGTACACACAAACATACGTGGTAGGACTGTGAAAATATTAAAACATTTTGGAAACATTGCCTACTTCAGATCTCTACAATAATTGGTAGGGAAATTCCTTCCTCTTTTGAATTTGCAATCCTTCAGTTGGATATAGAAGATAAGTTCCCTAAAATACAAATATCTAATAATTCACATCATGTTGGTAGTCAAATGGACTTTAGTAAAATATTGGAAAAATAAACAAATCCTGACCTGCAAAGAAGTTAAAGGTATTGTAGTAAGAAACCGAGAGTTAGAGAGAGATATGATGCTAATGCAATCTATGAAAAAATGATTATATAATAAACTACATTGATGGGATTTGTATATTAAATGAAAAGTGAAAGAATATAACTAATACATTTACCAGATGATTCTATTTCTAGTTATTTGCTGACTTCCATTATATGTATATAGGTACGAATGCAAATATGTAAAATTATTGACATTTTATAAGATTTACTTGTATGTAAATTTGACTTTTTATGCATTTTGTTTTATGTGAATAAAGGAAAAAAGAACAAAAAGAGAAAAAAAAAGGATTAATGGAACTGAATATGTTTTTGGTTCTGTATCAAATTATCTTAAACTCTGAAAAAACTGAAACAATTAATCCTAAAGGTGTGTATTTATCAAAAATGAATATTACATTTATTATTTATAAGTGGATACCTGTATATGAGGGACATTTTCTTTGATTGTTAAATTTATTTTTTATTTAGCAAAATATCCAATTGCTTTTCCAATTGTAACCTACTGATAATAAAGCCCATATTTGAGCTTATCCAGAATCGACTTGTTTTTGGAGTTTGACTGCATTCATTATTTTAACTGAACAGGTCACATGCAATCTTTATTCACTTACAGCCATAAAGTATGAAGAACCAACTATACATGCTTACATGGAGGGGCTTTAAAATATAATATGAGTATTTTGCCGAAATTTCTGTTGAGGTTGCAAAGTTAATTGATATTTTAGAAATGTTTAACTAAAATTGCAAATGATTCCCAACTAATTTAAAGGGAACATTTCATATAAACATATTGATTTCAGGATGGGGTATACATGCCACTTTAAGCTGTTTGTTCTATTGTACATTTAGCTAAGGCAGTGGTACATTTAATTGTAGATGATCAGTGAATAAAACAGTATGAAGTTGTCATGATCCAGAGGATGGGGTCCAACTCCGCTCCAGTACCGTGGAGCGGATGTGTTTGTCAGTGACCAGCTTCTATTCCAGAACCATCAGGATGAATAGGGATCAAGGGAATAAAAATAGCAAACAGAGGTTATAACCTCTAAATAATAGAGAGAAAACCATGTTTATGTTCCCTACAAGAGCCTTTATTGGGAAAGGTTGTATTTTATTTAGTCTAAGACAGCAATACAACTTTTATTCAACCCACAAACATGATTAAATGACCTACCCTTAACCAGTTAACTTAATCAGCCCCCTGCATTACCTTGCTAACCAATTTAGGGTGGGTGTGGAATTTACTCCCATCACAGGTTGAGCTGGTAATTACACCACAAACTTACACCACTCCATGCACTAGCTCTGTCATTACCTGTATATATACAATGTGCGTCTTTCTTGCTCTCAGCTTGACATTATTTGTATCAATAACAATAAAATAATATAATATATATTTCTGTATTATTTACTGTACAGTGCATGTTTTGCATTTTTCCAGTTATCATTTTTCTTATCCACCAACTGCCTTAAAGAAAAGAATTATAAACACAATAAGTAAGAAACAGCTCAATAAATGATATTATCTTCCATACCCTCTAGATATTAGCTCTAAGTGCTCTGCACACATTCCCACCAATAGGATGAGCTCATGTAAAGGCTGTCACTGCACTGTGAGGACCATTAGATTAAAAATTAATGGGCCGTGCCCTGCAGATATCTACAGAGGAGCATCAGCATGTAAAGGATGCAATCTGTGTTAGCAAACATTTTCTTGCATTACTACTGGGGATATTTCAAATTTTTAAACTGACAGGCATAAATATTGTATAAGTAAGTGAGTAATATTAAGGATATGATGTATATATAGCTATATAACCCAGGCCTGATTATAGCTTAATAAACTTAATTAAATAAATAAATAAAAATATATACATAAATAAAAGAAATATTTTTTTTTACTGAAGGGGTTACCCCAAAATCAAGTTGTTTTTGTAGCATGAAAAACTGGGTATATATATAGTGTTATCTATTTTTTTTATTAACAAAATCAATCTTGGGATATTTCAAGTTGCTTTATTTATATGTAGATGAGTGGCTCACGCATATTAATTAGCTGCTTTTTTATGTGCTAATTACTGTCGAAATAAAGATCCCCAATGCTATCTGGCAGTCAGAACTCTCTCCCACTCTTACCAAGGCATCTGTGCCGCACATTAGTGTAAGGAACTGCAAAATCAGTTGCAAATATTTAAAAATTGATTTACTGTAAGAGAAATCTAATAGTACAATCAAGAGTAATCAAAAGTCCCTTAAAATGATTGGAGTTTTGGCATTTGATAACTACACTTTCCTTGCCCATGCTCAGAAGCAGGCAGCTTGCAAGAATAAATGCAACATCTGTCAACCAGAGATCTACATGCTCATCTCACAACCTTTACCAAAGCATCATGGATCCCTCCAGGTCCATAATTTATTGTCTAATTAAAATTAGGTTTGCAAAATGTTCTTGCTTAAAGGGCCACTGAACTCACTGTAGGGGCTCTTCATGGTGTGAAAGCACATGATTGTATGTTCAAATTATCTATTTTTTAATTACACTAAAGAATCTAAAGTTTGAAATCTCTTGTTTACATACAGTCTATTCTGACAACTGGCTGTTGCATGAGTAATTAGCTCAGTGCTGAGTCCAGCACGCGGTGTGTGATTCTCTATGGGGAAAGGCTGTGATCAATAGGCACAGCATGCCTGTGGACTCGGGTTACACTGCACTGACCAGTTAATCCATAGCTGTACTGTTTTAGGTGACTCTAGTATTTCATGTCTGCACAGATAGTTTTGTTAAAGGTCATTTATTTTGTTTTGATCACGTCCAAGAGCCCTAACCCCCCTACACTGGTCTGCATTGCTCACATTCCAGAGAGGCAAGAGAGCAATAACCTGAATTTTCAGACTAAAGAAAAAATAGAGCCTGTTCTCTTGTATTTTCTCTTTACAATGATATGGTCTAACTTGTGCTGAATTAAGTGGCTCTTTAATTTGAACTAACGAAGTCCAGCTCTAATTCTTGTAATTGTTGACCAGAAGTGAATTTATTTGAGATGGGTAACGACATTAAACAAAAAAACAAACAAAATGTCCACATACCCAATTTAAACCCCCCTTCTCCTTGAGCCTCTCCCATTGTCCACTAATTAACCAAGGCACCAGGCCCAGGATGCTGATATCAGCAGGGAGTGTGGCCCATGTGTGGCTGTGGTGCAAGTCTGACCCTTAGTCAGACCCCTAATCTTAACTGCCCCCAGTACACATAGGCACATCTCCCACCTGGGTATCATGTCCATTATCACAATCCACCTTGATAAAGTATATCTCTGTCAGGGGAGGAAAAGTATAGGGAAGTGAAACTTACTTCTGTAGTGAATAACAATTTCCTAGTTAAAATGAATGCCTTAAAACTAACCAGCAGGTAAATGTACAATCCTAGTACTATTAATTATTACAGACATTAGCAGAGATGTGTCTAATGCTTCTCTCCCAAAGTATTCCTTACAACTTAAATAATGCATCAAAATAATCACTTGGAGACATCCAAATATGTTATGTAATATTTATAAAACACTATACTCTGCAATATAGATGATTTATGGAAATTGGGGCAAAGCCAAAAAAAGATGCAGAAATTTTATTTTACAAGCAAAGCAAAACTGGGGGAGAATTTGTTTGTAATAAACACAACATAGGACAAGATGAAAGGACCATGATAATGCTTTCATCTGCAATGTTTGGTGAGTGTCTCCCCATCAAACCACGAGGGCTTATAATTTACTGTATGTGCACGCAGTCAGCTATCTAGGGTATATTTATTTTCCAAACTCAATAAGAAATCCATTCTTGCTTGTTCAGACACAAAGAGGTTACTAGATATAGCTGACTCTGTAGGCTTTCCCTACAAAATATTGTGCAATAAAGAGAACATTAATAACTCAGTCATAGGGCATATTGTGTGTGGGATGTAGATATACTATACTTGGAATAGCTTTCAGATTTAAAGGGACTCTGTCACCCCAACAGGAAGTTGATTTCATTTTAAAGAGCATTAAAAACTGGCTATGCCTTTTACTAGCAGTTTTTCTCTACAGTAAATCATTTCTGAAATTGATTAATGTGACTTATGTATGCAAATGTGCAGCTCTGTATGCTAATGTGCAGCTCAGAATAATTGATAAGGATGGTAAAGTGGTCTAGATAACTGCCAGATAACATTGTGGGTCTTCATTTTGGCCAGTATAGAGACAGGCAAAACAACGGTAATCCTGTTAAGCAGATTAAAGAAGCTTATTAAAATGCAAGATATGCTCATTTGCATATACATGGGGCAGCAATAACATGGAGTTTTCCAGTATTTGTTCACTTTGGGAAAAAAAATGAACACAACATATAACCGGGTTTTCATGCTCTTTAACGATAACCTAAAAGGAACAACCTGGTGTAGTGGTGACAGATTCCCTTTAAAATTATAATGATCTAATTTTCTTCACAGTAAATAATTTGTTTATTGTTAAGAAATACATTTTATCAAATGTCAAAGGCTCATTGGATATTCATAGGATTTTGTAAAAAGGGAAAAGGACATAAAAAGTCAAGAACAAACAATGACCGTCAGCCATTAATAAAGACTCTTTGGTGAACAGATCCCATGAAGAAAAATACCTTCTCTCTTAGTTGAACTATGAATTTAGTGCACTTTTAAAGGCACATCTAAGTTTCATGGTACAGCATAATGGTGGCACATCTTGTAGGTAAGGACTAGCTTGAAACTGATCCTGCAATAGAGTGGGAGCCAGTGTAGAGATTTGCAGAGATGAGCAGCAGATGAAGAAAGATGAGTGGAGATGAGTCTTGCAACTCAATTTAGGATGGTATGGAGATGGATTAGGTAGGTGAGATGGATGCAACTTAGCAGGGTGTTATAGTAGTCCAAGAGAGAAATGATGAGTAAATGGAGATTTTAACTGCACTAACAATTAGTGACCAGGAAAAGGCAGATTAGCTAAATAGGTTATTTTCTTCGGTATACACAAGGGTGGTACCAGTGGTTGGGCCACTGCAACATAATGGGGCTACACTACCTTCACCAAATAATTGGTTAACGCAGGAAGTAATCCAAAAGAGGTTGGACAAATTAAATGTTACTAAAGCCCCAGGTCCTGATGGAATACATCCAATGTTACTGAGGGAACTGGGCTCTATAATAGCCAAACCATTATATCTAATTTTTCAAGATTCACTCAATGCAGGGTCTCTACCAGATGACTGGTGAAAAGCAGAGGTGATACCTATTTTTTAGAAGGGAGCAAGAACAAATCCAGGAAATTATAGCCCTGCAAGTCTCACTTCTGTAGTGGTAAAGCTTTTAGAAGGGTTAATGAGGGATAGTATACAATCATATGTCTATTTAAACAAGATTATAGGTAGGAATCAACACAGATTTATGAGGGATATGTCATGTCATACAAATCGAATTAGTTTCTATGAGGAGGTCAGTAGGAACTTGGATCAAAGCAACTCAGTGAATGTAGTCTTTTTGGATTTTGTAAATGCTTTTGATACATTGCCACATGGAAGACTATTGTGAAAACGAAGGGATACAGGAATTGCAGTAAATATCTGCTCATGGATTGAGAGCTGGCTAAAAGACAGGAAGCAAAGAGTTGTTGTAAATGGAATATACTCAGTTTGGACTAATGTGGTAAGTGGGGTTCCTCATGATTCAGTATTAGGTCCTCTCATTTTTAACATATTTATTAATGACTTAGAAGTAGGGTTGGAAAGTATTGTTATTATTGCTGATGACACTAAGTTGTGCAAGGTAATTAAATCAGATAATCATGTACTTTCCCTCCAAAATAATTTGCATAAATTAGAGAAATGGGCGACTAAATGGCAGATGAGATTTAATATGAATAAATGTAACGTTATGCACCTGGGAAGGAAAAATAGCCATGCAATTTATAATCTAAATGAATCAAATCTAGGGGTATCAGATATTGAAAGGAATTTGGGAACGTGTGGACAACCACCTAGGTAACAGTGCTCAATGCCAAGCAGCAGCTGCAAAAGCAAATAAAATATTAGCAGGTATTAAGAAGGGTATAGAAGCAAGGGAAGCAAATATAATACTGCCACTATACAAATCTCTAGTACGCCCTCATTTGGAATATGGAGTACAATTTTGGGCATTACAGGACATTTTAGATCTGGAAAAAATACAAAGGGCAACAAAACTAATAAGGGAAATGGAGGGGCTAAGTTATAAAGAAAGACTAACCAAATGAAAGTTATTTTCTCTAGAAAAAATGTGTCTAAATACATCCAGGGTCAGTATAAGGCTTTGTCAAGTGAGCTCTTTGTGCCAAGAGGTTTTCAACTGACAAGAGGACATCCTTTGAGATTAGAAGTAAAAAGATTTCACCTTAAAGAAAGAAAAGTTATTCACAGCAAAGGTGGTTAATCTGTGGAATTCTCTACCAAAGCAGGTGATGACAGTGGATTCAATAGATAACTTTAAAAAGGGATTGGATATATTTTAAATAAAAAGGGCATTCAGGGTTATATTCTGGTTAATTTAAAGAGGGAGTATTGATCCAGGGAGGAATCCAATCGCCAGTATCTGAAGGAATTTTATATTTTTTTCCCATTTTGAGACAATTGGCCAAGTTTCACTGGGTTTTTGATTTTTTTTGTTTGCCTACCTCTGAATCAATTAACAATTAATCTGCTTATTGCAGATCAGAAGAGATCTAAAAAGGTTGAACTTGATTGACTAAAACTTTTTTTAACCTCAATTACTATGTAGCTATGTAGCTATATTGTTAATGAGAGGACACATTCTTTCATTGGTGTGTAAGTGGAGTAGGAGCAAAGTTTATTAGTTTTGGACATGTTTTGTTTCAAATGGTGGAAGTTTGAGATAGTTGAGGGTTGTGATTGTTGAGGGTAGTGATGAAGGTAGTTATGGTTGAGGCTAGTGATTAGGGTAGCGATGAGGGTAGTGTTGGTTGAGTGTAGTAGTGTAGTAATGAGGGTAGTGATGGTTGAGGCTAGTGATGAGCGTAGCGATGGTTGAGTGTAGTGATGAGGGTAGTGATAGTTGAGGTTAGTGATGAGGGTGGTGATGGTTTGGAAAAGGGTGAAAATTCTTCAAGGTAAAATATGGTTTGGATTTATAGTCATATAAAAAATAGTACATGGAGGTGATTGATTGCGGAGAGCACCCAATTGTATAACTCATTTATTAACTATGGGAAATTGTGATCCAATTTAATTAATGTATGCATCATATATTTTAATATAAACACAATTAAAAGGGTCTCCATTAATCCTTGCTTACAGTTTCCCAACACACTGATATGATTAATGTGGGTCAAGTTTTTTTTATCTGCCTTTTTTGTTCTACTGTTCATTTAATTTGTTTTCAATGGGGAAAATTTGTAATGTAGGAGACATGTTCCTTGAAATGTCTGGCAGAAAATTTTGGACTCCTGTGACACTTGAATCTATATACAATCCTTAATTACTCTGCTACATATATAATCAAAGGCAGTTTGTTTCATATTTTTGAGCTTTTGGCATATATCCTTCACAGTAACAAAAAAATGGCCAAAACACGTTGATTGTTAGATAATCCCTATTAAATAAATGGTATCTCTTTATTCAAGGCCATTGCCATTAGCAGGGGGCCCCTAACCTGTTGTGGGCCACAGTTATTTGCACCTGCTGCTTTATCAGTAGCTCTGCCACTGATCCTACCTCCAGTTTGCAGTAACTATTGTATGACTTCTATTGGTAAGAAATATAACTCTTAAAAAAGGCAGAGAAATAACTGAGATACTTTGCTATAGTAAGTTTGAAGAATATCCTTATTCTTATTATAGTCTGTGGATAGAATAATAAAATGTCCTCTTCCAATATCATATTGCTATTCATACCACAATACCTGCTTCCTGAGGCTTATTTCAGGTCAGCATTTCACATGTAAATAAGTCTGTATATGCAGATCTACTAATCCCTTTATTATTTATATTACAATGCAGTGAGATCTAAGCAGCATTAAATCTGTAACCCATTTTCAGGCTGCACCTTTTTACTTGAATCCGGAGCATGAAGAGAAATAAATATTATCAGCACACTCAGAGCAATGATTCACAATTCAGTAACGCTGGGTACGGCTGGCAAGTGACAGGAAGCTGCAGCAGAGCAGGATAATAATACCCCAGATAGAGAGTATACAGGAATATTTGTGTGAGTCAGTACAGTGTGGAAATGAGACTCAGATATACAGGGGAGAGGTATAATGGGAAAGAACAATATTGCGCACTCTAGGAACCTAGCTATTTTTGCATGGTGAGAGCTGCTGTATCTGTATTATCAGCGCTTTGGGCTTCTTTATATGTATACGCCGTAGCAGTGATTGAGTACTCATATTTCTATGTGCCACACTATTAGGGCTTTTCAGCTCTTTAAGTGTAGGTTACTATTAGAAGTGGGGTTCTAACAAAAACCCTCTCGGAGTCCATATCACTCAGGATCAAGCCCTCTACAAGGATTGCTATAGTATAGCGGCAAGCCCCTTGTGATTATTGGAAGACCCCTATTATCCTGCTGCACGTATTGTGATGGAAATGGACTGTTTTCATGTATTCTATTACCTAAATGCTATTTACATAACTCATATTTTACATGTGAGTGTGATTACTACTCTATTTATTTTGATTTTATAAACTGTACTGATTTCTATAAACTGGAATTTTTTGCGCTTATTTACCCTCTTCCCTTCTTGTTTTTAAACTCTGAGCAATGATTCACAATTCAGTAAGGCTGGGTACGGCTGGCAAGTGACAGGAAGCTGCAGCAGAGCAGGCTAATAATACCCCAGATATACACAGGAATATTTGTGTCAGTCAGTACAGTGTGGGAATGAGACTGAGATATACAGGGTAGAGGGGGGCAGATAAGTAATGCACAGATTTAATTGGATTTTATTAGTCATTTTAGGGATTGACAAATTAAAAATAAACTAAAATGGTCATTATGGCACATAAGAAGATTTCATAAGTCAGCATAAGTCTACCAATTCTCTCTCTATATACACAAAATTAGGGTGAAACTCCACGAGGTGGCCTCACCCCCTTTTTTTTCTTTTTCTGTCTGTCTCCGCTATTCACATTATTCAATAGATCTATAACTGCTCTGAGAAAAATATATTAAGATTTATTGTGCTTTTTCCCCTTTTTTCCTATGGCTGGAATATCTACAGGGGGGTTTGGCTGAAATTGTATACAGTATTGAAAATTTTATCTGTTTTTTAAAATGTCTTATAAAATTTAAATAAGAAAGAAAAGAAATAAAGGGCACAGAAATGATGGGAAAGTAGAAATATAGGGTAGAGGAATAATGATAAACTAGCAGATAAATGACTACTGATCTGTACCAATAAATTCTCAATCATAATACAATGAAAAGGTATGAAATTCAAATCTCTTCTGAAGTGTGGTGAGGGTATATTATCTGGCATGGTGGGATTATACAGGATTAATGTGGTTGCCAGGCTGTGCAAGAGGGGTGGAAAAATAGTATTAAATGTACCACTATGATACCCTAAAAACACGAGCTAGATATTTAGAGCCTCATTAAAATCTCCCTCGTAGTTCACTCGGTCCTCGCAAAAGGCAGTTTTTTTGCTGTTTGCGAGTACCGAATCTCTCGCAGCCTGCTTTGCGATATGACTACGAAAAATGGCAGAGAATAGGCTCTGAGCGAGCTACGTAGTCACACGCAGCCTTAAATCTATGAGTGATTCTCGCATTTCGGAAGAATCCCTACGTGCACAAAAAGTGCCTGCAAGGAATCGTAAAACCTCTACGTGCTGCCTCGGAGCAGCCCGAGACAGTCGTGTGAGGCTCCCCACTGCTCCCTATACACATCCCCATGCTGCAGGGGTCTCTATCGGGACCCCTGCAGTGCCCCAACATTAACCCCTTGCAGCGGTGGTCCCCAATTGGCACCAATCAGGCCTCTGCTGCATTTAAAAGTTTTAAATTCCCCGCCGCGGCTCCTTAAAGGGCCCGCGGCACACTATTAGCCAATCCTGGCCTGCGGCAAAAAAAATGAACCCCCCTGTATGCTGGGGGTCCCCATCGGGACCCCCAAAGTGTCCCCACATAAACCCCTTGCAGCGGGGGGTCCCCGATCTGCATAGATCAGGCCCCTGCTGCATTTAAACATTTTAAATTTGCAGCCGCGGCTCCTTAAAGGGCCCGCGGGAAACTATTGCTAATTCCGGCCGCGGCACCTAATATTAACCCCCCTCTATGCTGGGGGTCCCCATCCGGACCCCCGAAATGTCCTCCCACATAAACACCTTGCTGCAGGGGTCCATAGGGACCCCCGCAGCCCCCCCTGAAAGGACTCGCACTAAACAATATTAACCCCAGGCAACTATAATTAACCCTATAATTCATGGGGGTTAATACAGACCCCCATAAGAACTTAATTAACCCTATAATTCATGGGGGTCAATACAGACCCCCATAAGGCCTTAATTAACCCTATAACTCATGGGGTCAATACAGACCCCCATAAGGCCTTAATTAACCCTATAATTCATGGGGTCAATACATACCCCCATAAGCACTTAATTAACCCTATAACTATCAAAAATAGTACTTAATGCAGTATTACCCATACTTTGTACTGAAGACTCACCAGTCCTCTAGAAAAAAGGTTACACCCTCATGCATATTATTATATGGTATTCAGAATTTAAGAATGAAGCATCACTATTTTAATTAACAAGGACAAAAAATATTGAGCTGAATAAGCCGTATGTGATTAGACACACATAAGTACTGTTGTGTGAGAGAATATTTACCCCTCTATTAAGACATTAAACATAACATCAGGTGATAAATAGATCTCACCAAATTTGCCTACTTTTATCCCTTTTCTTTTCTAAATCCGGGATTTTTTATTAACTTTTAAAATTCGCTGTTGTTACCCTCAATTAATAAAATTTCTACTTTTGTAATTATCTTACCCCAATTTGTTATATATACATGTCAATTTTTGGTTGTAAATACCCTGGGAAATTAGCATTCCTTAAGTTTATCAATTTAAGGGTCAAATATTAACATAAAAATAGCCAGGTCTCCTACACCCCAAAAAATACTGCTCCGCCAAGGTCCCCTATGCACATACAAATGTATAAATAGCTAAGATCCACCATACAATATATATATATATATATATATATATATATATATATATATTCTACTGCACAAACCAGGACCAGCCCCACACAAGATGCATTAACATTGAAACAGTGACAGTGGGTGGGTTACTGGCTTGTGCATAATTCAATCCTATGCTTTGCTTAAAGCTGTGTAATACAGCAAACATATGTATAAAGTGACCAGCTCCTCCTCTCTCCATAGACATAAAGCATTATGTGTGCTGTGGAAGCTTCTCCTATGTGTGAGGGCGTTTCTTTACAAACGACCAACAGTTCTCAATAGAAGTCCTAGCCTGTCTTTCAATTTACTCACTCTGAAGGGAGATATAGGTTTCTGCCCCTGCTTACTCACATCCCAATGATAGAGGAGCTTAGTGGCTCCACCTTTCTGTTTCAGTAGACATATTTTTTTATGTAGTTCTGTCTTACATTTAGGCATAAAAAAATAAATATATGTTACAGTTATTAAATTAGGGGTTTTGGAGTAGATATCGAGACAATTGCTGACAATCAGCATTAGCCACATCAGAAGAAAAAAATAATATAATAAATATTTTCTCACTCAAATGGCTTAAAATTTGGAAGCTCGGGTGCCCAGCTGTCTCAATGCACCAGACACGGCTGCTTTAAACATAATTACAATTTTTTAGAGACAGAGACGGTTTTAATAAAATGTGGGAAGCCATTCCCCTTACATTGGTTAATTTTCATGAATAGTGCCCACTTAGGAGCTGCCCACCATCACCAATATAGACATTGCTATGCAAATGTAAGAGGAGTACCGAGAGAGAAAGGAGAAGATATAACATGTTGAATGTGTGTGAATTACCTAAAAAAGACTGAAACTTCAATAAGGAATATTGGCCACCACATCACCACTTCTCCAATCCCAACACCACTTGCCATCCCGTTTGTTCCATAAGAGGCATTTGTGCCTTGCTATTAATTATTATAAGGCTTGGTTGGGACTTCCGGGATAAAGGGTGTTCTTGATTATTTTGTACCTTCTGATTATTTTTGAGCAACCATGAACATATGCAGCCTTATTAAATTGTGATTTGGTAAATTTAAAAGGGCTCTATTTAAGAACACAGCATATTTTATTTACAGAAGTTTTTAGTTAGTGAAGACCTTGCTTTTGGATAGAAGTTCACTAACTAAAAACTTCTGTAATTTAATAAGGCTGATGGTATCCACTAATTTTCCATGTACAAATTGGTTGAACTATGTTGAATGTTAAAACATCTCCACTAGACATTGCGTTTCTAGACTCATTAGATAACACTGGTCTAAGCCCTGTATTCAGTTATTAAGTAATTGCATTTGGGCCTAGTACATCTAGGCCCCTATTCAATTCAGCGATTGTTATTTACTGGAGCCTTTAATGTAACCCATAAACTAATTTGCTATTCAATTGGAGTCTTTTATCTAGCCACAAATGATTTGCGGGTAACAGGCTGAAAAAGCCTGCGTTTTTAAAATCTTAACTCGGACACATTTAAGCATTTGATCTTTCAATCCTGTAAATGTTACAATTGCTAAAATCACAAATCACTATTCAATTACTACAATTCCTCAAGGATGCAATTGCCTTGAAACCCGCAAACCAGAAAATTTAGCCAAATATATTATGGGTTCCAAATAGGACTCGCAAAGAATTTATAGACTAGTTTTTAACACTGCAAAAGACAATTAAAACACATCAATAAAACTTCAAAATGTGCCGAAAGCAAAGGAAGGCATTATAATTCATTGCACAACAATTCCCAAGGAACAAATAGGCCAAACATTTTTTCCCCTCATATGATGAAATGGATATGTATATGCCAATATGAAAAGTGTTGCTGCAAAATGCTGAAAGAAATTAAAGACACAGTACCTGATTAAATTGCAACACAAAAACATGAAACTGCCTGGCATATAATCCCTTTCAACTCACAGAGGCTCTAATTTGGACCCTAAAAAGAACAATATAATCTATATACATCTCACTCATCAGATCTAGATTGGGAAAATAAATAGTGGACAAAAGACACCGCCACATGACATATATCAAGTACCAAGGAAACATACACCACACTAATCTACTCTAACTCACCAGGAATGGCCACAAACACACATGGTGGTTGTGCAGAGGCACGTGTAGCAACAGCCAACTCACGTACATCAGGGCCAATCTCAGCTATTCCCATCCTGGAAAGTCCCACACCATTTCTGGTGGCCATGTGCCAAGATGTATACCCATTATCATTTGGTAAAATCACATCAAGTGTTTTGCTATCAATCAATTCACATTATCACCTTTCATATTGTTATCAGCCCTTCAGGGGAATGTTGATACTCCACAGTATCACAAATTGGACCTGTCATGTGTATTAACACTATATTATTATATTAGTATCATTATTATACATATATTAATCTATTGCACAGTAACTAGTGCTTATTAATTTACTGATATAGGAATGTGACACAAATGTGATGTGTATGTCCCAAAACTCCAACCATTGAAAACACACCTGCACAGTGATAATGGTATAACAAAGCTGTATTTCATACACAGAGCACACTCAGAAATGTACACGATTGTATTAATATCATGGGTTTTGTGTAGGCAGATCGTGGAAGTGCAAGAGGCTTTTGGAAAAAGGGGATACCTAAAGGGGATAATGTCATATTCTAGAATAATCTTGATGTATAGCACCTGACCACAAGTGGTCACTACACCACTGCAACCGGAATCTGATGCAAGAAAAGGATCATCCTCTCCCACTCATTGTATTTTACAGTCACTTGGGGTCCACCAATTAGTGCTGCAGCTTGACTGGCCTCCTTGGCCATCATCCTCCTCTCCTTGGCCCAGACAACATCAAAACGGTGCTTGACGGACCTCACATCCCTTTCCGCTGTGCCCACTGCTGTTACTTTGGCTGCTAACTCCTTCCATACCTGGGTGCTAGGCTTGGGCCTAACTTCCCTCCCCCTGGAAGGATAGCGGGGCCTCACAGATCGCATGGAGGAGGACCACATTCTCCCAGTGCATGTATTTTTGGGGCCCTTTGCCTGCCCCCAGCCTTTTGCCCTTCCAACTGTGGACAAGGATCTGGCTCTACCGTGTCTGCCCCAAGGCCTTTCCCTCCACTGCACTACCACCCCCCTAGGGTCAGGCCCCTCCCCATCTGACTGTGTGCTTGGAGTGCCTATTAGTATGGGCACTTGGCCACCACCCACCTCCTCTCCTCTTCTCTCCTCCACTTATCTACTCTCCTCCACTGCTCACCTCCTCCTCCTCTCTTTCACTCATTACCTCCTCCTCCTCTCCTCCAATCCTCACCTCCTCCTCTCCTCCACTCCTCACCTCCTCTCCACCACTCACCAGGGCCACCTCACTCTCCTCTCTCTCCTCCTCGCCTCTCTTCTTCCTCCCCACCTCTCTAGTCCTCTCCCATCCTCTCTCTTCCCTCCATGACAAACCCAAACAAAAAATAAGGATAAATCAAAATAAGTATTTCTGTATATACAGTATGTGTGAGGTAAAAAAATATTAATTTTTGTTTTATGTGTAATTATTAACTGTTGGAGGATGGGGTGTGGGGTATAGGATGGGGTGTGTGTACAGGGAGTGCAGAATTATTAGGCAAGTTGTATTTTTGAGGATTAATTTTATTATTGAACAACAACCATGTTCTCAATGAACCCAAAAAACTCATGAATATCAAAGCTGAATATTTTTGGAAGTAGTTTTTAGTTTGTTTTTAGTTTAAGCTACTTTAGGAGGATATCTGTGTGTGCAGGTGACTATTACTGTGCATAATTATTAGGCAACTTAACAAAAAACAAATATATACCCATTTCAATTATTTATTTTTACCAGTGAAACCAATATAACATCTCAACATTCACAAATATACATTTCTGACATTCAAAAACAAAACAAAAACAAATCAGTGACCAATATAGCCACCTTTCTTTGCAAGGACACTCAAAAGCCTGCCATCCATGGATTCTGTCAGTGTTTTGATCTGTTCACCATAAACATTGCGTGCAGCAGCAACCACAGCCTCCCAGACACTGTTCAGAGAGGTGTACTGTTTTCCCTCCTTGTAAATCTCACATTTGATGATGGACCACAGGTTCTCAATGGGGTTCAGATCAGGTGAACAAGGAGGCCATGTAATTAGATTTTCTTCTTTTATACCGTTTCTTGACAGCCACGCTGTGGAGTACTTGGACGCGTGTGATGGAGCATTGTCCTGCATGAAAATCATGTTTTTCTTGAAGGATGCAGACTTCTTCCTGTACCACTGCTTGAAGAATGTGTCTTCCAGGAACTGGCAGTAGGACTGGGAGTTGAGCTTGACTCCATCCTCAACCCGAAAAGGCCCCACAAGCTCATCTTTGATGATACCAGCCCAAACCAGTACTCCACCTCCACCTTGCTGGCATCTGAGTCGGACTGGAGCTCTCTGCCCTTTACCAATCCAGCCACGGGCCCATCCATCTGGCCCATCAAGACTCATTCCCATTTCATCAGTCCATAAAACCTTAGAAAAATCAGTCTTGAGATATTTCTTGGCCCAGTCTTGACGTTTCAGCTTGTGTGTCTTGTTCAGTGGTGGTCGTCTTTCAGCCTTTCTTACCTTGGCCATGTCTCTGAGTATTGCACACCTTGTGCTTTTGGGCACTCCAGTGATGTTGCAGCTCTGAAATATGGCCAAACTGGTGGCAAGTGGCATCGTGGCAGCTGCACGCTTGACTTTTCTCAGTTCATGGGCAGTTATTTTGCGCCTTGGTTTTTCCACACGCTTCTTGCGACCCTGTTGACTATTTTGAATGAAACGCTTGATTGTTCGATGATCACGCTTCAGAAGCTTTGCAATTTTAAGAGTGCTGCATCCCTCTGCAAGATATCTCACTATTTTTGACTTTTCTGAGCCTGTCAAGTCCTTCTTTTGACCCATTTTGCCAAAGGAAAGGAAGTTGCCTAATAATTATGCACCCCTGATATAGGGTGTTGATGTCATTAGACCACACCCCTTCTCATTACAGAGATGCACATCACCTAATATGCTTAATTGGTAGTAGGCTTTCGAGCCTATACAGCTTGGAGTAAGACAACATGCATAAAGAGGATGATGTGGTCAAAATACTCATTTGCCTAATAATTCTGCACTCCCTGTATGTAGCGACCTAGCTTTATGTGTATCTGTGTGTGTTATTTACTACAGGTGTATGTGTATTATGTGTAATCAGTAAATAAGTGTAATCAAAGTTTAAGTGTAAAATAGTTGTTAGAATAAAATAAATGAATAAAACCATAATATCCTGCTTTGAAAATTCGCCTGCTTTCTCTCTCTCAATAACCAACCACCAAATTTTGGACCTGCGTGCTTCTTTGTGAGAATCTACAACAGAGTCAACGCATGGGCAACTTTATAATCTCTCTTTCTGTCAATCATTTTACACTAGCCCGCTTTCTTTTGGCTCTGAGGCTTTTGTCGCACTCTATAATTTTGGGATTGGATTGTAACTGCAGACTACTTCTATTCCAGCCCACTACAGCTTGCTGGCACAGGAAGGGTTTACAGGCTAGAGACTTCGGCCCTTAAATTGCTGCCATGCTGAATTTAATTGCTCTGTAACTGTTGCACTTGAAAAGAGGTCCTACTATACATAGATCGATGCTAGATCATAGCATGAGAAGAGGAGACAGTACAAGAGAGGGATGTGTCGGACACATCTTGTATAGTATCTCGATTCCTACGTTATCCTATGGGCTATATGTACTAAGATTTGCTATTCCCTAGAGTTCCAACTCTTCGTCCCTTAGTACATACTGTGATGTATTGCTAGCACAATTACAATAATGCAATCCAATCACCTTACACACTATATCTCTGATGTGAGGTTTAAACATATATTTTTGGGGTATGCTACCTCATTTGTTCCTTTCCACCTGGTGCTGGGCTTCATAGCTGTGTTCTTAGGAAAGACACGACTTGTAAGGTATAAAAATGGCTTTCGATCTAAGACCGAATAAAATGTATAATACTGTCAACTGTAAGTTAGTACATCTATGTCACCAATAGTTGACCAAGTTTTAGATGGGACAATCAATACACAAGATTTGCAAATACAATATTGTGATTATTCTGTTGTCTCATTGATACTATATGGAAAAGGGCATGGAACATGGAACCCATGCAATAATGCTTAACAATGACATGAATTTGTTTATTTATACACTGTATCTCTAAGAAAACTCCACATCCAGGAGTGATGCTGGTTTCAGACGATCTGAGATTGGACACAAGACAAAGCACTATACGGCTGTCACTCCTCCCTATCACAAGCCCACACATTGCTACACAAATGGACTGTCGCAAAGGCACTAGCAAGATGAAAAAGCTAATTGTTTTATAGATTGACAGGCAAATTTAAGGGAAGTATTTTGGACTTAATGAATTAGATTACATGATAAAACAAAATCTGCCAAATCCTAGCAATGCTCAGATCATTAGCTTTTCTTAGTGCAAGGTGCATGCACAATTGTGGGCTCTTTTGTACTTCTTGTATTAGTTGAACTGATTCTACTGACTGTAACTGAACATGATCAATGGACATTGTTAAATATACCATGTTGAGTAGGCATCTTTCAATTCAATGATGCAGGTTTCCTCATCCCAGTCTGAAGAGTGTTGAATCTATCATCTCCTGAATTGGGTGAATTCTAAAGTTCTCTGTTTTTCTATCTCTGACAGTGAGTGACTGATCAGTCCCAGGTGTATCCAGATAGTATGAGATACAGAGACAGATAAATGGGATTTTTTTTCACATTTCTGTAGTCTAGGCCCCCCCCACCCAGTCACACATGATGTCAAGATTCTTTGCCCATGCAAGAATACATCCAGAAGGGAATCATAGGAAGCCCTCAAGAGGGGGGGGGGGGGGGGGGGGGGGAGAGTCTGTGGAGGCCCAGGGGGCCTTTTACTATAGAAATAAAAAAAAGTATATATTACATATATAGTGGTAGTACTGCGAGTTGTCATCACGCTTTGCGAGCCTCGCATGCAGTTGAGGCATGAGGGACTTAGGCACTGTGAGCCTCGCAAAGCGAGGTGAGCAGTTAAGGCATGCCGGACTTAGCTGTAATGAGGCCTCATCTCGAGGCCCCTGGAGTTTGTGACGGAAAGGCCTGCAAAAACACACAAATATGCCTCAAATTAACTTACACACTCACACACAGCACAGGGGGAGAGCCAGGGAGCCTGTGAGTGAAGTTGCAAGTTAATTTGAGGCATATTTTGACTTTTTTCATGATCGAAAATCGCAGAAGCAAGAAAAAAAATGGCTGCAGAAAAAATGGAAACAAGACGAAAACGAGCCTGAAGGATGTAAAACGAGGCCAAAGGACATATATACGACCCCTAAGCACTGAGACTTAATGCAAAACAGTAACACTTAATACAACGTAGTAACATTTAACTTAAACCACACACCAAGGCAGTAACACTTAACCCAGGGCAGTAGGCCCCTAAACTACACAGGCTTATAAAGTACACAGGGGGAGAGGCTCGCAATGAGCGCCTTTGGCGCTCATTAAGAGCCACTTGATGAGCGCCAAAGCCGTTCATTGTGGGGGTCGCAATCAGAGCCGAAGGGGATCATTGCAAAGCGGGAAAGGTGCGGCTTGATAAAAAAGGTGCGGCTTGGCCGAAAACGCCCATTGCGGGTTCTGTAAAGTAGATGGGGGAAGAGGCTCGCAGTGAGCGTCGAAGGTGTATAGAGGGGCCATATCCTCGCATTTGTTGGCAAACAGCATTGCCAGGCTGGTTTCCAAAGAGCAAATTTTTAGGCTCAAAACAAAACACTTTACATCCACTACTGGCTTGCTGTTGGTTAGTCATTCAGTTGTGTCCAACTCTTCATGACTGTATGGACTGCAGCATATCAGGCACATCTATCATTATGTATCTGGTAGTGCTTATCCATAAGCTTTCCTTGGCAAATATATTAGAGTGTGTTGCCAGTTCCTTCTCTAGTAGACCATCATTTGTCTAGCCCCCTCTGCTATGACCTGCCCATCTTGGGCCCTCCATGGTATAGCTTACAGCTTAATTTAATTACAAAAGCCCCTTCACCACAAAAAGCCATCCAAAAGCGAGCCAATAATTCTAGAGGACAGCTACTCTGAATCTTGTAACTGAGACCATTTGGGGGAAGGGGAGAAGGCACCCAGAACGATCACATTATTTGTTACAGAAGTAATGTTATTATTGGATGTTACAAACGAGCCTTGAAAAGGAATTTGCTTCTTTTGTAATAAAGAAAGTACCATAAACTGCCATTTTAATGCCTAAAGCAAAAACGTATATCTCTCAGGATACACTGGACGTATTCTCTTTTTTCTTGTGGTTTGATTTTCTGCTGATTAGATACCAGTGAATCAAGCTTGATCTTGATTTTCTGTCCAGTTAGTAATTTGGAAGACAAGTTACCAAAAAAGCATTAATATCCCCAAATGAGATAGCCTCACTGGAAATGCTATTCAAGGCATCCATTAGTGTAACAATTTAAACTTATCCTTTTTTGAAGCACATCTAAAATATTAAATGCTATTGAGCTCTTTGTGTAACTTGTATAGAAAGTGTAAGAAAATATTATTTCAGATCATGAAACTTCACAGCTGTCTCTGTTGTTGTTCCTCAGTAATGTATCTATGCGTTACCTGGGGTAGGGGGCCCCCACATTTATTTTTGCACTAGGTACCTCCACTCACTAAGGGCCTCATTCTATTAGCGGCCGCAGCCGTTGCGGGGCCGCAAGGACCGGCCGCAAGCTATTCTGCTATTCTATTCCCTTACGGCCGGGGATTCCGGCAGGCTTGCGGCCGGTGCCTTGCTATCTCTTGCGGCCGCTCGCGCCAGAGGAAAGCCTTTGATCTAAAACGGCCGCAAGAGTTTTGCAATTCAATTGCTCCGGGAAACCTCTCTGCAAGGCTAAAAACGAGCCGCTGCTTACTTGCAGGAAAGAGGTCCCGCTAGCACCAATTAAGCACATAAAATAGCTCAAATAAAGCCATCCTGCACTTTGAGAAGACTATAAAGGGATTTTAGGTGTTAGAAAAAATAGCACATAATTATCCTATACTCAAATCCGTAAAATATTTTATTTTTAATATCCGTAAAATATCCATGTAAAAAGTCCAGAGTGCTTGGAGCACCTCAGACATGCCCACGCCGCAGCCGGAAAATAAACAGTTAATTTGAACTCGGGTTTGGGCTGATGTGCAAGCTTGAGAGTGGGTTCCTTTTAATCCTCATGTCCCCCAATATGATCCCTAGCATTTACAGAGCTGTACAGTGCAGGCTTGAATTTATTTTTCAGTTTTTATATTTCACAGCTTACGGCCGGTTCCAAGATATGCGGCCGGCCGTAAGGGGAGATCCTTGCGGGGCCGTATAATAGAATCGCGAGTTAACAGAACCCCCGCAAGGAATCGCAGCCTTACGGCCGATTTACGGCCGCTAATAGAATGAGGCCCTAGCTATGCCACTGCTTCTCTGCAAAGATACTAGAGTGGGTTTCTACTTCTTTCTATTGTGGACCCTGTTTTTTTTGATCTCTCTGCTATGACCTGCCCATCTTGGGAGACCTTACATGGTTTATCTCACAGCTTCATTGAAATATATAAGCAACTTCACCATGACAATGTCGTTATCCAGAATAGGTTAAATACAATATTAGTACTTAAAACAAAAATGTATAGCATTAAAATAGAACTGAAAATAGAAAGTGTAAAAAAAATGTCTGTTCAGCAGAGGTGCAATTAAAAAAATCTGAAAATTACACAATCATAAGGCTTATTTTATATGTCTCGACATCTGCGAGATTTCAAAAGTGCTTTTATTCACTCTTGCAAAAAACGCATATATATATATATATATATATTTTTTTTTTTTTTTGTTTGTTTTTAATGGCTTGGCTATTGCAGCAAATCACAGACTGCACAGGTCATTAATTGCTACTATTCAGAGTTTATAATCTGGAATTCTGTATCCTTTCATATATAGTATTGTATTGATACTTATACCACTCACTTGTATGCCAGGTGAGGGGGTTACTCTGTAACTAATATCATATCCCTATTACCCAGTGGGTCCCCTGGTGGTCTGGTGGTTAGGATTCTGGGTTTGATTCCAGTCAGGGAACCAAAAGGTCACACCACCTTGTATCCATGCAGGATTTGGTCTAGTCAGTAATTGGATGAGAGACCACCTAGGAATGCCTGTGAGCTGCCCTCTGGAGAAGGAACTGGTCACCCACTCCTTTATTTCTGCCATGGGTACCAAATGGATCAGCATGGTTACAGTCATGGAGAGTCGAACATGACTGAATGAAACAAACACATTACCCAGTACCATATGGATTTGAAATCCCATTAGGGCAGACATTGGTGAGACATCAGCACATGTGGCTCCGTCCATGCAGCCCTATTACATTTCCCCAACATATAAAGCCATACAGCCTTCTCAACTTGCGATTCAGCAAATTTAAAAGGGCTCTATTTAAGCACACAGCATATTTTATTTACAGAAGTTTTTAGTTAGTGAAGACCTTGCTTTTGGATAGAAGTTTACTAACTAAAAACTTCTGTAAAATAAATATGCTATGTGCTTATATAGAGCCCTTTTAAATTTGCCAAATCGCAATTTAATAAGGCTGCTAGCCCATAACAGAGCCTGCAAGACTTAGGCTATTAAATTGGCCTCGTAAAGCTCCCTGCAAACGATCTACGGGTTACAGGCGGAAAAACTCTACGGGCTGTCAAAATCTGAACTCCGTTGCCATAAATCCTTTGATCTGTCAAGCTTGTAACTGTTATGTTAAAAAATCGCTATTAAATTGCTAAAGACGCTCTGACATTTAAGCCCGTAACCCGCAAATGGAGGCAAAAATATTACGGCCTCCAAATAGGACCTGCAAAGGGTTTACAGACAATTTCTCAACACTGTAAAAGACAATATAAACACACCAGTGGACTTTAAAGTGTGTGGAAGAATTGAAAGGCAGTACAATTACTTGCACAATAATCCACAAATAAAATATATGCATTTAAAAAATATATTTTATTTCATCTAGTTTTGAAATGGTCATGCACATGCCAATATGAAAAGCCATGATGCAACATGCATACAGCAATTAAAGACACATTACCTGATTAAATTGAAACACAAAAACATAAACCTCATGCCATATTAACCCTTCCTCACTCACAGAGGCTCTAATGTGTACCCTGGAATGTATATATAATTGCATATACATCTCGCTCATCACATCTACATTGGGGGAAAAATAGTGGCCATATTACACCACCACATCACATATATCAGTGCCAGGGGAACATTTTGTTATTTATTGTTCAGTCCTTCAGTCGTGTCCGACTCTCTGTGACCCTATGGACTACAGCACATTTAGCTACAGTAGGTCTCTGCCTGTGCTGTTCCACAATATTTGCATGCCAAAGATACTGGAGTGGGTTGCAAGTTCCTTCTCTAGTGGACTGTGATTTGTCTGACCTCTCTGCTATGACGTGCCCACTGACCACATATGGTATAGCTCATAGCTTCATTCAGGTACACAAGCCCCTTCACCACCACCACTTAGCAATCCACAAGGGGACCAGAGGAGCATACACCACAATAATGTAAATTGATAAATAGCAAAAAATAATGGGAGGTCACCAAATGTGAAGGGCTATACATCTTGGCACATGGCCACCAGCAATGGCATGCAACTTTCCAGGATAGGCATAGCGGAAATTATCCCTGATGATGGTGAGTTGGCTGTTGATTCACGTGCCTCTGCACAGCCTCCATGTGTTTTTGCGGCCCCTCCTGTTGGCTTAAAGTAGATTATTTTGGTGTATGTTCCCCTGGTCCCCTTCAGCATTGCTAAGTGGTGGTGGTGAAGGGGCTTGTATACTGCAATGAAGCTGTGAGCTATACCATGTAGGGTCACTCTAGGTGGTCATGTCATAGCAGAGAGGTCAGACAAATCCCAGTCCACTAGAGAAGGAACTGGCAACCCACTACAGTATCACCTGTCATATTCCTATCAGACGGGAATGTTGATACTCCACAGTATTACAAATTGGACTTATTTTGATTAAATATGATATGTATTATTATATGATATCTAATACTATTATGACTATTATTATTGTTATATGTATTGTTCTATTGCATAGTAACTAAGGGTCATTAGTTTACATATATAGGAATGTGACACAAATGTGATGTATGTGGATGTCCCATAACCCAAACATTAAAAACAAACTGACATGGTTAGAATGGTAAAACAAAGCTTTATTTTATACACAGAGCACAATCAATCAAATGGTCAAGAATGTGCATTAATATCATGGGTGTGATGTGGGCTGATCTCGGGAGAGCGAGAGGCTTGTGGGAAAAAGGGGATACCTACAGGGGGTAATGTCATAGTCTAGAATAATCATGATGCATAGCTCCTACCAGGATCACATGCGGTCACTACACCACTGCAACCAGAATCTGATGAACAAAAGGATCATCAGAAATCACTCCATTTAATTAAAGAAACCATTAGTGTGCATATCACTTGCAACTTGTCTAGATCTGCTCAGTGAAATAGATGATTAAACCCCTGAACTGTGTAATCCAGTCCAGTTTCACACATACTGTGTAGTGACAAAACAAAAATCTGAAAAAAAGTGGGCAACTAAAAAAAGGCAGAGGAGGATAAAAAACAAAAACAAATCAACATGCATGTACAGTAAAGTGCTTAATACTTTAACTGTAACAATATACCAACTCACTTGATTCCCATCTGAAAGCATTACTAACCATTAGCTAGGTCTCTGGATAATCAGCAATATGGGTAAATACCCATTATTACGGAGAGGACACAAAGGTCAGCAGCCAGATTCACTGTCACTTACATCAGACCCAAGGATCTGTTCTCAGATCGATATTGAGGTCAGGATCACATTCTTCACTAGTGCATATATCAATGCTGGCTGTCATTAACATGCCATTGTAAGACTTTGCAAGTCCATAACCATAGCGGTATTAGTCTACATTTAAGCTAACAACAATCATGTCTTCGATATCTGGCTATATTATAGCTTTAAGATTTTGGAAGCTACATGTCATTGAAGTAATGTCTACCTGAGAGGCACTGGGACAACCTTACACCTCATACATTTCATTCACAATGCTTGCAGATGCAGAAGATGCCTTCATGGACCTGAATTGTACCTAAAACAAAACAAAAACATAACACCTGCAAGATAAGGCCTTAAAAAATGTAGGGACTGTAGCATCTCTTCTCAACAGCATTCCTCAGTGACCATCAATTGGTGAAATGTTAAACAAGAGGATCATGGACCATGTGATGAGAGGTTGCCATTTGCATACAAATTATCACCATCAGATAGGCCAAGATCCAAGACTTAAGCCAGGCTAGATTAGGTTTACATTGTGACCAATAGATTATCACTGAGTAGTGCTGTTAAGAAGGCAGAAAACATCTGCACAGTCCCTAGCTCTTTCTCTGCCTAGGAACAGGGCCCCAATCCCCCATTTCCGGCCACCGTCTCCCTGCTGGTGGTGGGGGCAGGGGGAGACAGCAGCACCTTCAGTGGCGGAGGCATTGTGGGAGGAGCGGAGGAGCAAGGCTGCGGTTGGCCGGTAGATTCCTTTGTTGAGGAGGAGGCGGGGCTGGGGACCAGAGCTCATTGCACGGCTTCTGCGGTTACCCCCTGGAATTCGCTCTGGTATGCCCCAATCCTGAGCAGCCTGGCCAGGTAGGATTCAGTCATCAGGTGGTGCCTCCTCACCTCCCTATTGCGCCTAGCCAAGCTGCGCATTACCTCTGCATGATTGGCGGAGATGTTGGTCTGGATTCCCCGAAGACATTCCACCTGCTGATGCATGAGGGCCAGCATTTTTGCCTGCGCAGCCTGGCCTGATGTTTGGGATGGAGGCCCCTGGGGCGTGGCATGGTTAAGAGGTGTGTGAGTGGGGAGGGTCTGAGGCCCGGGTGGGGTCTGGTGATATAAGAGCGGTGGTGGTGTTGGCCAGGTGGTGGTGGTGGTAGCCGGTCCAGCGCACTTCTATGGGGGGGAGGAGGTGGTGGCTGGCTGCTCTCATCACTCCAGTGGATGGGCCCCTGGCAATAGCCTCAGTTTCTGGAGAAGGGGGATAATGGGTCGAATCCCGGCGGTGTGGCCGGAGGTCCAGATGGTTACCCCACCAGCAATACAACAACCTCCTCCTTCGAACCAGGGCCCTCAGCTCTTCCTCTCTACTTTTTCCCCTGCCTGGTTCCTGCTCGACGGGGGCTTGCTACTCCACTTTGCCAACACCCCCACCTCTGGCTTGCCACTGGACCCAGACCTCCTTTATGCTAAAAGAGAGAAAAGAAAGGTATATGTCATTAGTATGAAGAATAACATTGTTTTGGGTGCATTCCTAACTATCTGACATCTAGGTATGAATCTGGATGATTCTCCCAGTTGCAACTCAGATTAGCTATAATTTGCTAGATATGATGTTTTCTTTGGTTCTTGGTCTTGATTGCTCTTGGCTCCTAATACTATGTTCATTCCAGCTTCGATTTGTAACAGCATAACCTGCAGTGGGCACACCAATACAACTCCCTATTGCTTGATTACTGTTGTGCCCAGGAATGACCGTGATTTGTCAGCTTCATGGATTTAATGATGCATCCATCTATCCCTTGTTAATTCCATTTTCCTTGTTGGTCATCATGTACATGTGTAGTGTGTGTGATGTACATGTGGTGGCATGGTAGTGTATGTCGTATTCACTTGACATGGGGGCTGGGACTGCTGGGCCACCAGGACTGGAGCACCAGCGGTGGGCACTTGGCTCAGAAGATCCTTGGCAACCCTTTCCCACTCATTAGAGGTCAAAGTCACATTGTTGTCCTCCTTGGCCAATTATCCTCCTCACCTTGGCCCTGATGTCATCAAAATGGTGCTTCCCCCTTCTTTGCCCGAGCCTTAGGCCCTGGCCTAACTTCCCTCCCCCTGCAAGGGTCACAGGGCGGCCACAGATAGCACCAAGGAAGACCACATTCTCCCTGTGCGTGTAATTGTGGGCCCTGTGCTTGCCCTTAGCTTCTTGCCCTCCCGACTGTGGATGGGGATCCTTACCTCCCTGACCTGTCCCTGAGGCCTGTCCCTCCCCCGAACTACCCCCCCCTGGGATCAGACCCATCCCCCTCTGTCGCTCTTCTAGGTGTTCCTGTTGCTCGGGCCACCCTGCCACCACCCACCTCCTCCTCTACACTCCTACTCCTCCTCCTCCTCCTGCTCCTCCTCCTCCAACTACTCAACCTCCTCCTCCTCCTCTCCTCCATCAGTCCTCACCTCCTCTCCTCCACCACTCCCAACCTCCTCCTCCTCTCCTCCAACACTCCTCAGGGCCACCTCTCTCTCCTCTTGCCCTCCTCCCCACCTCTCCTCTCCTCTCTCCATTTCAATCCCAAAAATAATAAAAAAGTTAAATAAAAATAAGTGCTACTGTAAATATATGATGTAAAGAAAATGTGTGTATTATGTGTAATTAATAACTGTTGGGGGATGGGGTGTGGGGGATGGGATGGGTGTGTGTGTGTGTGTGTATGGAGTGACCTAGTTCTATGTGTCTCTATGTGTGTTCTTTCATTTATGTGTATTGCAATTAAGTGGAATATGTAAATATGTGTAATCAAGGATTAAGTGTGAAATTGAAAATAGTAGAAGATAAATGAAAAAAAAAACACAAATGACTGCTTTCAAAATACTTCTGCTCTCTCTCTCTCAAAAACCTCCAACTCCAGGACCTGCGTGTTACTTTGCCATATACTTATAGCTGTATTGTTGCAGTAGGATATGTTCACTGTTATTCTGCTTTGTTATCTTTGTTATCTTAAGTTATTGAGTGTAGGTTCTGATCCCTTAGCAGTGAAAGGGTTCATTCAAGCAGAAAGTAGTAGTGAGTTTATCAAATAGATTCTGAATATGAATATGAATGGAATATGAAGATAATATCCCCAGATATTATAGGGTTCACCATAACAAAAGGAAAATTTTAAGTGAGTCATGCGCATGTTTAAATTAGTGTAATTACCTGATCACTTATGTTAGTCGCAGAATAATTGGGAACTCACCTCCTCATAATACTCCTTTATTAATACCCTCTTCTTGCAGAGTGGTGCTCGGCGTAGAAGAGACAGACTTATCTACCCACAGCAAGCAGACTTATCTACCTTGCTGATATAAATTATTTTATATTGATATTTCGACTTAGCCAGCAATGTCTTGTGGGCAAAATTCAGTTATGTTTCCATTTTTCTTCTTAATGCAATCCAGTAAATATAAAGTGATTGTATATTTAATGGGTTTACATTTCTATAGAATTATTATTATTACTATTTCTCTTTATCTATTAAACACCAGCATTTTCCATATTGCTATTTACAAAGTAGAATAAGGTATGGTGGATACAAACAGCAAATTAGAAATACAAGTACAAAAATATGTGAAACAAATGGGTCAGCAGACAGTTTGGTACAACAGAAACAAGGCACCTCCACCAAAGAGCTTACAATCTAGAAAAAAATAATTACCGTATATTACTTTTAGCCTTTGTGGTGAGACAGGCAATGCAAGAAAGAAAGTAAAGAGTTCTATACAGGGAGTGAGAAGGAAAGCAAGAGAAGGTGGAATCATATGTAACAACACTAATAACATAGATTAGGTAAAATGAAACCATAGTAGTTCAAAATAAAAAAAAAGGAAAACAACTTGCCAGTAGAAACATTGCTGTATGAATTGTTATGAAATAGAAAAATAAGAGTGTTTAGGATCTTCTGATTACACAGACAGAGCAGCTAAACAAGGGATGTTACCATTTAATGATACATTTGTAAGGTGAGAAGCTATGTGGGACAAACCACATATTGTAAAAGTTTGGCTTACAGAACATAAATCCTCTATTTGGAAATATGATGTAGAAGAATATAATACAACTCTTGATAGACACTGTTATGAACATAAACATAATGTGAGTGACCTGTTAGACGCCATGATACCGATCAGTCAGTCCGTAGTCTCAAGCAGCGCATGGCAACATAACGATGTCATGAAAGCAAGACAGGAACCTCAACTAATCCGACGCGCACGTTTCGCATTTGTGATCCCTGTGGAAGCACAAACGCTAAACGCGCTCGTCAGATTAGTTGCTGTTCCTGTCTCCCTTTCATGACGTCGCTATGCAGCCATGCGCTGCCTGAGACAACGCACTGACTGATCGGTATCATCTAACAGAGCAGTTCAGATGTTATGAAGATAAGGTGAGTGGAGTAGAGGGGACAAGTCCCAGACAGTTTAGTATAGGGATTATATACTTACCAGGTATAGGGGATAAATAGCGGGTCCCCCTAGTAATTTGCTCATTAGGGCAACTCCGCAATAAAATGCCAAGATAGGTCCACAGTGGTAAATCTTTGTTCCCCTGCTATATCCAACTCTGCCGTTAATCCTATAAGTACTCACTGCTGTATTTATACTAGTTATCTCACACTGCCAGTAACTATCAGGCTCTATATGCAAATAGGGAATGTACTACATATTTACAATTGCCTGTACTTTTTGGCACATTGTGATCACCTTTCTCTTCTGATATATTTTCTGACAATCAAAGGACTGATAAGTGACAATATTTCCTTAATTTTGCATTCATTATTTTCCTTGATTTTGCATTTATCTCTTTTTTTTGGCCACCAGTGAGTTGGGGAGACAAATTCTTTATTTTATACGTCATTTTTTAAACTCATGTATATATTTTTATATTGGACTTTCAGTCCAAATAAATATGGAGTTGGTCTTTATTTTACCAATCTAAGACATAATATGCTATTATGGTTGCTTTGTGGTAAATATACTATTGATCAGAATTAAAATGTAACATGTTGTAGCTAGTTAAGGCTTTATTTAAATGTGTGTACTAATGTCATTTAGATATGTGGGTGTAAATGGTTAATTTTGTAGTTGAAGGATGGAGTTTGATCATGATTACTACCTTTACTTAAGAGGGGAAGCTCTGCTGTATTAGATTTTAACTGTCAAAACGTAGCATGTGGCCCCCAAAATGTTGTATAACTTTATGGTTTCTGCTGAATAAAAGTGGGGCCCAATTCCCCTACATGGTTAGGCAGTTGAGTGTCCTTCAAAAGTATATTTATGACAACAGTAAATCTTCCGTTTTGATGCACTGACCATTCATGTATACCCTAGTTACTCTTAAGGGGTTAATACAATGGTAGAGCTACGGCAGGTGCAGCAGGTGCAATGCACGGGGACCACAACAGGGAAGGGATATGCCTCTACAAGCGGCAGTCTGGGTTAAAGGGGGTCAAAATAATGTATTAGGAAAATGGAAGAAGAGGAGAACATTTTTATAAATATATATTATATATATATAAATATAAGGAAAATTGCAAAAGGGAAACCCAAATTATTTTTCAACAGAGCCTTTTGTTCACCCATTTTTATTCTCACTTAAGGTGCCATCTGTGTGACTTCCTATGTACTGTACTCCACTGATCCCTCACGTATAGTACAGTAATTCCAAAGGGGTTAATCAAAGTGCCATCCATAACACTTTGCGACTGAGCGTCAGCCTCCAATCTATGAGAAAGCAGCTTGAGCTATTGATCGACATCTTCTACAGCAAAGTGATCGATGTATGAAAACAATCCAAATCTAAGATATCCCAAATGGAAATATCTCTGAGTTTCTGCCTAATTAACAGAAGTAAAATAGCTTCATACCAACCCTAAATCTTTCCTGAAACAGAAATCATTACTCTTATTGGTTACATTTAACTAAATCATGACGGTTTGGGTCTTGTACATTGCAGACTGGTGGTTGCTGCTATTAGATTCATTATTCAAGCAATTCACACATTATTGCTGATTAGTTGTTCATTCGTGTTTGACTCTCCTTGACCCTATGGACTGCAGCATGACAGGCACATCTGAATTTTCATAGTTGTGCCTACCCATAATGTTTTCTTGGCAAAGATACTGGAGTGGATGTCAGTTCCTTCTCCAATAGACCACAATGTGTATGACCTCTCAGCTATGACTTGCCCATCTTGGGTGACCCTACATGGTATAGCTCACAGCTTCATTAAGCAAAACAAGTCCCTTCACCACAACAAGGTAGCGATCACGAAGTGAAAAACATGCATAGTATATTTCTTTTTTTAAATGATTTTTTTTGTGAGAAAAGAAGATTACATCACATCCAGGCAAGTATTTTCTAATGCAGAGGTGAGCACCATTGTTATAATGTATGCGGGTTGTGCAATTAGCTTTTTGTTTTTGGATCAACAGATACTGACAAAAACGTATTTTGTTCCAAATACTTCATCCTATGATATTGCATGGAAGACTCACAATAAGGATGTACATGTGAGTATACTGTATGATTACTGTACTTGTTGAATAACATTTTGCTCACCATAAATAAACACAATGGACCCTATGGACCCCTGAAGCAAGGGGTTAATGTGGGGACACTTCGGGGGTCCTGATGGGGACCCCCAGCATAGAGGGGGGTTAATTTTAGTTGCCGTGGCCGGAATTACTAATAGTGTGCCGCAGGCCCATTAAGGAGCTGCGGCGCGGAATTTAAAAGTTTTAAATGCAGCGGGGCCTGATCGTTGCCGATCGGAGACCCCCGCTCCAAGGGGTTAATGTGGGGACACTTTGGTGGTCCCGATGGGGACCCCCAGTTTAGAAGGGGGTTAATTTTAGGTGCCACGGCTGGGATTGTCTAATGGTGTGTCGCGGGCCCTTTAAGGAGCGGGGAATTTCAAAGTTTTAATTGCAGCAGGGGCCTGATCTAAGCCAATCGGGGACCCCCGCTGCAAGAGATTAATGTGTGGGGGGGGGGGCTGCAGGGGGATCCCTGCAGCATGGGGATGTGTTTAGGGAGCAAGGGAAGGATCACACTGCTGTCTCGGGCTGCTCCGAGGCGGCACGTAGAGGCTTTAGGATCCCTTGCCAGAACTTTTTTTTTGCCCGTACGGATTCTTCCGAGGTACGTAGCTCTCTCTGAGCTTATTCTCGGCCATTTTTCGGAGTCATCTCGCAAAGCAGGCTGCGAGGGAAGTATTGGGGATTCGGTCCTCACAAACAGCCAAAAACGTCCTTTTGCTTAGGACCGAGGGAATTACGAGGGCTAATTTAATAAGGCCCTTGGTGTGTATTGTGTCTTCAAATAGCGCATCATGAACTTATAATAAAATTGAAACATTGACTGAAACTTCATTACCTGTCATTTCAATATTTTCTATAAAATAATGATATCTGTGGCAATTAATCATTTCTTTGTCAAGAAAGAGCTTTTTTTTTTACTTTAATTGTTTAATTAGTATGCAGACAGTATCAACTTCATATAAAAATTGTTACACTGTATATCTCTATACAATTAATTTTAGCATAATTCACAGCAAGTCATAAAAGCAATAAGAACCAATCACTTCCAAATGAATAATGTTCTGTGCACAAGAACTGAAATTATTTAAATTAGCATCTGTTTGATTAATTCATTTCAGAACATCAGTATAAACCTGACAATTCACATTATTTCTGATAAATTAGATCTGGTAAGTTAGAATTTCCTATTTATGTGCAAAAACTTTGATTGTGTGTCATGTTTGGTGCTTCCCCTGTCCCCCGCACTTACCATATCTGACCATATATTCATTTTATATGATATCTTTTATTTTTACGAAGTCATGGTCAGAACTGAACCTAGAACAACCAAATGGTTTAAGATCGGGAAAGGAGTAGGACAAGGTTGTATATTGTCACCTTATTTATTCAACTTATATGCAGAATACAATATGTGTACGGCCGGACAGGATGAATCCAAAGCTGGAATCAATATTGCTGGAAGAAATACATGGTCCAGTCACATTATCATGATCACCAGCTAATATCCAGAATAACCACTGTGGGCAGCACGGAGAGCATCTGGACGGCATAGTAATGAGTCAATAAGATGCTGAAAGGTTGGCAAAGTATCTGGGGCCATGCAGACTGCAGAGCATCCAACAGCTGCTGAAGAGTGTGTGTTACACCAAACATGGAGATCGAGGTGGTCTTACAGGTGCTCAATGGGTTTCAGGACGGGGAATTTGGAGGCCAGGGAAGTACTTGAAAGTCTTCATCGCGCTCCTCCAACCACTCCAAGACAATTCTGGCTGTATGACATGTTGCATTGTCCTGCTAGAAGATCCCGTCTGCTCCAGGGAGGGCAGTCACCATGTCTGTGTGTACTTGATCTGCAAGGATGGATAGATAACACAATCGGTTGAGAGTGTCTTCTAGAGGTATGAGTGGACTCAGACAATGCCAAGAAAACATTCCCCAGACCACAACCCTGCCACGACCACCTTGTGTTTTTCCAACAATGGTTGCAGAGTGTTTATTCTCTGAGGTTTCGAGCCTGACACTTCAACGTCTGTCCAGTCCATTTAGCATAAAATGTGACTCATCTGAGAAGGCAATAAGAAGATGATAAAGATTGTTGTACTATTATGCGAATGAAGCTGTTTGTACCCTCGTCAACATGGGTGCAGTGACCAGCCATTTGCTTCAGAGCCCCATACACAACAGGGTTTGCTGTACTGTCATTTTAGACACACATCGGGGAGCCCTCTGGTTCGTTTGGATGGTGAGTTGCTCAACTGTAGCATTTTGGTTGGCCCTCACACACCTTTGCAGCCGACTTTCACCTCTGACATGAGTGTCACATGGTGCGCTGCAGTTTCCCCGCCGTTCCTTTACATTTGTCCAGTCACCGTACACATTAACCACAGCAGCATGCAAACAGTTGACAAACTGCACTGTTTCAGAAATACTGCCACCCTTGACCCAAAAGCCCTGTTTCAACAACCTCAGACACGCGGATGATATTACTCTGATGGCTAAAAGTGAAGAGGAACTATTGGGAGGGTAAAAGAGCGTATAAGATGAGGGTGCAAACGCTGGCCTGCAAAATGTTAAAAAGGCGAAGATCATGGAAAACCTCAATCTAATTTGCTGGCAAATAGATGGGGACGATTTGGAGGAGGGAAAGGTTTTTGTTTTTCCTGAGCTGTAAGATCATTTCAGATGGTGACTGCACCCACGACATTAAGGATGTTTGTTTCTGGGGAGGAAAGCTTTGGCAAGTCTGGACAAGCTATTAAATAGTAAAAATATTACGCTATCAACAAAAGTCTGAATAGTAAGAATTATGGTTATTCCCAGTAGAAATATACGGATGTGAGAGATGGACCATAAAGGATGTTGAGCAACATAGAATTGAGGTCTTAAAGTTGTGGTGTTGGAGAAAATTGCTTAGAGTCTCTTGGAGTGCAAGAAGATCCAAACAATCAATACTACAGGAAATGAAGCCAAGCTGTTCACTGGGAGGTTTGATCATGAGGCTGAAGCTCAGATATTTGGCCATATCATGAAAAGACATTCCCTAGAGAAGACTACGAGGGTGGGAAAGTGATTGAAAATGTATTTACCAAAGGGTTAATTTTCCTTGCTTAGCTGTGTAGAAATTTCCAGGTTCAGGACAGCCTGCAGTTATCTTGGTTGAAGTAAACAAGGTGTTTTACTAAGATAACCACAAGCTATTACACACAAATAGTATCTGGTTTCCAAGGATAACTTAGAAATGTTTAAACCACAGCTAAAAACATTTAATGATTTATTGTAAGTCTACAATGCACATCTGTGTATATAAGAGCTTTTAACATGATATTAAATCAGAGATACTTTAAAAGGCATTTGTGTAAACTTGTCTTACTGTAATCTCTCCTTGATATCAAGTATTAACTCCTAGGATTTATGTTTTTGTCTCACACAGGGTTTTTGAACCTAATAGAAAGATTGAAGGAACATGAAGAAAGGGACAGCAGAGGTGGAAATGGATAGATGAGGTAATTGAAGCAATGAACATGAGATTGTGAGAGCTCAGAGGGGCAGTGGCTGATAGATGTGCCTGCCGAGTTAATGGTTAAATACAGGTAAAAGCAAAAATTAAATGTTTTCCTAATAAGTCCTAACATCTATGCTAAAAAATTGCATGTTATTTGCTTCTGTTCTGAATGATGATAAGGAGACACATACAGCTCTTTGCAGATTTTTATGTTGTACTGATGACTTCTAGAAATGTGAGGAGTGACTGAATGTGATCCTAGTTATTCATGGTATTATTGCATCCAGTAATTATCCATCCGGTAATGCTACTGCAAGTGAAGCAGGTGCATTGCACCAAGGCCCACAACAGGGTGGGGGCCTTCTGCTACCTGAGGTAAAGGGGGCCTCTTAATTGATCAGGGTAATTATTTTGCTACACATATTTGTATTGATCCCTACACAACTCACTAGCTCTGCTGCTGATTGCATTGATCACTGCTTATGGATGCTGCTGAAGGAACTCTAAGACACTGCAGTGGCCAAGGGGCAGAGTCAGGAAATGGTGCACAGACGATTGACAACATTTCCTAATGTCATGGATTAGTTAATCAACAAAAAAAAAAATGCTATCATTATTATATAGAACACATCTAAAGACATCTTTGTGTGCATGTGAGAAGTAAACATTAGCCTTCAATACACTTAGCTTATGCATAGCATCTTAATTAGGCTAGATGACAGACAAGTGCTCTTATAAAATATAATTTGTATACATAATACAAGGACAGGATAAACTAAAAATTTAGAGTGAAGCTCCCCTTATATTCCCTCAAATTTAAACTTTTAGAATGGGTGAAGAATATACAGCTATTCACTAGAAATTTACCTCTAAAAAAATACTTCTCCGAAAAAAGATAAAATGATCTCCCTAAATGAATCAGATCCAAAAACTTTAAAAGATCTAGAGAGCCTCTTGGGTGAGAAAGAAGACATCCAATTAAAAGATCCATTTAAAATTGGAAAGTAAAAAGTAAATTCACTCCAATATTATCCATTAGTGCAAACATTGAACTATGTGTGCAAAATATGGAAAGAGACCTTGAGAAATTGTCAAAAATTAACTCTAATACTTCCAACCTAAGAAGGAAAAATAAGCCTTAAAATCACTTCCAAATAATGAAGAAATAATTATTAGGAATGCAGATAAAGGAGGAAATATTGTTGTCATAAATAAAGATGACTATATTAAGGAAAGTAACAGACTCCTAAATGACAACATGTGCTACAAAAAATTAACTCAAGATCCCACAGAGAAATTCAAAAAGGAATTACAAAAATTACTAATACTAGGTTTGAAAGACAAAGTCATCAGCAAACAGGAATTTGAATTCCTAAATACCAAAACTCCTAAAATTGCAACATTCTACACCATCCAGAAAATCGATAAAAATTCAAAAATATCACCTGGAAGGCCAATAGTATCTGGCATCAATGATTTAACAAAAAACTCAAGTAAATACTTGGACACAGTCCTAAGAGCATTTGTAATCTAGTATATCATCGTATGTAAAATATACCAAAGATGTATTATATAAATTAAATGAAATGCAGGTAAACAAAGATGCTATATTGGTTTCTCTAGATGTGGAATCACTGTACACGGATATCCAACATGAAAGGGGTCTATATGCATTAAAATACTTCTTACAAAGAAAGGGACCCAACATCAAAAGCACAATACATTTGTGATGACATTGTTAGAATTTGTGTTAAATCACAATTATTTAGTATTTTTGGAAAAATGTATTTTGCTAATTCACGGAACAGCAATGGGCACAGCAGTGGCCCCCACATATGCAAATTTATACTTAGGATGGTGGAAGGAACAAGTGGTGTTCAATGGGACAATGGATAAATATACACAAGATATAGACCTATACACAAGATATAGAACCGCTTCATAGATGACGTCCTGGTTCTCTGGCATGGAAATACACAGAATTTACAAGAGTTTATTGCAAAAAGAAATGTTAATTATATGGGGCATTTTTTTTACTTCAGAAGTAAAGAACACCCCCATAACCTTTTTGGACATAAAAATTGAAATTATACAGGATGGTAGATTAAAGACCAATACTTACAGAAAAACCACAGCAATCAACAGTTTATAACATGCTAGTATTAGACAGCCAAAAACTCAAATAGAGGTTATTCCAGTAAGTCAATACCTAAGAGTAAAAATAGATTGTTCCAATGCTCCTGACTTTTTTTTATTAAACTTCTTTTTTTATTTTTGATTTACATTATATAACAAAATGTACAGAAAAAGTCAACAGTATAGCATTTATAAACGTATCTATAAAACAGTGAACAAATCTGTGGTTTATCCTAAACAGTTCGGACAAGTTTGTTAGCAGATATGGAGATATAACTTGTGGCTCTCCTAGATCTTAAGCTCTACAAATGACATTGGGGTCAATATATCTATCTTATGAGAATATTTTCTTGTCCTTTTCCTCCAAATAGTTTTATATGAGAATCTCAGAGGGAGTCCTTGCAGGACTAAGTTATTTACCAGAGCTTTTAAAAGCAAGGTGTATCTGGGTCTAAATTTATAAATTGCATTTCTTTCTTTGCTCTTATCAATTTACCGTGAAAAACCCACTAATTAGTCTAGTCATTCTCAGACTCACCTCGCCTCGGACCTCTAACTTTCCAGATGTCCCAGCAGGAGGCCCATCGTTTGTATCTCGCATCGAACTCCGCAGAGAAGTGGCTCATGGTTTGAATGTGATCAATTTTCTGTAGAACTTCTTTGAATGTGGGGTCAGTGTGTTTCCAATGTTTGGCTATTATGCATCTAGATGCCAAGTATAACTGATTGGTCAGGAATTGCTCACTCTTTGTTAGTGTTGTGTTTGGGAGTCCCAATAGTGCTTCCTCTGGTTTTTGCTCTAATGTTTTCCCCCACAGTTTACCTAATGTGTTGTATGTTGCCTGCCAAATATGTTTAATTTTGGGGCAGTCCCACAGCATGTGAATTAGAGAACCTACATGTCCACAACCTCTGTAGCATTTGTCAGAGAGCGATTTGTTTGAGTGGTGAAGTCTCGCTGGTGTGAGGTACCACCTCATCACCGTTTTTAGAGCGTTCTCTTTTAAGGTGATATTTAAGGATGAAATGTGAGCTTGCCTGATAACTTGGCTCCATTGTTTATCATCTAGTGCGATCTGTAATTCTGCTTCCCACTTCTCCTGATAGTGTGGTTTCTTTATGTTAGAACCCTCCGATAGGTGTTTGTATATAACCGAAATGTTGCCTTTGCCTCCAGGATTGTTAATGGAACATTGCTCATATACTGATTTTTTATTCTGACTATTTGATTTTGCATTCTGAAATATCGTTTGTTTAATTATCATCAGATTAAGCCATTCATTGTTAGGTATTTGGTTCAGTGTGCCCCCTTGTGTCAGAGTCCAGGTGTCTGCGACTATAGTCAGATCTTTCTGTATCCACCATTTCATCTGGGAGGCTTTGGTGGCGTGGCCTTCCTTATGGGATTGCCAAAGAGGGGTTAAACCTGAACCTACATGTAACAGGGGGGATTTTTTATTACTTTCTTTCCAAACTGCTAACGAATTGCAAATGCAGCTTGTAAGGGTTTGTGTTTTCAGTTCTTTGTGTGCGCTGAGCCATAGTGTATGCGCTAAGGTTATGTGGTTTTCTTCTAAGATTTGTTTTTCTATCTCGACCCATGTTGGAATGGCTTCTTTCTTATACCAGTTAGTCAATTGCGCCAATCTTGTGGCCTTGTAGTAGTTAACCAGGTTTGGGAAGGCTAGACCTCCTTTTTGTATGGGTGTGTGCATCGTATTTTTGTTAACTCTTGGTTTTTTTTTGGTTCCAGGTAAATTTGAAAAGGGTTTTTTGTAGTGCTTTTATGGCTGTCAAGTTAATTGGTGTCGGGATCGCTCTAAATAAGTATAACATTTTTGGGATAACATTCATTTTGATTGCGTTTATTTTGCCAAGCCAGGATATATTGTAGGCTGACCATTTCTCTATGTCCTGTTTTATTCTACTGATGATTTGGGGGAAGTTCGCATCGTATACCTGGTCTATGGAGCCTGGAATATTAATTAATGGAAAACATTTTGTCCAAATTTTCTTTCATCTCCCTGGGTAGTGTAATGTTGAGTGCCAGACTTTTGGATGTGTTGATTTTAAAACCTGAGATAGTACCGAATTTCGTGAGAAGGTGGAGTAAATTGGGCAAGCTAGTTGTTGGTTCTGTCAGTGAAAGCAGGATATCATCTGTGAAGAGATTGAGTTTGTATTCCTTGGGGCCAACTTTTATACCTTGGATGTCCGGACAGTTCCTGATCGCAATCGCCAATGGTTCTAGGCATAGTGCAAACAATAGAGGGGAGAGTGGACAACCTTGTCTGGTCCCTCTGGCTATTTTAAGTCTTTTAGAGTGGAATCCCTGATATGCTATGGAGGCTTCGGGGTTCGTGTATAAGGACTGTATCCCTCTTATAAAACCCTCTCCCAGACCCATCCTGATTAGCACTTCCCATATGAATGTCCAATCTATTCTGTCGAATGCTTTTTCCGCGTCTAGTGATAGAAGCATTGAGTGGATATTGTTTTTTTTGGCTATATCTATTAGGTTTAACACTCTCCTGGTGTTGTCTGGGGCTTCTCTACCGGCAATAAAGCCTACTTGGTCCGGGTGGACCACACTAGGTAGCAATGGGACCAGTCTGTTCGCCAGAATCTTTGAGTATATTTTAATGTCGTTATTAATTAACGAAATTGGTCTGTAGCTCCCACATTGGGCCGGATCTTTACCTATTTTAGGGATTACAATAATTTTTGCTTCTAAGAATTCTTGTTTTATGGGGGGACCTTTTAATAGTTCATTAAATAATTTGTGGAGGTGCGGGAGTAATTGATGTGAGCATTGCTTGTAGTAATAATTTGTGAACCCGTCCGGGCCTGGTGCCCCATGTGATTTAGTTGTTTTAATTGCTTCTTTAATTTCTTCTATCGTGATGGGTTTTGCTAATTCTATAGCTCGGGTTCTCTCAATTTGTAGGAGCTCTGTTGAGTTTAAGAAAGAATCTATTTGGGATTTGTGGGCTTTGGTTCCTGATTGAGCGGGGGCTGAGTGAAGTTCCTCATAGAAGTGTCGAAATGTTTCTGCTATCTCATTTGGCTTAAAGACTAGCTTGTTAAATTTGTTAATTATTTTTGGGATAAAGGAATTAGCTCTCTGTGTTTTCAGTTTTCTGGCTAACATGGTATCTGGTTTGTTGGCTTTCCTGAACATTGTGGCCTGTGTGCGTTGGAGGATTGTTATCATTTTTTTTCGAAGAATAGCATTTAATAATTGCTTTTGAACCAGGAGTTCATTGTAAATCTTCGGGTCGTGTTTCCTAGTGAATTGCGTTTGTAAGTCTGAAATTTTACCCTTGATAGTGTGCAATTGTGCCTGTTCCAATTTTTTTGTTGTTGCGCCTATTTGGATACAGACCCCTCTAATGACTGCTTTATGGGCTGCCCACACTCCCCCCTTCCCCACCTCGCTCTCAGCATTGAGTGCGAAGTAGTCGTCTATCGCTCTGATAATTTTGTCCTTGGAGGTGACGTCATTGAGTAGGTGTGGGTTTAAGGTCCATGAAGGAGATCGTCCTGATGGGATGAAGCCATTCAGGGAAATCAGAACCAAGTCATGGTCCGACCATGCAATGGGGTGTATGTCTGCACCCATTAAGTTATGGGTTAGTCGTTGTTGTATTAGCACATGGTCGATCCTTGAGTGGGACTGGTGTCTGGGGGAGAAGAAGGTGTATGTCCTGTCTGAGGGATTCATTACTCTCCATGTATCAATCAGACCGTAGGATCTGAGAATGTGTTTGAACGCTTTGGTGGCCGTTGGCGTAGTGTGTGCGGGAGATTTGGCAGATCGGTCTTTGTCTGGGTCTAGCACCGTGTTCATGTCTCCTCCCACTACTAGGGTAGATGGCTCCCATCCCAACATAATACGGGATATTTTAGCGAAGAATTGTGCCTGTTCGGTATTCGGGGCGTAAAGGTTAAGGAAAGTCACCTTTTGTTCTTGGATGGATCCATGTATTGCTAAATATCTGCCCTCTGGGTCTGACTGGGTTTTGGAGTGGCAAAAATTAATTCTATTGTGTACCAAAATTGACACTCCTTTAGTTTTCTCTTTAGCTGAAGAGTGGTATGTCTGCATGTAGGATCTCCCCCAGTATTTGGGGATCGCTAATTTTTTAAAGTGTGTTTCTTGGATCATTACTACATCCCCTCTTAGCTTATGATATTCTTTTATTGCTATCCCTCTTTTAACGGGTTCATTGAGGCCCTGAGCATTGTGTGAGATAATGTTGAGGTTCATGATGTGTCCTACCTTTTTGCTCTATGTTCCTTATGGGGAGCCGGTCGTGACGGGGTGTTCTTTTGTCGTTCTTGTCGAGATTGTCCGATAGGCCCCCTGCTGGGACTGTGTCCTTACACTCGGAGGTTGGTTGTGCTAGTGGAGCAAACGGGAAGACGGGGAAAAATAACAAGTTTTACACAGTGATAAACCAACACAAAGGCAACCCTAGAGGAGTTCTCTACTACTCTGTGTTGACAAGGAATTTGAGTCGTCTTTATCTAAAACGTGGGTTTTTCACTGGGATGTGAACTGTTGTAACAAGAAAATAAACTACAGCTACTTCGAATAGCTGTGAGTGTAGTAGTAATAAAACTATCGAAGGGATAGCACTCGCTATCCTCCTTAACTTTCGTGGTGAATCCACTCGTGTCGTTAGTTGACACTGTGAGGATTCGCCTGTTTTCTGGACTAACTAAATTGCCCACGGGGGACTTTGTGAGCGGTCTATAAATTTTAAAGTGAAAAAGTGAACCCATATAAGTCTCACCTATTCTCCGTTCCAAGAGTTTCTGAGATTAGTCTAATGCAGGGCGTAGGACCGTTACATCTGTAAGAACGTTAAATTTGAAGGGCTTTAAGTAACTGATTGCTTGTAAACCCAGTGGTGTCTATCAAGTAGTCAAGATAAGGTACACCTTAGAGATAGGGCAGGAGATAATTAGTTTGTCTACGTCTACTGCATGTTTTCCAATGCTCCTGACTTTGAGGGGGAAGTAAAAGATCTCCAGACTCACTTTCTAGAAAGAGTATACTGTACAGTAGAAAAAGCATACAATAGAGCTAAAAATACAAACAGAGATACCCTACTTGTAGACAAGAAGAAAAATAATGAAGATGTAGTAAGGTACATTGGTACATATAACAACCAAGGCATGAAATAAGGAGATTTTTTTACAAACATTAGAATATACTACTAGATGATAAGGATTTTAAATCGTTACTACAAGATCATGTGCAAATTACTAGTAGGAGATCTACGAATCTGAAAGATTTACTCTCTAAGAGTCATTTGGATGTTAGGACGAAAAATACATGGCTATAAAAACCTAAGGGCTCTTTTAGATGTCAATCTTGTAAGGTCTACAATTTAATTAAACCAGCAAAACTGTTTACACCATATGATGGCAATTGAGTATTTAAAATACACCATTTTATGACATGTAAAACAGAGGGCATTATATATTTAATAACTTTTGTTAGGTACCTTTGTAAAACCTGTAGAGAGTTCAGGTGACGTCCTAGAACACATTTATAGTGTCTAAAAGGACTATGACACTCCAATAGCCCAACATGTAAATCAAAACTATAAAGGTGATATCAAAATACTCTCCTTTTTAGCCATTGATAATATTGAGAAATAAATAAGAAAAGGGGATTTGGATAAAGAATGAGTGAAGAAAGAGGCAAAATGGATTTATACATTAAAGACAATAACACCTTGGTAATTGAATGATGGCTATACATTCTCCCCATACAGTATATCTAAATAAGTTTCATGCCATTGTATGTTTTGCCCACCTATGAAGTAATCATATATGCAAAGAACCTATATGTATATTTGAGAATATGATTAACTTTGAATGATCTGATTTAAATAGAAATGAGAGACACATTGGAGGAGGGAGTGGGCAGAGATACGGGAGGAGACACACGGGAGGGGGGAAGAGACATGGGGGAAAGAGACACAGGAGGGGGAAGAGTCACAGGGGAGGAGGGGGAGACACACAGGGGAGAGAGAGGAGGGGGTGGGCACACAGGAGAGGGACAGGAGGGTGGTAGACACACAGGGGAGGGAGAGGAGGGGGGGAGACAGAGGGGAGGGGGAAGAGACACAGGGAAGGGGGGAAAGACACAGGGGAGGGAAATGGGGAGAAGAGACATGGGGAAAGAGAAAACAGGGGAGGGAGAGGGGGGAAAGAGACACTGGGGGGTCATGGAGGGAAAGACACAGGGGAGGTGGGGAGGAGTACACAGGGAAGAGGGGAGGGAAGAGACATGGGGGAAAGAGACACAGGGGAGGGGGAGAGACACATGGGAGGAGGGAGTGGGCAGAGATACAGGTGGAGACACACGGTAGGGGGGAAGAGACATGGGGGAAAGAGACACAGGAGAGGGGAAGAGATATAGGGGAGAGAGTGGAGGAAGAGATACAGGGGAGGGAGGGGGAGAGACATGGGTGGAAGACACAGGGGAGTGGGGGAAGACACGGGGGGAACAGACACGGGTGAGAGAGTGGGTGGAAGTGACACAGCGGAGGGAGAGGGCAGGAAGAGACAAAGGGGAGCGAGAGGGCAGGAAGAGACACAAGGGAGGGAGAGGGGGAAGAACACAGGGGAGGGAGGTGGGAAAGGAGACACAAGGGAGGGAGAGGAGGTAGAAATGAGACATACGGGAGGAAGTAGACAGAGGGAGAGACTTGCAAAGGCGCTCATTGCGAGGCCCGTGATGAGCGCTCATCGCGAGGCCAGTAAAGTGGGGGGGGGGGAGGCTTGTGTGGTAAACAGCATTGCCAGGCTTCAAATCTTATTGCCGTCATTTTTGACGGGCAAGTTGCTAGTATAGTATATTATAGACATTTATATTGTAAATATCATAAGTATATCCAAGAAACTATGAAAGAATTGAGAATATATGTTTTTAAGCATTTATTCACATTTAAGTGTTTTTAGAATGGTGATGAATGTCACTATGGCAAAGAAAAGCCTGTAAAGAGGCTGCCACAGACACATGACGGTGACCCCTGAGGAAATCAAGAAACGTGCGTGGTTAGACGCAGGACGCGGGTCGCAAGCCGATGATATCATCAGCGTCTAGGCAGCTACTCGCGCGTGACTCCATTAGTATATAGTTATAACATATTAGGTCCTCACCTACCAAATACAATCACAAAAGGAGAGATATTTAGGTGAGAAATGGATTAGAAAGTGCAATAATGTGACAAGATTTAATAACATAGCAGACCGATATGTGGATTCAATATATAAAGATACATGTGTGCACTATACTCTGGAACTCTCAATCTAGGCTATAGGGACAAAAATATATTTTTTCAAAAACACAGTGTCTTCCAATTATTGATTTCTATATATAAGACCAAAAACTGAGATACAGAGCTCATTTTTAATAACTTAAACATATCCCAAACTCTACTTAAATATCTTAAAAGGCCAGTACACATACAGCCATATTGAATTCCAAGCCCGTAAGTGCAACATGAGACCCGCAACGGCGGCTATTAAATTCAGTGTAGCGGATGTTTTACTTAATATTTACCGTATATGAATTTAGCTACAATTACAAAGAATGATGAAAGTGCATATTTTTATGTGAGAATATATATTTGTCCTTGGGCAGCAGTAATTGTCCTATTAGGGAGAGAGCATTAAATAGATCACATTAGTGCAGTAACATTTACAAAAATAAAATAAGTTTGTTGAACTTCCCCAAAGCAAATGAATGAGGAAAATGTTCTAACTGTAACAGTTTTATGCATTAACTACTATGGCTGGGAGGCAGCACATCCCACTATATTCTAATTAAATACAGAGAGCATTGAAGGACTGAATACAGGAATATGCTTAGGGATCTCGTACAGGGTCCCAGAGGACTGTGTTAGATACACTAAGGTAGCCATGTTTTATAACATTGTATTAATAATGCATGAGTACAATCTGGAGTTTCTATTTATTTCATTTATTTAAATTACTTGTAAAATCCTGCCGAGTTTTTAATTGCTGAGAAAAATTAATATGAGCATTTCTCAAAGAGACAAAAATATCCCCACAGTATTGTATATAATGTAATAACACATTAAAGGACTGAACACTGGAAAAAGTTTTAACATTAAGCCAACATTAATCTCATACATACAATTATAAACATTTTAATTACATATATTAAATATTTGTGCTTACTTGCTTTATCTTGCTACTTATATTGAGATAGGGCTGCGTCTTGCCCCTCACATTCTCCCTTACTGATAGCTCCCTCACCTTACAACATGACAGGAGCCTCTCTACCATCTGATATTAGTGACCCATCCCCTAGCTTATATTTAGTAACTCATTATGGCTGGATAAAGGATAGGAGCTCTTATAAAATATAATTTCTATAAATAATACAACAGCACAGCACTTTATTACTGCCAGGGCAATGCTCCAGGGCCCTTTGCTTGGGGGCCCAATTCAATCTATTTTTTTTCAATAATTATATCTCTGGCACCCCTGGGCCCCTCGTCCTTCCCTGGCCCCCCTCTGCCTCACCGACACCGCTCTTGATTTTTATGTCTCTACAGTCTGATATCAGTATCATCCCCTAGTTTATGCATATTATCTCAGTAAGGTAGGAGCTCTTATAAAAAAAAATATTTTCTGTAAATAATACAAGGGACTTGGTAAATACGAGCAGGGCTACTGCTTGGGTAGGCGGTGCAATGCATTCAGGGCCTGCTCTGTGGGGGGTGGGGAGGAGTGCAGACTTTTCTAGATATTTTCTTTTCATTCCTTATGCTCCCCATCCCAATCAATACCTCTGACAAACATTCAATATTCATGGCTGATGAGGACACATCTTTACTAAAAATATAAAATTAATTAACATTTGTTTGAACTAAATTAAGAAAATTGTAACACAAGTCAAACCTTTCAGTGAACAGTCCAGCTTCATTTCCTGTAGTTAAAAACAAAAATAGATGTTTGTCTTACGTTCGTACATTAATTTATGGTCAATTTAGAGACATATTTATGTGGGAAAACATACAATTATGACTTCCAAAGCTTCTGTTCTTCCATCAGGCAGCTCACTTACATATTCTGTAATAATTTTCCTTTTGGCTCCTAGCCAGCACTGAAATCTCATCCAGCTCCTTCATTTTACAATTACCCTTTATACCAGGGTATTTCTGTGTCGCAGGACTAGAATATGTGCAGTAATTAAATAGTTACAGGTCATTAGAGTTTCTATACCATCTGCACAATTGTGACTAATTGTTAGAGAAATTAGAGCTTGTTGCAAAGTTGCAACTCAATTCATTACTCTCCACTGTTACTAATCAGTCTATTACTGGAGTCACAAAACAGATGGATATTGATAGAAAAATATAATTAAATAAACAATGTATAGCAAGGACTTATGGACTTTTGGAACCAGCAACTAAAATTTGATGGGCACTAGTCATGAGGCTACCTGACCCAAGGGCTATTATAATGGTAATAAGCACATTTGGAGAGACTATGTTACCTGTTGGCTTGTCTTATTATGTGATGTTTTGTTCCCCAAAGCCCTGGCTGTATGCCTTGGGCCCTTAGTATCCCCTATCACCAGGTCACTTGTTGTAGCCTCCAGTTAAGCTATTCAGTGTGTTGGGATAAAGCAATATGTAGGACCATACTGGTAGTGTTGGTCTTCTTGGTCTTTCAAAGCCAGTCAAAGAGTTGGGTTATGATAGTATTTAATGAAAAAAAATATATATTTTTTGAAATTCCGACCCTTCAATACAAATGACAGAGTAAAAAATAATGGTCCTAGGACCTGGTATTTCTTGTGTACTCTTGTTAAAATGTACATCTATATATAATTTAGTTCCCAGAGATGAAGACAGTTAAGGAGCCTTCAGAAGTGAAAGTTATTATCTACATCACTAACACTCTTTTCTCCTTACTATACAATTAAATCCATTGGATGGCATCATGTAAACATGAAGAATATTTCAATAAACAAAACAAAACAAATAAACAAAAAAATAAAAACAAATTCAAGAATTATTTAAAAAAAACAAAAAGAGATAGAAGCGCCTACCCTGGTGCAGATTAAACTTTGGAAACCATCTCAGGAGACTTAAAATTCAAATTTCACAAGTGTGTGTGTAACATATGCAAACTCAAATGCTGAAACCTTAATCTTCCAGCTTCTGTTCAGATAAATTATATATGGCAAACAGCTTCTGAACAATTTCTGACTGTGCAGGTATTTCTCATGAGATCAGCCTATGGAAAACAATCCAAATCAATTTGTCATATATCAATACAATTTAATAAATTAAGACCTTCACTGTACAGATGAAGTGTCTCATAAAAACAATTAAAAATGAACAATCAATAAAAAAAAAAAAAAAAATATATATATATATATATATATATAAGATGTGCTTCACTCTTCTTCAGAGCTTCCTCAGTAATCTCATCATCCAATAGGATGAAAGGACATAGATTCAATGAAATATTATATGAAATAAAACATATTTTTTTCCTATAGAGAAATATAAATCATTTGAAAAATATAGATGTCATATAGTAAAAAAAAACAAGAATTAACTAACATTAATAGGTTAGTTCTATGGACATGATAACCGACTTTGAGAGCAATCTCGTTTAGCTCACTTGTGCCCCTCACAGGGAGAAATATCCTGTAGCATATCAGTCTGGTCTCACTCAAAAGAGTGACCCAGCCCCGAAATACCAGGCAATTCTACCCTGAACAGGAGAAACAGCAAACCCCACACGTATGTTCCAGCATTAGTTGGGCCTCATTAGTAGATTGTCACCCTTAGGGAGACTAAGCCCCAAGGATCATTTTCATAACAAACTAGAGGTGCTCTGATGTGCAGCTTCATTTGCTGTCTTAGGGCCTCATTCAATTGCGATTTGGTCAATTGAATAGGGCTATAAATAAGCACATTGCATTTTTTTTACAGAAGTATTTAGTTAGTGAAAACCTTGCTTTTGGATAGAAGTTCACTTCTTTCAAAAAAATATGTTATGTGCTTTTTTAGAGCCCTATTCAATTGGCCAAATTGGAATTGAATTAGGGCCTTACAGTTTACATCCCATGAGCATGTTTAAACATCACATATATAGTTGTGAGCGTACGGGTCGTTGCTCACGCTTGCGGGCTCACGTAGCAAGCCCGCAAGAACTGCGTCCCTCGCGAAGCGAGGGACGCAGTTCCCCGCAAATGCGGGTCCTCGCGAAGCGAGGGCCCGCATTTGCGGTGATGGAGCATCCCAATGTCCCCGCAAGGGTCCGCATTTGCGGAGGTGGAGGCTCAACGTCGGCTGTGTTAACACACACATACACACACACGACTTTTTAACAGAATAAACCCAACCGCCCAGCCAACAAAAACCCAACAACGTCCCCGCAAATGCGGATCCTCGCGAAGCGAGGGTCCGCATTTGCGGTGGTGGGAGCATCCCAACATCGGCTGTGTTAACACACACATACACACACACACAACTTCATAACAAAAAAAAACTCAAAGTCGCCTCACACCCGCTTACACCCAGACACACAGACGCAAGACTTAACAAAAAAACAGTAAAAAAGGCCCTTCACACGCTCTTAACACACATACGCACGACTTAGAAACAAATACACTGCGTCGTACACGTAAAAGCTAACTGCGTATATCGCAGAAAAATACGGCAACATCGCGACAAAATACGGCCGCATCGGAAAAAAATACGGCCGCGAAAGACCCATTCTAACCGCCGCGCATCAAAACATCACAAACACAAAAAATAAACACAACAAACACATAAAAAGCTTACTTACAGCACGGGGGGGCATCCGGCACCTCCAAAAGTTCATTTACACGTCCATTTAAGTCCAAAACAAAGAGTTTAAACGGCCGAAAATCGGCTAAGCGAGAGAAAAAATGGCCGCCGAACAAAACGAAAACGAGGCTCCAGACGTAACTACACTACACTTACTCGCAATAATGAAACACATACTATGCAGAACGGATCACACTCATATTAAACACCATTTTAACCACTACTACGCACAAAATGGCGGATGGAACGCAAATTGTAAGCTGGAACGCAAATAGCGCATGCGTATTGCGTTCTAACGGTCTAACTTTCCAGAATGTTCTACAAGTTTATAAATACTGCCTATTTGACAGAGAAAAATACATTTCTCCTCAGGTGATGAACAGAGTGACTTCAGACATAACTGCTGCTAAAACTTGAGAAGACAATTCTTTCCTAATTTAATATTTTACATTGTGCAAATTACAACTGAGAGGTAAGCTATAATATATTACATTTTATTATCAAGACAGGACATCAAAAAAAAATAAGAAAAAGAGGTTTATGTATACTGACATGTGACACGCACATATATGCGTATAATGTATACTGACAAGTGACACGCACATTTATGTGTATAATGTATACTGACATGTGACACGCACATTTATGCGTATAATGTATAGTGACATGTGACACGCACATTTATGTGTATAATGTATAGTGACATGTGACACGCACATTTATGTGTATTGCCCCTGCAACAAAATTATCTTAAAACAAACTAATTAAACAACTACATTTAAATTACATTAGAAAAAAATAAGTTGGGACTATTAAAATATGAGTCATGTATACTGATATGTGACACGCACATATATGTGTATCATCTATAGTCACATGTCACACACACATTTATGTATGTTTGCCAAAAATAAAAATAAGGTTAATTTAACAATTAAAATATGATTCATGTATAGTGATATGTCACACGCACACAAAAAAATTACTTTCAACTATGGAAATGTGCTTCATGTATGTGACATATGTGTGTAGCCCCAACCAAAAAATAATGTTAATTGAAAATAATTACAGAAGTATATTTCAATGAAATTAATTTACTGCAATTCAATAGATCACCTAAAGCTCAATCTTTCTACTTTTTTTAATATTCAAACAGACTCTGCATCAACAGCGTCTCTCAACAATTTGCACCGTGCATTGTGAAGCACAATCCCTTTTAAAGAACACCAACAAAGAAGAAGAGGTAAGATACAAAAATACTTTAAATGCTGAAAAGGCCATGCTTTGTTAAATACAAATAAAAAATTCTATAATTCACTATTTCACTTTATTTTTCAAACAGACACTACAAGAAGACCGGCGGATAAAGATTGCCAGAAGGGGACCCTCTGTCATTCCACACTTCAATCAAGGTAAAGTATTAAGTATAAAAAAGAACCGAACCATGAGCCTTATTCAATTGTGAGTTGGCCAATTGAATAGGGCTCTATATAAGCACATAACAGATTTTTTAGACAGACATTTTTAGTTACTGAACTTCGATACTAAATAAAGGTCTTCATAACTCAAAACTTCTGTCAAAAAATATGTTATGTGCTTATATAGAGCCCTATTCAATTGGTCAAAACGCAATTGATTCAGGACCTAAATATGTTTAATGGCCGAGGGCCTCATTCAAATGTGATTTGCCCATTTCAATAGGGCTCTATATAAGCACAGAGCATATTTTTGAACAGAAGTTTTTAGTTAAAAACTTCTGTAAAAAAAGATGCTCTGTGCTCATATTGAGCCAAATTCCATTGCGAAAAACCAAATTCAATGAGGCCCTCACAATATAACAAATCCAGCAACCAAAGGCCCTCATTCAATTGATATTTTGGACAATTCAATAGGGCTCGAAATAAGCACGTTTAGAACCCTATTGAATTGGCCAAACTGCAATTGAATGAGGGCCAAAGTATGCAACATATGGTACACACAAACTGGTACACACAAAACAGGATTGTAACAAACACATAGCAAACTAAATTCATATTCTTTTTGTTTAACAACCTATAACCATTAGAAAAAACACTACATAAGTATAACAAAAGTGGTGCCCATCAAACAGGATTGTACGAAAACTCACACAAACACATAGCAAACTACATTTAAATTCTTATTTAATGTTTAACAACCTATAAGCCTTAGAAAGAAGCCTAAATATGCATACCAACATTGGTGCGCACCAAACAGGATTGTATGAAAACTCACACAAACACATAGGAAACTACATTTAGATTCTTATTTTATGTTTAACAACCTATTAGCATTACAAAACAACATTAATAAGCATACCAACAGTGGTGCGCACCAAAGAGGATTGTATGAAAACTCACACAAACACATAGCAAACTACATTTAGATTCTTATTTAATGTTTAACAACCTATTAGCATTACAAAACAACATTAATAAGCATACCAACAGTGGTGTTCACCAAAAAGGATTGTATGAAAACTCACACAAACACATAGCAAACTACATTTACATTCTTATTTTATGTTTAACAACCTATAAGCATTACAAAACAACATTAATAAGCATACCAACAGTGGTGCGCACCAAAGAGGATTGTATGAAAACTCACACAAACACATAGCAAACTACATTTAGATTCTTATTTTATGTTTAACAACCTATTAGCATTACAAAACAACCTTAATAAGCATACCAACAGTGGTGCGCACCAAACAGGATTGTATGAAAACTCACACAAACACATAGCAAACTACATTTAGATTCTTATTTAATGTTTAACAACCTATAAGCCTTAGAAAGAAGCCTAAATAAGCATACCAACAGTGGTGTGCACCAAACAGGATTGTATGAAAACTCACACAAACACATAGCAAACTACATTTAGATTCTTATTTTATGTTTAACAACCTATTAGCATTACACAACAACATTAATAAGCATACCAACAGTGGTGCGCACCAAACAGGATTGTATGAAAACTCACACAAACACATAGCAAACTACATTTACATTCTTATTTTATGTTTAACAACCTATAAGCATTACAAAACAACATTAATAAGCATACCAACAGTGGTGTTCACCAAACAGGATTGTATGAAAACTCACACAAACACATAGCAAACTACATTTAGATTCTTATTTAATGTTTAACAACCTATAAGCCTTAGAAAGAAGCCTAAATAAGCATACCAACAGTGGTGTGCACCAAACAGGATTGTATGAAAACTCACACAAACACATAGCAAACTACATTTAGATTCTTATTTTATGTTTAACAACCTATTAGCATTACAAAACAACATTAATAAGCATACCAACAGTGGTGCGCACCAAAGAGGATTGTATGAAAACTCACACAAACACATAGCAAACTACATTTAGATTCTTATTTAATGTTTAACAACCTATTAGCATTACAAAACAACATTAATAAGCATACCAACAGTGGTGTTCACCAAAAAGGATTGTATGAAAACTCACACAAACACATAGCAAACTACATTTACATTCTTATTTTATGTTTAACAACCTATAAGCATTACAAAACAACATTAATAAGCATACCAACAGTGGTGCGCACCAAAGAGGATTGTATGAAAACTCACACAAACACATAGCAAACTACATTTAGATTCTTATTTTATGTTTAACAACCTATTAGCATTACAAAACAACCTTAATAAGCATACCAACAGTGGTGCGCACCAAACAGGATTGTATGAAAACTCACACAAACACATAGCAAACTACATTTAGATTCTTATTTAATGTTTAACAACCTATAAGCCTTAGAAAGAAGCCTAAATAAGCATACCAACAGTGGTGTGCACCAAACAGGATTGTATGAAAACTCACACAAACACATAGCAAACTACATTTAGATTCTTATTTTATGTTTAACAACCTATTAGCATTACAAAACAACATTAATAAGCATACCAACAGTGGTGCGCACCAAACAGGATTGTATGAAAACTCACACAAACACATAGCAAACTACATTTACATTCTTATTTTATGTTTAACAACCTATAAGCATTACAAAACAACATTAATAAGCATACCAACAGTGGTGCGCACCAAACAGGATTGTATGAAAACTCACACAAACACATAGCAAACTACATTTAGATTCTTATTTAATGTTTAACAACCTATAAGCCTTAGAAAGAAGCCTAAATAAGCATACCAACAGTGGTGTGCACCAAACAGGATTGTATGAAAACTCACACAAACACATAGCAAACTACATTTAGATTCTTATTTTATGTTTAACAACCTATTAGCATTACAAAACAACATTAATAAGCATACCAACAGTGGTGTTCACCAAAGAGGATTGTATGAAAACTCACACAAACACATAGCAAACTACATTTACATTCTTATTTTATGTTTAACAACCTATAAGCATTACAAAACAACATTAAAAAGCATACCAACAGTGGTGCGCACCAAACAGGATTGTATGAAAACTCACACAAACACATAGCAAACTACATTTAGATTCTTATTTTATGTTTAACAACCTATAAGCCTTAGAAAGAAGCCTAAATAAGCATACCAACAGTGGTGTGCACCAAACAGGATTGTATGAAAACTCACACAAACACATGGCAAACTACATTTAGATTCTTATTTTATGTTTAACAACCTATTAGCATTACAAAACAACATTAATAAGCATACCAACAGTGGTGTTCACCAAAGAGGATTGTATGAAAACTCACACAAACACATAGCAAACTACATTTACATTCTTATTTTATGTTTAACAACCTATTAGCATTACAAAACAACATTAATAAGCATACCAACAGTGGTGTTCACCAAACAGGATTGTATGAAAACTCACACAAACACATAGCAAACTACATTTAGAATCTTATTTTATTTTAACAACCTATAAGCCTTAGAAAGAAGCATAAATAAGCATATCAACAGTGGTGGGCACCAAACAGGATTGTATGAAAACTCACACAAACACATAGCAAACTACATTTAGATTCTTATTTTATGTTTAACAACCTATAAGCCTTAGAAAGAAGCATAAATAAGCATATCAACAGTGGTGGGCACCAAACAGGATTGTACGAAAACTCACACAAACACATAGCAAACTACATTTATATTCTTAATTTTATGTTTAACAACCTATAAGCCTTAGAAAGAAGCCTAAATAAGCATACCAACAGTGGTGCGCACCAAACAGGATTGTACGAAAACTCACACAAACACATAGCAAACTACATTTAGATTCTTATTTTATGTTTAACAATCTATAAGCCTTAGAAAAAGGCCTAAATAAGCATACCAAAAGTGGTGGGCACCAAACGGGATTGTAGAAAAACACAGAAATAATGTCATTTTTTAGTTCATACAAATACATTCAAATAAAATTACATTTTCATTTTTATTTTATAACAGATACTGCGTCAAGAACATCGGACCAGGAGTTTCAACGGACTTTCAACAGAGGACCAGACCATTGGACGAGGACTTTCAACAGAGGACTACACCATCGGACGAGGACTTTCAACAGAGGACTACACCATCGGACGAGGACTTTCAACAGAGGACCAGACGATTGGACGAGGACTTTCAACACAGGACCAGACCATCAGACGAAGGCTTTCAACACAGGACCAACAAAGATTCTGCTTCAAATCAAACTTCAACCAAGGTACAGTATAACAAGTAAAAAAAGAGAAAAATTAATTAATATTCTTCTTTAATGTTTAACCCCCTATAAGCCTTAGAAAAAAGCCAACAGAAGCATACCAAAATTGCGGCGCACCAAAAAGGATTGTAGAAAAACACAGAAATAATGGCATTTTTTCATTAATACAAAGACATTCAAATAACATAACATTTTCATTTTTATTTTATAACAGATACTGCGTCAAGAACATCGGAACAGGAGTTGGAACTGAGGACCACACCAGAGGACGAGGACTTTCAACAGAGGACTACACCATCGGACGAGGACTTTCAACACAGGACCAGACCATCGGACGAAGGCTTTCAATACAGGACCAACAAAGAATTTTGCTTGAAATCAAACTTCAACCAAGGTACAGTATAAAAAGTAATATCTATCATCTATCTCTTATTTGTCTTTTAGGGCCAATAATCTTTAACAGTAAATACAAACTACAATGTAAACTTAAAAAATAAATTGGCATAGTCCAAAAAAGTCTAAAAACACAGAATTTATACAATTTGTCATTGTAACATTCCAGTCCTAAACCCTAATTTAATTGCCATTTGACAAATTGAATAGTGCTGTAAATAAGGACATAACATCTTTTTGAAAATACCTTTTTAGTTACTGAAACACTTGCTTTTGGATACATGTTTAATAAATAAAAACTTCTTTAAATAATTATCTGATGGCCTTATTTAGACTTTTATTCAATTGACCGCATTGAAATTGATTAAGTATAAAATGTTAACACACTATTGATAACTATTTGTCATGAAAAACAACTTAACATCTCAAAATAAACTAATGGTACATTATTTTATTTTTACAGATTAACATGGCTGATAACGAGAGTAAACAAGAAAAGAAAAGACGCCAAGCTAGAGAACGACGACAGAGAGCAGACAGCCAGCAGACACCGGAGAAGAAGGAAATTCGACGAGAAAAAGAACGCAAAAGAATTGCAAGCAAAAGACTGTCACTTGCAGAAATTAAAGATATGTCAAAAAAAGCAACAAAGAAAATAAAGCATTTAGAACCGTTTCATGAAACATTACATGACATTTTACCTCAAACAATACAACATATACCAAGAAAAGCAACGAAAAAAACAAAACATTTAGAACCTGTTGTTGAAACATTATATGACATTTCACCTGATGAATATGAAAGTCAAAATCCTATATGCTTTGCAAATTGTCCTCTACTCAAGTCTTTAGCAGTAGAGGTTCATAGTTGTGGGGACATGACTACTCAATGTCAGTTTTGTGAGGCTTATTATTTTAAACAGGAGAGACCCAGAGATGGACAATTTATTAGTTGTTGTCAAAAAGGCAAGTTCAAACTTCCAGAAAGGAAAGAATTTCCAATTTATTTACAAAATATTATGACTGAACCTACTTTTCCAAACTACAAAAATTTTAAGACAAACATAAGATCCTACAATAGTGCCATATCCTTTGCATCCATGGGGGCAACATTAGCTGCTAATGTACCAGGACATGGTCCTTACTGTTTTAAAGTCCAAGGACAAATTTATCATCGCACTTCCCATTTACATCCAGAGGAAGGAAATAAAAGAAAATTCGCTCAACTATATGTCCTAGATACAATGGAAGCTGTTGACCAACGTATGCAGATGGAAGAAAATAAAAAATGCTTACCCAGTGTTTTCATAGAGCTAAATAACATTATAGACAACAATCCCTACAGTAAAGCTTATAAAAAATTGGCAGAAGTAGAAAATGAACAACTACTTCATGCACAAACACATCAATTACCAATGCCGAAGGTTAATATGGTGCTTAAAAGAGACAGACATACTGATAAACGTCGTTATAACTTGCCAACATCAAATGAGGTTGCAATGGTGTTTCAGAATGATGAAGGAGAACCACCATTTCAAAGAGACATTCGAATATATCCTAGAAATGAGGACCAACCGTTTATTAATATGAGTATCTTAAGTCCAAATTTAGATCCAATGACATATCCCATCTTTTTCCCACACGGAGAAGCAGGTTGGCAACCAAAATTAACTCTTCCCAGTTACCCAAATGCTAAAGCCAGAATCCAAAATAATGTTTCTATGCTTGAATTTAAAGTAGCTCAAATTGCCATTCGCAATGTATTTAATCCGATTTTATGTGGTGGGAAACTAACACAACATTGGATTATTGATTCATATTTGCAAGTTGAGGCAAATAATTTAAACGTTATCAAATATCAACAAGATAAACTCCGTGTAGAACAATATTCTGGATTAATGGACTATGTTGCTGACGTGGCTACAAGCAGAGACATGACAGCTGGCAAAGCCATCATTTTACCATCTTCCTTTCAAGGATCTCCTCGGAATATGAGAGAAAGATACAATGATGCTATGGCTATTGTCACTAAATTTGGCAAACCCGATTTATTTCTGACATTTACATGTAATCCACAATGGCCAGAAATCACACAAAATCTACTTCTTGGACAAAGTGCTTCTGATCGACCAGATTTAGTAGCCAGAGTTTTTAAGATTAAATTAAATGAATTAATACGTGACTTCACTATAAATCAGTTATTTGGCAAATGTCTTGCTTATGTATATACCATTGAATTTAAAAAAAGAGGCCTTCCACATGCACATCTTCTAATAATACTTCAAGAAAAAGATAAATTAGATACTTCAGACAAAGTGGATGCAGTCATTGTTGCTGAACTACCAGATCCAGAACTATATGGTAGACTATATGAGATTGTTACTCATCGCATGATTCATGGACCCTGTGGTGACCTTAATCCACAATCACCATGTATGGAAAATAATAAATGTTCCAAAGAAGTTCCAAAAGATTATAGAGACAAAACCTATGCCAATTGTGATGGATATCCACTTTATAAAAGAAGAGAAGGAGATAGTGCCATTATTCGTGGAAAAAAAGTGGACAATAGATATGTAGTACCCTACAATCCACATTTACTCATGAAGTACAACGCCCACATCAACGTAGAAGCCTGCACTTCCATCAAATCCACTAAATATGTCTACAAATATATTTACAAAGGTTACGATGCAGCTACTGTAGTCGTCAAAAGTGCAGACAACCCTGAAAGTAGTGAGTTAGTACATGATGAACTTGCATCTCATGTAGATGCTCGCTATGTCAGTGCGCCAGAAGCTATGTGGCGGCTTTTACAATTTGAAATGCATGATAGATCACATGCAGTATATAGGTTAGCAGTACATTTGCCACAACGACATTTAGTCTATTTCCATACTGGAAATGAAATGAATGCATTGGCCCAAAGTGAAGATTGTCACACTACACTAACTGCATGGTTTGCATTAAATTCCACTGATGCTCAAGCAACACAATACTTATATATTGAAATTCCATATCACTATGTTTTTGTGAATGGATTATGGAGACCAAGAAAAACCAGAGGCAATAAAATTATTCCAAGAATTTACACAGTCAGTCCAAGAGATGTTGAACGTTTTTGCTTACGGATATTACTTTTAAATGTTCCTGGAGCACAAAGTTTTGAACACTTAAGAACTGTTAATAACATTGTATATGAATCCTTCCATTTAGCTGCACGACATAGAAACTTACTCGCTGATGATACAGTGTGGGAAAGATGTTTAGAAGAAGCAGCACAATGTCAAATGCCCCGACAGATGAGAGAACAATTTGCTTTTATTTGTATCTTCTCAAATGCTCCAAATGCATTAGCTTTGTGGGAGACTTTTAAAAGTAATATGGCTGAAGACTTTATGCGACGATACAATGAACCCATTGCACACTTAAAAGCGTTAATGGAAATCCAAGAAGTTTTAATTTGCCTGATCCAGGTCTTATAGATGACATTAACTTTGAAGACTATGACATTCAACTACAAGCAGAAAGAACAGAAGAAAGACTTGCAACTTTAAATACACTACAATTGCAAGCATTTCATGCCATTAAAAATGCTATAGATGGGGGGCGGAGCTTGCGTCTGCTGGTTCAGGACGTGTTTACTGGTAGCTCCTGATAGAGTGCTAGTAAATGGGCTTATAATTTGCCCAGGTGACAGCAATTTTTATTCTGAGTACCCTCAGAACATCGAGGGGAAGAGGAGAAGGCGACCCATACCCCGTGGGGCCCGTCAGGGAGAGAGCTGCAGGCAGAATTGGAGACAGGCCTCTCCCCAGCAGGCAAACCTGGAGTGCTGCCTCCCTGGAAGACCCTACCTTGTGGGGAAGGCCCCGGAGGCCCTGGGACCTGATCCGGATCGAGCAGGCTGCAGCTGGACCGTCACAGAAGCCCCAGGGTGACGTGGACGGCAGCAGCAGAGGTGGCAGGTGCAGGAAGGATCGGGGGGCGGCCATTTTGGAGCACCACGAGGCAGGCACTGCAGGAGGAGACCCACGCTCTGTGAGTACTGCAGGAAACCTCAGAGGTTCCCTAGAGACACTTGTCTGTGGCTGATTCCACAGGATATCTCTGGCCTGTACTGCCTGGCAGCTTCTGGAGCAGCAAGGTGAAGGTAAAAGGCCCATGAACGGGTGGTGGCCATTTTGTTTTTCTGGCCTATGAAGGGCACTCAGTTTCTCCCTACCCTATCACTCCTGAGGCCCAGAAATTGAGCTAATACTAAGACTCCTCTGCCACACAGTCTACAGGCTGCCACTGCCACAGAAGTATATACTGGGGTAAATCTGAACCACCTACAGCCCTTTTACCTTCAGTTTCAAAGGCAGTGATTTTACTGCTGACAAAAACATTGCATCTTTACTAACCTCAGGGGTCTGGCAGCCCCACTCCTACTATACTGGAGGCTGAATCCACTGTACCTTGCCACAGAAGTCCCAGCTGGTATCTTGGCTGAGTTTTAGAGTAAAAAAATCTGCTTCCAGCTATTGCCATACATCTGGTGTATAATATCTGACAATCTTGTATCACGCTGCCATCGTGTGGTCATTCAGGATAAGTGCAACTGCTATTTTTCTTTTTTTTTTATCATCAACCATTGTGAGCTTAGAACTCATTTCAGCACCTGCACTGAAAAGTTGGCACTGACTACTCCTGGTGGGACTCTGAAAAATACACAATCCAGATCTGCTGGGGGCACAGAAATGCGGAGCATATCAGCCTAAGGAGATGTAGTTGACGGGGCTGTGCACAGTTCCCGTCGGCAGGGTCTGAGAGATGCTAAGACTTCACTACAGAATCTAGATATGAACAGACAAGACAGACCACAATAGACCTAAATACTTGAGAGGAAAAAGCTAATACGGAGTGACCCCCCCAGTGGAATCCATCTGACGTCTGGACATTCAATGGCTACCCCGGGAAGAAGCAGCTCCATAAAAATGGTGAAGAACAAAAAATCTTTAACTTCCAAGAAAATTGACGAACATTTCAAGGCTTGGGAAACACGGGCGGCACTGCTGAAGAATCTTGTCTCAGAGCAATCTGATACCTCAGACTTGGATCCCCTAGAGGGGGCCCCACAGCCTGAGGTCTCCATCAACAGCAATTCAATGGCAAGAATTGAGGCTCTCCTGGCCTCCCACATTGATAGGGGGGTCACATCTTTGCAGAAGGACATACATGAGATTGGCCAAAGGACCCATCAACTTGAAGACACCGTTGACCAGGTGGTGGGGGCCCAGGAGAGAGACAGGGCCATCATCGCTGACAACACCTCCCGTATCTGTGGCATAGAAGATAAACTGGAGGATTTGGAGAATAGATCCAGACGATTCAACCTGAGGATCAGAGGCGTGCCTACGGCAATAGTCGACCTCCCTCGTTACCTTAAGGCCGCGATCGACGAGATCCTGTCAGGTCATCCAGACCACGAATGGGAAGTGGAGCGTGCACATAGAGCCCTTGGGGGAAGTCGTAATCTAGACCTTCCCAAAGACATCATAGTCAGGCTTCTACGCCAACAATCTAGGGACCTGATCCTGGCAACTACCCGCAAAAAGGCTATGATCATAGGCCCAGACGGGGCCAAACTTCAATTTTTTGCGGATCTCTCCCCTTCCACGCTTCAAAAACGGAGGCTGATGAAGCCTGCCCTGGAAGTCCTTCTCCGCCATGACATCAGGTACCGTTGGGGATTCCCATTTGCCCTAATTTTCTCAGTGGGGAGCACCCAGTATACAACGCGTTCTCTAGAAGACTCCAAGAGCTTCTAAAGAGTCTGGATCTTACTGGGGGGGACCCGACTTCGACATCACCTGCATCGGCAGCTTTATCTCTCCCGAAAAGACAATGGTCGGAAGTGACCAGGCAAAAGAGGCCCACTGACCAAGCCTCAAAAATCACTCATAGGCGTCCCACCCAGATCATGGACTTGTAAATGCAATAACTCAGTTAATGCCATCTCCAGAGACTTTCAATTAGGCTGGTCCGCTTGAAAAGGCAACAGGCTACCAAAGACTTATTTCCGCATCCACAGGAGTTACAAGGGCTTAAAAACACCATACCAAAATTCCTTGGTAGAGACTAACATGGAAGTCTCCTGGAACTGACCTAGCCTTTTCTCAGGACATTTTATTTTTCTTACTTTTTTACTTAGGTCCTCTAAGGAGCCTGGAGCCCTAAGCGGGGCCATGTCAACCAAAGACTTTTGAAATGTTGCTAACCCATGTTTTGTTTTCCTTCCTTTTTTAGCAGGTTTTAGCTGACTGATAAAGTTATAAGTTTTAATTTACATGCAGATAGTATAGTCAGTCCGTCAGGATCCTTCCTCACTGGACCGGGTCAAAAGGTTTACTTTGCTTTTAGTTCAGATAGAAAATTAGGTTGTTAATGCTTAAATAAGCTATTCAAGGTTCTGGCTTTATTCTGTTTCCTTAATGCTTCTCTAGATTACTTTTGCCTGTCCTTGCTGGCGGGAATTGGAGCAGGGGCCCTAGTGTTCTGAGAGGGTAGAATGCTTAAGACAGGGCGGGTGGTCTTGGGACAGCAAGACCTCTTGACAACAATTGTACTTTCTTCCCTTTGTGTTCTCTTCACTGCTGCTCTTCTCTTTGTCACCTATCAGCTTGGGTTCTCTTGCCCCTATACTCCCCCCTACTGTCTAACTGGAACCTGCCACTTAGTGCTTCCTAATACTTGTTATCTCTCCCTCTATGGCTGTCTAGGGGATTTAGAACCAAATCAGGGTTCACTCTACATAGCTGGGGTAGAGGCGGCGGCCTGTCTGCTGGACAGTGGGCCAAGCTGCCTGGCCTCAGAGAGTGGAGGACCTCTGGTACTATTGGAACGGATCTCTTTTCAGCCTAGTGAGTTGGGTTCTAACAGCTCTGAGACACTACCAGACTTGTCTGGTACTATCTTGCCTCCTGTAGATCTCTTGGGACCGCACCTGTACTACTTATACTCATGCCTCTTTTACCCCCACAGAGCTAAACATACTGGACCTCTTCTTGGCCGGGCTCAACCACTCCTATCCCCAAGAGGGGGAAATCCGCTCTGCACTCTCTCCTTGGCGCTCCTCCGGAAGGGTAAGGCTACGCTAATGCATCAGATATATACACCTCTAGTTTACCCATGACCACACCGATGACAATACTTACCCATAATGTGAAGGGTTTCAACTCCCCCTTCAAGCGAAGGAAGGCTTTCCTTTATTATAAGACCCTTAACCCCATGGTGATCTTCTTACAGGAGACACATTTTGCCAGGAATAAAGTCCCAACCTACCTTGACAAAAATTATCCTCATTTTTATTACTCTACCCAGGTCTCCAAAAAAGAAGGAGTTGCAGTTTTGCTCCATAAGAGCCTCCAATTTCAATTAACAACTAAGATAGTGGACCGGGAGGGCTACTACATCATTTTAAAGGGGACGATTTTGGGTTCTCCAGTTTCACTGGCCTCCTTCTATGCCCCTATGAAAACACCACATAAGACCCTGATCAGATTCTTAAGGGTTCTGGAGGGGGGAGAATGGGGCAAACTAATTATAGGAGGGGACTTTAATCTGGTATTAGACCCAGTGGCAGATAAATCTAAACCTCCACAAGAAGATCGCTACTCCAAAAAAAACAGGCAAATCTTAAAACTTCTGAACTCCTTAGACCTAGTTGACGCCTGGAGAGGTCTGCACCCAAGAGGGAGGGATTTCACTTTTTATTCCCCCACCCACGGGACTTATTCGCGTATAGACACAATATACATATGTAATTCGCTTCTAGATAGCTCAAACAAAGCGGATATAGTTCCGTGCACTTGGTCGGATCACGCGGCGGTCATACTTGAGGTAGACCTGGGAGTTCAATCTCGGGTGCCCTATACCTGGAGACTTAATGAATACCGGGTATCGCAATCCGGATTCCAGGAACAAACTGAGAGGGAGTTGGCAGAATTTTTCGAGTCCAGGGGCGGGATGGGTTTGGATGACGCACAAAGCCTACATCAGGGGGGTGTTTATCAAGCTAGCCTCCCAACATAGGAAACAGAACAGGCTAAAAGAAAATGAGCTAACAGAGAAACTAAATCAGTTAGAGCGGCAACATCAGCTTTCTCCCTCGATAGCTTTAAGGAAACAGATAGATAGAACAAGGCTAGAGCTGGATAGTATACTGACCATAAAAACGGATAAGGCATTAAGGAGGACTCAACATTTGTTTTATGCCAAGGCGAATAAACCTGACAAGCTACTAGCAAGGAGTTTAAAAACTAAATATGCCCAAGCCAGGGTATCCCAAATCAGAAATAGGAAGGGGGATCTCACCTACAGCCAAAGCGAAATTCAGGAGATCTTTAGGGATTTCTATCAAAATATTTACTCCACTCAGAAATTGGCCCCAGAGAATGTTATTCATTCCTATCTAAACTCCCTTGATTTGCCCCAGATTTCACCTTTGGACTTACAAAACTTGAATAAAGATGTTACTGTCAAAGAAATTCTAGATGCCATTAAAGAACTGAAGCTAGGGAAGTCCCCCGGCCTGGATGGGTTCACTAACATCTATTACAAAAAGTTCTCAGAAATTCTGGCCCCACATTTATGTAGTCTATTCAATTCAATTCTAAGAGGAGAGACGACTCCCCCTGAGCTGAACCATGCGGACTTGACGCTCTTCCCTAAGGAAGGCCGAGATCCAAAGGAAGCTAAAAATTATAGACCAATCTCGCTTCTTAATGGCGACGTTAAACTGCTGGCCAAAATTTTCTCCCAGAGGATCTCAATTTTCCTACCCGCCTTAATACATAAGGACCAATCAGGCTTTATTTCAAACAGGCAGACTAGTGACAACATTAGGAGGACTCTAAATGTTATTCATTTGGCTAGGTCTAGAGGTCTCCCTGTGTGCCTGCTCGCATTGGACATCGAAAAGGCGTTTGATACCCTGGAATGGCCCTTCCTATTCGCCACTTTGGCAAAGTTTGGGTTCAGAGGAAACTTCCTAAACCTATTGCGTACATATTATACACTTCCCAGGGCCACATTAAAACTGCCTGGTTCCCATACAGCCAGCATTAAAATCGAGAGAGGTACGAGACAGGGCTGCCCTCTGTCTCCTCTTCTTTTTGCTCTGGCCATTGAGCCTTTGGCTCAAGCGATCAGAGCTAACTCCTCTATAGAGGGGGTGCGGGTGGGGCACCAGCATCTAAAGTGTTCCTTGTTTGCTGATGACCTTCTCTGCACTCTCTCGAATCCTAGCTCCTCCGTAGGCGCCCTGATGGACACGATAGGGGTCTATGGCAACTTGTCAGGCTTGAGGCTAAACCAGGACAAGACAGAAGCTTTGAGTGTTGGGATCCCTTTGGATATTCTGAACCACCTGAAGGGAATTCATACATTTCTATGGCCCCCCTCACACATCAAATATCTAGGGATTAACTTGACCAACTCATTAAATAATATGTATAAGGCTAACTATCCACCTCTCTACAGGACTCTGCGGAGAGACCTGGAAAACTGGAATAAACGGCATATCTCATGGACGGGTAGAGTAGTCACGGTTAAAATGAACATATTGCCGAGGCTGCTCTATCTTGCCAGGACGCTGCCAATCCAGGTAAATAATACAGAATTGGCCCGCTTCCAGACACAAGTATTTCGGTTTATATGGAGAAATAGACCCCCTAAGATAGCGAGAAAAACGATGTATGTACATAAATCCAAGGGGGGCCTATCTTGTCCTAATTTCCTGAATTACTTCAGAGCAGCCCAGCTTGCCTCTGTCCCCCTAGCTCACTCCATTCCACTCCAACCAAAATGGGTCTTTGTAGAGGAGTTGCAGATGGCCCCGCTTACGTGGGGTATTATCCTGTGGGCTCCAGGTGCAAGCGCTTTCTACTCTAGAATACAGAATCCCATAACTAAATTTACACTAAGAGTTTGGATCTGGGCTAGGAGGAAATACAAACTAACTCACCCGGTATCTCCCCTCACATCAATCTTTACATCACCCTCCTTATCAACCACCATCACTGCAGAGTCCAAGGAATATTGGACTTCGCATGGTCTAGATAAACTGGGGGCTTGGTTTGAGGGAGGTTTGATGAGAACTTCAGAATCTATGATTAGGAACTTTGAGGTACCACACCGGGAACTTTTCAACTACATTAAAATAAGAAGCTGGATTGAAGAGATACAAAGAACCCATGGGCCCCCGAGGGACTCTTGGATGTCGGTAGTGTGTAAAAGTGAGGTCCTGTCCAAAGGAATTTTAGGGTCAATATACAAAATCTTCAATAGTCCACCAAGCACTTGGAGGCCTTCCTTTGTTTCGAAGTGGGAGTGGGACCTAGGACAAAATTGGGATGGGAATAAATGGGCTGAATCCTTATCGAACCTATCTAAGGGTTCATTTAATTATAGTTTGTTAGAAACCTCTCTTAAGATTTTACACCGGACATACACAACTCCAGTTCGACTAAATAAGATATCCCAAACAATCCCAGATAGATGTTTTAGGGGGTGCCAAGGTAGGGGAGACTTTATACACACCTGGTGGAGCTGCCCTAAGGTATTTAAAATTTGATCAGAAACGACCAGTCTAATCTCAAGAACACTCAAAACCCCACTCCAACCATCAATAGCAGTCTGTCTCCTGGGAGCTCGCTTCTCAAAACTGGGAAGGGAGGGGAATAAATTGGCCCAATTGATATTTCTAGCAGCTAAGAATACCATCGCAAGACGATGGAAGAGCAGGGACATTAATTTCTAGGAAGTAACAAACAAAATAAATTTTATTTGCATCAATGAGAGGATGACCCACATCATATCAGATACACATCACTGCTTCTTGGAGGTTTGGGAACCCTGGATCTTATTCACAAATAGTAATATATAACAACTAAGTTAAGGGAACACATTAAAGAAGCCATTCCTGTTGAGCGGCTGAGGAGTGGAGTGTGGAGCGGACGGGAAGAAATGGTGAGAGGACCCTGAGAGATATCTCTTCAGTATTCCAGAGGTACAGGGGGGGAGGAAGGTTACCTTAAGATTGGTTGAACGGGGAATTGCTGGGGGAAGACACTCCACCATATGTTTTGTACAATGCTACTTGTTTTCTCTCTACTTTATTTTTCTTTTATCATATTTCTTGCTGCTCTGGTTCATCTATGGAAATGTGAATTTCTGCAATTTGAACAATGTGACCTTATAAGCTGTATATATTGCTGAATCTAAAGAAACTAATGTGAATATATTTGGACAGAATCACCAAAAATACGAAAAAAGAGTTGTAATGGAGTTTTTATTTAAATGGAATGGTTTCAACATGTTAGCAATACGATGTTAGTTATAAGACAACTTTTGGTCTATGTTTTTCATTATTCTTTTTTGTCTTGTCTTTGCAATTCCAGAACTTCTCAATAAAATTTATGTTATAAAAAAAAAAAATGCTATAGATGATGACATGGTGACAGAGCGTTATTTCTATCTTGATGGACCTGGCGGATCAGGAAAAACATATTTGTACAATTTATTAATGAGTTCAGTACGAGCACAAGGAAAAATAGCAATGGTCTTTGCCACTACTGGAATTGCTGCACTTTTATTAGAAGGTGGAAGAACTGTTCATAGTGGATTTAAACTGCCAGTGCCTATTTTAGAAAATTCTGTGTCAGATATTCGCATGACATCCTTACAAGCAAAGAAATTGAAGAAATGTAAATTAATTATAATAGATGAGGCCACAATGATGTCATGCTATGCCCTCCAATGTATTGACCGTTTGCTTCGTGAAGTCATGGATAATATTTTTCTATTTGGTGGAAAGGTAATGTTGTTGGGTGGCGATTTTAGACAAACATTACCTGTCGTTGTACATGGAAATCGAACTGACATTATCGAAACATGTGTAAAGTCAAGTACAGTATGGAAACATTTTACCCATCTTCAACTGCAACAAAATATGAGATCAGAAGGCCAAACTGATTTCAATGATTGGCTTATTAAAATTGGAGAAGGCAGAACAGAAAAAATACTACATTTACCTGACGACACTGTAGAGATCTTGTCAACAAGATATTATATCGGCTATATTTGAAGGGAGCATAAATAACGAAGAATATTCCGAGCTTGCCAACCAAGTCATACTGACGTGTAAAAATAAAGATGCATTAATCCTCAATAATGAAATCTTAAAAAAAATTAATGCACCACAAAGAAATTATCACAGTGCTGATTCTGTACTTGCTGATGACAATGAAAGTCAGGCTAACTTTTCGACTGAATTCATAAACTCTTTAACTCCTTCTGGAATGCCACCACATATTTTGCAGCTAAAGAAAGGTGCATTTATCATGTTACTGCGAAATATGAACCCCAAAAAAGGCCTATGCAATGGCACAAGATTAATTGTTCAACAATTAAAGGACCATTTTATAGATGCTGAAATTTTAACTGGGACCCATAAAGGAGAGAGAGTTTTCATACCAAGAATAGATTTAGCCCCAATTGAATGTAGTCTCCCTTTTATACTTCAAAGAAGACAATTTCCCATTATTATGGCATTTGCCATGACCATTAATAAATCACAAGGTCAAACTTTCAAATCTGTGGGTATTTTCTTGGAAGAACCAGTTTTTGCACATGGTCAATTGTACGTTGCGTTGTCACGGTGCAAAAATCCACAGGCTATTAAAGTTTACATTGAAAACAATGAAAGTCAAGGTGATTTATTAGAAGATGGACGTATTTTTACTAAAAACATTGTCTACTATGAAGTACTATAACTTTGAAGGATACAAATTAAAGATGCCAAGATTTTTTTAAAGCATTGCAAAATACATAACAATTGGTTGTTTAATTCAGTCATAATTAATGGAAGTCATGTTTATGAATGATTCGCCTCACAAAATACTTGCCTTGCATTGTTAGTAAAAATTATGTTAAAATGTTAAGTCACTATGTTAATGTTTCTAATGTTACAAGTTTAAAAAATATATTTTCAAGTTATTTCATTCAACAGATTACAAAGTGGATGTTAAGAGGTCAAGCACCTTTTAAGTCACAATGTAAATATTGTCTGTTATCTTAAGATTACTACCTACATTAATGTTTATCGCCAGTTTATGTGCTCAGTAATAAATTACTTTAATTACGTACGTTTTAAGAAGAGTTTTACTGTATGCCTTCCTCTACATTCAATGTATATTCAAGTTAACAATTATTGTGATAGAAATTGCATTTTAATACTGATTAATTTAAAGGTCAATTGTTTTTACATTCAAATGTTAATACTTTAAATAAAAAATTAGGTTACAAAATGTATTCACTATGTTCCTGTTTATAATGTTCAAAATTATACCAATGTTTTGTCAACTTCTAAACTTACATAAAAAATAAAGTTAAAGTTTAAAAATATATACTTTGAAGGTTATTGCTTACATATATTTTAAACTTCATGTTAACATTTGCAACGTTTAAAGAAGGCTTTTTACTTTTTGCTTTCCTATTCATTCAATGTATATTAAAGTTAACAATTCTTCAGATACTAATTACATTTTAAAAAACCATTACATCAACATTTTACAAAAATACACGTTCATATTAAAATACTTACAAGTGTCAAAAATATATGTTAATAACTAAACAACTTGACAAACATATACATCACATTGCCGTCATTTTTTGACGGGCAAGTCGCTAGTTACAAATAAAATAGAGTTTTTATTAAAGGGGAGTGGAATTGTGAAAGAATTACATAGAATCCCTAATGCAGCATACATTAGATAACAGTTTAAGTTCCCTTTATGTTCAGGTAAACTAGTTCAATAGCATTGATTCTAAATATATATAAATATAGCACCTACATGAGATATTTCCTTACCGATTTCCTGCACATGGATTGTGGTATTCCCAGAGAGATATAAATACAGACAGAGCGTGAGGCGCTAGTAGTGATATATAAGCCATGACCTTTAAAAGTCAAGTAGTTTGACGTGAGACAATGTATCAGAAGTAATGAAAGCTGTAACACTGAAAGCTGGAATTGGAGCCAAATAAAGATTCCTCTCCACAATATATCTGTAAATAGATCAGACGGAAGCAACTGCAACTGGATGGAAGTCTGACATAACACAAAGTTACTAAATTATATGTAAATATGAATATTATTTGTTTAATCGATTATGAAATCGCCTTAAACTTGGTGCCTAAATATAAATGTGGATATTCTGTGATGTTTATAGGATAAATAAAAAAAGTGAAGTGCAAATTCAATATGGAAGTTGGAATTTATTGAGGATGTTATGTCATTAAAAAAAAGTCTCATCCATGTGTCACTGAGGTTGAATGGGATGGCATATGAATAGGATCTTTTGTTTGCAGCACACCAGGCACAATCATATCTCTGGTTGTGTTTATCCATGTTTTTTTTTGGCAAAAGATATTGGAGTTCCTTCTTCATTGGACTACAATTTGTCTGACCTCTCTGCTATGACCTGCCCATCTTGGGTGCACCTACATGGTATAGCTCACAGCTTCAAAACAAGGTAGAGATACCTAAATAACAATAGGATCCTAACCTTTATCAGAGAAAAGAGCAGAAGGACATAGAAACATTTTTTCAGAGAGACATCAATGTACATCCTCATATTGTCACACCCTGTTTTAGTTGGGAAAGGACGGAGAGAAAATAAACAAGGACATCAAGATGTATTTGTATCCTTAGTGGGTGTTAAGGTACGACACATAAACAGTTAACTTGCTGAATGACCATTTGCCTTATTAGAGAGTACATGACCACTGAAGTTGTTTGCAATAAGTTCTCAGGAAGGCATATAGAAGGTATATAGACCAAACGTGTCCTGTGTTTGTGACTCCATTTTAGCAATCTTGCAACCTTGCACGTACGTCTAATAATAATGCAAATGGATGGGCTGGATTAGTCCTCTATAATCTCCTGTGCCTTCTAAATAAATTAAAACAATTTCATACAACTTACCTTGGGTGGATTCCACATCAAGAGGTGTACTAAAATGAATATTATGATAAACAGGGTCAATATCTGGGGGAAGCATGGCAACATACAAACCCTGAGAATCAGGTGAAGGTGGTAGAGGCTTATAGGGGGAAAGAGACACAAAGGAGGGAGAGGTGGAAAGAGAAACAGGGGAGGGTGGAAGAGACACAGGGGAGGGGGGAAGAGACACAGGGGAGGAGGGAAAGACACAAGGGAAGGGGGAAAATACAGGGGAGGGGGAAAGACACTATGGGGGGAGACACAGGGGAAAGGGGAGGAGGGAAATAAACAGGGTAGAGGGGGTGACACAGGGGAGGGGGAAAGAGACAAAGGGGAGGAGAAAGAGACAAAGCGGAGTGATCAGGGGGGAAAGAGACACAGGGAGGGGAGAGAGACACTGGGGGCAGAAACACAGGGGAGGGGGGAAAGAGACACAGGGGAGGAGGGAAGAGATATGGGGGAAAGTGACATGGGGTAAGAGACACAGGGGAGAAGGAGAAGTAAAGGGGAGGGAGGAGAGGGAAAGAGACACAGGGGAGGAGAGAGATGCGGGGGAGACACAGGGGAGAGAGGCACAGGTGAGGGAGGGAGGAGGGGAAAGAGACACAGGGTAGGGAGAGGGGAAAATAGACATGAGGGAGGAAGGAGGGAAAAGAGACACAGTGGAAGGAGGAGGGTGGGAAATAGACACAGGGGAGGGGGGAAGATACACAAGGGAGTGGGGTGAGAAACAGGGCAGGGGGATAGAGACACATGGGATGGGGAGAGACACTGCGGGGGAGAGAGACATAGGTGAAGAGGGGTGAAAGAGACAAAGAGAAGGGGCGGAGACACAGGGGGGGGGGTCACAGGGGGGAGGCACAGGGAAGGGAGGGAGACTGGAAAAGAAACACAGGGTAGGGAGAGGGGAAAAGAGACATGAGGGAAAAGAGACACAGGGGAGAGAGATGGGGAAATAGAAACAGGGCAGGGCGGAGGGAAAAATAGAAACGGGAGGGAGGAGAGGAAGATACACAGGGGAGGGGGGAAGAGATACAGGGGAGGGGGAGAGACAGAGGGGAGGGGGAGAGACACAGGAGGGGAGGGAGGGAAAGAGACATAGGGGAGAGGGGGAGAGACATGGGGGAGAGGGGGAGAGACATGGGGGAGAGACATATGGGAGAGGGAAAGAGACACGGGGAAGGGAGGGAAAGAGACTTGAGGAGGAGGAGACATGGGAAAGAGACATGGGGAAAGAGACACAGGGGAGGGGGAAGAGGCACAGGGGAGGGAGGAGGTGGGGGAAGAGACACACAGGAGGGGGAGATACATGGGTGAGATACAGGGAGGAGAGGCACAGGGGAAGGAGGGAGGAGGGTAAAGAGACACAGGGTAGGTAGAGAGAAAAAGAGACATGAGGGAGGGAAGAGGAGAAAGAGACACAGTGTAGGGAGAGGGGGACAGAGACACAGGGGAGGGAGAGGGGGTATAGAAACAGGGGAGGGAGGAGGAGGGAAGAGAAACATTGGAGGAAGGAGGGGGGACAGACACAGGGGAGGGGGAAGAGGCACAGTGGAGGGAGGAGAGTCACAGGGGAGGGGGGAGAGACACAGGGGAGGGGGAAGGAGACACAGGGGAGGGGTGAAGAGACACAGGGGAAGAGACACAGGGGAGGGGGGAAAGAGACATGTAGGAAAGAGACATGGAGGAAAGAGGCACAGGGGAGTTGGGAAGAGGCATGGGGGAAGGAGACAAAGGGGAACGGAAGGGGGGTGAGACAGGGGAGGGGGGGAAGACACACATCAAATATTATCCAGTAATTTTTGATAGGCAAGTTACTAGTATACCTATAAAGGCGAGGATTATACCAAAACTGATCTTATGGCCTAGGGAGCCTAACCAAGAACCAAGGCCAAAGGATCAATCAATAGCCTTAAATTAGCCAGAGGATTGTTTCCTCATACATTGTTGGACTTCCTCTAACTCATGCAGTGCTGCATCTAAAACATAGCGGTTATCAATGATTGCGACAGAACATTGGGGGCCAATTACAGCGCATGTTCCTCTCTTGGCAGCTAACAGGTAGTCTGAGGCCATACAATTCTGATGAGTGTAATTAAATGCGGCATCTGCAGCCGGAACTGCACACTTAATCTGCTTAAATAACCTGGCCAAGCCTAGTGGAGCAACAATACTAAGATTTTGGCAATGGGTGTGTCTAAAAGGCCATCAGTAGAAAAATCATATTCATGTTTTAGACAAAGGTGGCCAGAGGAGAGTGAATCATAGAGAGCCATGTATGGGAGCAATAAACCTTAAAAGCAAGGGTCCTGATGGTCACAGGGAACAATTTTTGTGGCCCATTTTCCACAAAGCCAAGACATGCCCACTGGTAGATGTAAAATAGGATGGCATCTGGGAGGACCATTAAAGGAAGCAGATACAGTGTCTTTGATAGGGGTTTTGCCATCCAAGCAATAGTCTTGCATGGCCTCAGGGACATCCGTGTTACAGATAAACAATTGATATACCACAGCTAAATCAAAAGGATAATCAGGCGTACAATATTGGTATCTTGTAAAATTTCCTACAGCAGGTTGAAACAACACACCATGCCATAAAGCAGTTTTGCCAAATTCATTAGATATTATAGACATACAAGGTGTAGCAGCCATAATAATTCTGGGGGGATATATCTCATTGTATATACAGGCTATAAAACAGCTTATATATACATACATACAAACATAGAAAAATCTGGGGGAGATTTGTCTCCCCCATTGCCCCCAGTTCCTTCACCCATGCATATGATTGTAGGTCCAGTCAATTGGGGATATATTTTCCTTGAGCATTAATAAAAGTGATAAAAACCAGATGTGACCCAACTGATCAACCCATTACTGGGGTGGTCAGTGAAGGTTTCCTGGGTCCAATTTAGGATAGCAGAGTGTTTGACTATAGTGCCTTGCAAAAGTTTTCACCCCCCTTGGCATTTCTCATGTTTTGTTGCCTCACAACCTGGAATTAACATGGATTGTTTGAGGATTTGCATCATTTAATTTACAGAACATGCCCACAACCTTGAAGATTTTTTTTATTGTGAAGCAAACAACAAATAGGACAAAAAAAACAGAAAAATTCAATGTGCATAACTATTCACCCCCCTAAAGTCAATACTTTGTAGAGCCACCTTTTGTGGCGATCACAGCTCCATGTCGCTTTGAATAAGTCTCTATGAGCTTGCCACATCATACCACTGGGAGTTTTGCCCATTCCTCCTTGCAAAACTGCCCCAGCTCCTTCAAGTTGGATGGTTTTACGCTTGTGAACAGCAATCTTTAAGTCTGACCACAGATTTTCTATTGGATTAAGGTCTGGTGTTTGACTAGGCCATTCCAAAACATTTCCATGTTTCCCCTTAAACCACTCAAGTGTTGCTTTAGCAGTGTGTTTGGGGTCATTGTCCTGCTGGAAGGTGAACCTCCGTCCTAGCCTCAAATCACGCACAGAGTGGTACAGGTTTATCCCCATATTTTGCACAATCCATCTTTCCCTCAACACTGACCAGTTTCCCAGTCCCAGCTGCTGAAAAACATGGATGGTGTTCTTTGGGTGATGTGATGTGTTGGGTTTGCGCCAGACATAGCGTTTTCTTTGATTGCCGAAAAGTTAAATTTTAGTCTCATCAGACCAGAGCACCTTCCTCCATACATTTTGGGAGTCTCCCACATGCCTTTTCTCAAACTCAAAACGTGCCATTTTATTTTTTGCTGAAAGTAATGGCTTTCTTCTGGCCCCTCTGCCATAAAGCCCAACTCTATGGAGCCTACTGCTTATTGTCGTCCTATGTACAGATACTCCTGTCTCTGCTGTGGAACTCTGCAGCTCCTCCAGGGCTACCTTATGTCTCTGTGCTGCCTCTCTGATTAATGCTCTCCTTGCACTGTCCGTGAGTTTTGGTGGGCGTCTATCTCTTGGCAGGTTTGCTATGGTGCTAAATACAGGTATATTGTTGAGCAAAACCTGTACCACTCTTTCCATTTGGTTATGATAGATTTGATGGTGCTCCCGGGGATCATCAAAGATTTGGATATTTTTTTATAACCTAACCCTGACTTGTACTTCTCAACAACATTGTCCCTTACTTGTTTGGAGAATTCCTTGTTCTTTATGGCAGTGTTTGGTTAGTATTGCCTCTTGCTTAGGTGTTGCAGCCTCTGGGGACTTTCAAAAAAGGTGTGTATATGTAATGACAGATCATGTGACACACAGGTGGACATCATTTCACTAATTATGTGACTTCTGAAGGTAATTGGTTGCACCAGAGCTTTTTATGGGCTTCATAACAAAGGGGGTGAATACATACGCACATGCAAATTTTTTGTTTTCTATTTAAAAAAAAAAAAAAAAATATGGATATATTTTTATCATTTCACTTCACCAACTTAGACTATTGTGTTCTGATCCATCACATAGGGCCTCATTCTATTAGCGGCCGCAGCCATGGCGGGGCCGCAAGGACCCGCCGCAAGCTATTCTGCTATTCTATTCCCTTACGGCCGGAGGATCCGGCAGGCTTGCGGCCGGTGCCTTGCTATCTCTTGCGGCTGCTCGCGCCAGAGGAAAGCCTTTGATCTAAAACGGCCGCAAGAGTTTCGGCCGTAAGAAATTCCTATTTGCAATTCAATTGCTCCGGGAAACCTCTCTGCAAGGCTAAAAACGAGCCGCTGCTTACTTGCAGGAAAGAGGTCCCGCTAGCACCAATTAAGCACATAAAATAGCTCAAATAAAGCCATCCTGCACTTTGAGAAGACTATAAAGGGATTTTAGGTGTTAGAAAAAATAGCACATAATTACCCTATACTCAAATCCGTAAAATATTTTATTTTTAATATGCGTAAAATATCCATGTAAAAAGTCCAGAGTGCTTGGAGCACCTCAGACATGCCCACGCCGCAGCCGGAAAATAAACAGTTAATTTGAACTTGGGTTTGGGCTGATGTGCACGCTTGAGAGTGGGTTCCTTTTAATCCTCATGTCCCCCAATATGATCCCTAGCATTTACAGAGCTGTGCAGGCTTGAATTTATTTTTGAGTTTTTATATTTCACAGCTTACGGCCGGTTCCAAGATATGCGGCCGGCCGTAAAAGGAGATCCTTGCGGGGCCGTATAATAGAATCGGGAGTTAACTGAACCCCCGCAAGGAATCGCAGCCTTACGGCCGATTTACGGCCGCTAATAGAATGAGGCCCATATAATTTAGATTAACAAACATTAAACTTAAAACTGTAATGTAACAAAATAGTTAAAAAGTCAAGGGGGGTGAATACTTTTGCAAGGCACTGTAGATCAGCAATACCAGACAAATTAAAGGGGACTGGAGTCCTAAAAAATCTAGCATCCATACTAGGGGGTGTGCTTTCACAGATCCAGCAACTCTTATTGGATGGTTTTATCAACTGTGTTAATTGGTAGGTTTGATTACAAGCTTTAAGAAATTAATTATCATGATTTGAAGTATGCAAAATCTCAATATAATGTGTAACAAAAATTAATAGATATATAAGGACTATCAGGAAAGAATGTCCATCATGGACGCCCATTTCAGATGACTGCCGTGAATCCAAGTACGAGTCTCTTGAGTAATGGACAGCGGTCCTGGTTATGGCAATAACAGTCATTGGGGGTCCGTAGGATGTGTTCAGAGGCTTGTTCCATATGATCCTTTTCAACAGATCTCCAGGCTTGAAAGGGTACGTTGGTTCACCTGGAGGAAGAGAGAGAGCTACATTACTATAGATGATATTCAACTTATTGACCAGTTTATATACATACTCTTCCTGACACAGCTACAGGAAAAGGGTTTCCCATAAACACTTCAAAGGGAGAGAGACCAGTGGTAGCATTAGGGGTCATTAAAATTTCTGCCAAACTTTCTGGCAAATAACATGGCTAATTTCTAAAAGTGACATTAGTTCCCTTCCTCAATGTATCCTTAATGGTTCTATTTGTCCTTTCCACTTGTCCAGAGGACTGAGAATGGTAGGGAATATGGAACTTCAAATCAATACACAATAGCCTAGCAATTTCCTGAGTCACTTTAGAGGCAAAATGTTTCCCTTTGTCACTATTAATCTGTAAGGGACAACCAAATCGTAGTATAATCTCTGTGCATAAGACCTTTTCAATTACCTTTGCATTTTACTTTGCTATTGGAAAGGCTTCTACCCATTTAGAAAACACATCACAAATTACAAGAAGGTACATAAAAGGACCACTAGGTGGCATATGGGTGAAGTCAATTAGTAACTGTTGCATAGGGCCTTCAGGGGGTGGTAAGTGCTCATGCTGAACGTTTAGCCCTGTGTTCGTATTATTTTGAACACATATCAAGCAGCGTGACAACTGCTGTTCTATTAATATAGAAACATCCTTAATCACAAACCTCTTGCTCGGGTTACTCAGTGTATTTCTCTTGCTTAAATGGCCCAAACCATGAAAGTGTGGTACCAACCTGTCCTTCCTTATCTGACCAGAGACCATTAAGGTCCAGAGTCAGATCCTGCTGTTTCCAGAAGGAAAGATTGGTGTCAGTAGTGTAGTGTTGGAGAAAGGCAAGAGGAAAATCTGGAATAGAAGTGACATGTAGGAGAGAAAGTTGAGAGGAAACAGTAGATGAGTACAGAGGATAGAGAGGAGCATGTACAGCAGCTTCCTTAGCAGCAAGGTCTGCAAGGTTATTTCCTTGAGAACAGAGGAAGAGTCAGTAGAATGGACCTTACATTTGAATACAGTAATAGTAGAATGTAGCTGGATAGCATCAAGCAGCTGGAAAACAAGGTTAGAATGAAAAATACCTTTGCCATCAGCTGAAACAAATCCATGTAGTTGTAAAATTCGGCCAAAATGGTGCACCACCCCAAAAATGTATCGAGTAACAGTGTAGATGGTAACAGAGGCGACATTCCTTTCATAAGAGCAACAAGTAAAGTAGCTTAAGCTGAAATAAAAGGCAGGGAATAAGCTGCAAGGACCATATCTGGAAGTTGTACAACTGCAAAACCAGTGTGAAATTGACCATCTAAAGGGCAAAAACAGGAATCATCAACAAAAACAATTTCACCATCTAGTAAAGGGGTAGACTAGAGGTCAGCTCTGGGGGAAGTCTCAATTTGTATGTTGTAAGCACAATCATGTGCTTCTGGTGGAAGGACTGAATCTTAATGTGCAGATAGTAGCTTTCACAAAAGGTATGCAGGAACATGATGGTCAGGTGTATATTTGATAACAAGGTTAGAAGTGGCAGTGAGAATAGCTTCACATGCAGACATTCATTGGGCAGTCATGTGCTGGGTAGTAGAGTTGTGCTGGAGAGTAAGTACCTGGTGAGTAGTTTGTAGGGTGAGTGGGTGTGAGAGTACAAGAGTTTGGGATGACTCTACCATCAATGGCCCGCAAACAAGCAGGCATGCCTCGAACCACAAGGGGCAGGACTTTAGAAAAAATGCCACAGATCTACAACCCAATCCATGCTCCTGTGCCAGGACCCCCACCACTGTGTTGCCATCTTCCTTAACATAGAGATGAAAGGGTAGTTGATAGTACGGAACTCCTAGTGCAGGCGCTTGACAAAGGGATTACTTGAGGTATTTGTATACTTTTTCCATTTCAGGAGTCTATGACAGCACATCAGGAGCTTGCTGCAAAGTTACGTTGTGAAGGATGTTGTCATAATAGGAACAGTCTGAAATCCACTGGCGACAATAAGTAATTATACCCAGGAAGGAGAGCAATGAGTCCTTAGTCTTGAGTTTGGGTAGACATGTGAGAGCAGAAACATGTTCTGGAGACAGTAATCTTGGTCCATGGAAGAGGATTTAGTCCACATAGCGGACAGTCTGCTCACAGTACTGCATCTTGCTAGGGGATACTTTGTGTATGGGGGAATGTTGTAAGGAGAGGTAGTTGGAATAATGACTCCTCTAACCAACAAATCATCCATAATGGGCAAAATACCCTCCTCCTTTTCCTTGGACAGTGAGTACTGTTTAACATACACAGGAGAGACATCCGGGCAGAGCTTGGCCACAGAACAAAATCTGGGTCAGTGGGGGAGTTGGTAAATCATGCAATGAGGGGGGGAACTGGTCAAAAAGAGTGGACTGTGTCACAAAGCAAGGAAGATTGTCTAGAGGAATGTACCTTGATTGTATGCACAATGCTTCACCTACCAACCAAGTAAACATCTGTAGACAGCTGTTAACCAAATAAGCAACAGTAGGAGTAAATCAAATACTTTGGATTACCTCTGGGGAGCCGTCATTCAATTGTTCAAAATCTAGTGGAAAACATGGTAAAGGATTTCGCAGAGGAGTGAGAGAGGCAGTATCAGTAAGGGAAGGAGAGACAGTGTCAGTATAGGAGGTAGTAAGGTAGAGAGAGGATGAGGTAGGTGCCTCCTCATAGGCTGACAAACAGTTGAAATGGGGTTCCTTACGAGGACATAAGAGGTAAGGAGAGTCCAAGATAATGCCTCCTTTAGTGGCAACAAAAAGGTTAAGCTGCAATTTAGAAATCAAATCCCTACCCAAAAGATTTACAGGTCATTAAGGTGTGACTAGAAAACTGTGAATAAAACATTCCACATGCCCATCCGCTTTTGGTAATAGCATGATAGGCAAGGAGGGAGTAATGTGACATGGAACAGAGACAACTTCCACCAAAGGATTTGCCTGATTCGAAAGTCTCCCCTTTGTAAAATGTTTCAGATAAGGATGATTTGCTCGTGTATCAACAAGATCATATACCTGATCAGGCACTGAGAGAGATATTAGTGGCAAATCATCCCATCGATTAGACAATTGGAAAGGTAAAAGGTGACTGGGTTTATCCTCTGGCATCCTTATGGGCATTGAAAACCAGGGGGGGGGGCTGATTGTTATTTCTGCCCCAAGCAATGGGAAACTGCACTGAGTGATCCTTCTGTGTGTCTTGGACATGACGTGGAGCCCTACACTTCCTCTGCCAATGGCCTGTCTTACAACAATTAAAACAGGGGCCGTGCTGATTAGCTCTACCTCCGGAGCTATGTCTATTACCCCGAGGGTTTCAGTGATCTCTACAGTTGAGTCGTTATAACGATCTCTATTATTATTTTTTTCTGTGGTGCTCCCCCCTTGCCTATCATGCTATTACCAAAAGCGGATGGGCATGTGGAATGTTTTATTCACAGTTTTCTGTTCCTCTGACGTCCCCTATTATTAATATTATGATACATAGAGGTAGAAGAGGCTTTCTTTTTCTGTGGTGCTGTAAAAACTCTGCCTGCATTTTTAACTCTGACTACAATCCATTCTTGTGCATCTTTCTTATGTCAATCATCAATACATTGCCTCACAGCCTGTGACACATCAGGACGTAGATTGGCCATGGCATGTTGCACAAATAGTGCTCCCAGATTCAGGTTCAGTCCACATTCGTCCAACCAACATCTCTTAAATCTGACCAAAATGCCTGAAACTTCTTCATCTTCTTTCTGCTTACATACTAATGCGGGAGACACATTCTGCTTTTGCCCATGCATATCATTACATTTTTTCATTACCTTCCACATCACCTCAACACTGTTTGGATCACTCCATGGATTGTTACCAGTATCAGGGGAGTCATCATATCTTCCATCTAAGTATTGCCAATCCTTCCAATCTATCTCAAAACTTTTACTGCACCTGTCCAACAAAAATGTATAATCTGCTCCATTCATACAGAGTCCTTTAGTGGAGCGTTTCCGATAGGCTACAGCAGCTGCAGGATTTTTTATCAGATTTGGGCATCCTTTTACTATGGCGTTATACAATTTTTTTTTTCTAAGTCCTGTGTCTCAACTACTTGCAGCCTAAGGTGATCCCGCGTTTCCTAAGCTCTGGGAGGCTAAGTACTGCGTTTTTCAATGCCTCAACGGCTTGCCTTGCTTTGCGAGGCTCGCAGGAGAGCCTTTGGTGCTCAACTGCTCGTCTCACTATGCGAGGTGAGCAGGCAATGAGCGAATTCGGCGCTCATCTCCTAAGTGCTGCAAGTTTTAATGGCTCAACTGCTTGCCTCGCTATGCGAGGCTCGCAGGCAATGAGCACCTTTGGCGCTCATCAACTAAGTGCTGCGAGTTTTAATGCCTCAACCACTCGCACAACTGCTCGCATGACGACGTCTTGCTGTTTCACAATTATAATATGTGATTATAGAAAAATAATTGATGACATTGATATTTATTAAATGTGATAAACGAAAACAAGAAAATACATCTGTTTTGGCACACCTGAGAAAGACCAACCTCATAAGAGGTTAAAATAACAGGAATGAATAAAAGTTAATTCTTAATTTCTCTTTCTCACAAGATTTCTAAGGTGTGCCAAAACAGATGTCTTTTCAGATAGTGGCTGATAGAGCCTAGAGATAAGGAATAGAGGCAAAGGGAAAAGAATGGGCAAAGGAAGAGAGAAGAAAAGACAGCCAGAGGGACTCAATAAACAACACTTAAGTAGGTTTGTTCTATAGGCTTGGTAACCTACTCAGAGAGCAGGACATTTTTAGTTCACTTGTGGCCTTCACAGGGAGAAATCAGTCTGGTCTTATTCAAAAGAGTGACCCAGCCTCGAAATACCAGGCAATTCTGGCCTGAACAGAAGAAACAGCAAAGCTCAGATGTAGATTCAGCCTTAATTGTCCATCAACATTAGGATGTAGCTGCACTCCCTAAGGCAAAGAGTCCATGTCTGGAGCCTCCTATTACCCTTACGGTGACAAAACCTAAGCAAAAACAGACAGGGGAGTTCAATCTGAGAATGATTGTAGGGAAAAGAAAGAAATTATGGAACTATTGGGTGAATGTAGAGAGGAAATAAATGGATAGGAAAGGTGAAAATGGAGATAGGAGGACTTAAAGTGAGGAGAGGTGAGCAATAGAGGTCAGGGAGAAAGAAAGGTTAAAAATAGAGTAAGATCTAGAAGATAAGGAGAGAGAGCGAGAGAGAGAGAGAGAAAGAGAGAGAGAGAGAGAGAGAGAGAGAGAGAGAGAGAGATATAGGGGTTTTATTAACAGTTTGATTTTAAAAGCCAGAATTGAATCTTATGCACGTGAGAGTAATAATAATCACATTCAGCAGAATAAATAATTACAAAACAGATGCAGCTCAATACAAAATATATATTCTGCTGTGGAAATAATTTAAATAATAGGCTACAGTCACCGAAAAATACTTTAAGTCCCATGTTTCAGAGGTTGTTCATATCATCTACTGTACACATTTATATCTTTAATTTTATGTAAAATTTACTAACATGTGATGGGATCTCGCATCTTGAAAAAAGGGCTTCATAGAATAGTAGAGAAATTGAAAAAAAAAATCTTAGTAATGAGAAAGTGTTCCCCGGGTGAATATAGTAGAGTTTTGATGTTGTCTCTGTGAATGCAAATGTCATTTTATAAAATTAATTATTTTATTGAGACTGTTAAAGCTTAACCTGCAACCCAAATCACTGTACAGACATATAATATTTTATAGGACAATCAGATAACCATTTCACTCTCTCATATGTTTGTGTTAATGGCTCACTAGACACTTCACAGCTGTGGAACATGAATTTGATCTGCTATGAGTTGCCAATATGGTCCAGCAAACAGTTTATGTGACAGCTCTGAATGTGAATATAGCAGCTTGGGCTGGATTAAACTGTGTGTCTGACCCAGAGATCACTGGGAAACTCTGTCATATCATGGACAAAACACTGGCAGCTGAAGAAAAAATATTTATATTTAAAATTAAATGTGAATCCAATGGGGAAGGGCTATTCGCGCATTCTGATGTGGAGGGGGTACTCTACTGGAATAAGCACCTCAATGTACAGACAAATTGATACATGAAGAGATTGAAAAGTGTGAAAGAGAGAGACAAGAATAAGAAGAGTAAGAAAAAATCAAAATAGGCAAAGGAGGAAAAGGGAGAAGGGGCAGGGGTTAGAATGAGTGAAGAGCAGAAAGCATGCCAAAACAGAGAGACAGACTGATATACAAACAGAAACAGACACACAAACACTAATACACACACAAATTGGAATACAGGTCCCAAGGCATTGTAAACGATTTGTGAATGCTGTCTAAGGTACACTAGTGTTGTCCAAGGTTCTGAAATACTGAGCAAGGAGTGGTATACTAGTGCTGTCCAAGGTATTGAAGATAACGAGCAATGAATGGAATACTGGTGCTGTCCGAAGTCCTGAAAATATAGAGCAAGGGATTGATTGGATATTAGTGCTGTTTGTGGCCCGTAAAATACAGAGCAAGTGAAGTTATAGTAGTGCTGTCCAAGGCCCTGAAAATACAGAGCAAAGGATGGCATACAAGTTCTGTCCAAGGCCCTGAAAATGTTAACAAGGCATGGTAAACATTGCTGTTCTGACGATAAAGAACAATGGAATGTATACTAGTGCTGTCCAGGGCCTCGATTCAATTGAGCTATTGTTGTTTACGGGAGCCCGTAATGTTGCACATAAACTAATTTGCTATTCAATTGGCGTATTTTTGCAAGCTGCAAACGATCTACAGGTTAGAAGCTGAAAATCCCTGCGTTTTTACAACCTTTACTTACGCCCCATTTAAGCCTTTAACCTTTCAAGCCCGCAAGAGTTAAAATTCAAGCCCACAAATCGATAAAATCGCAAATCGCTATTCAACTGCTACAATTACCCAAGGCCACAATTGTTTTCAAACCGGCAAACGGCAAATGTTGGACAAAATATTACGGGTTCCAAATGGGACCAGCAAAGGGTTTCCATGACCAGTTACCGTCATACCTGGGATATCCCCAAAGCCCAACAAACCTCAAATAACGACATGACACCAATCTGGGTATAAAAACTGGCCACAGCTTTTTTATTAGACTTAACAGGTAAACCAAAACCAAATTTTAATTAACCAATATACCAACTAGTGCTTGCCCGCCCTACTTAGCCTAATACCCCTCAGGGGACCCCGTGCCCCTAGAGGCTCCTCCTCCTTCACCAACGTAGGAGGGCAAGCACTACCGCCCCCTGCTGTGACATATAAAACACGTACCATATATCTTACAAAACTTTTATGCATGTTTTTTTTTAATTTTTTTTATTTATTTATTTTGTATATATATATATTTTTTTTGAATAACATTCCAAGATAGCGAAACAAGAGGGAGGGAGGGTGGGAACTAACCTACAGCTCCAGCTTAGGCTCATGTGTGCTCACTGCCACACAAATCTCTTTAAGAAACTTCTGCTGAAACCCCTCCTCTCTCCCCTCTCTACCAATCAGAAACCACTCCTATCCTTTGCTTCCTTCTCTGGTCACCACCCACTCCCCTTCCACTTTGCTCTGCCGTGGGTTCATGACAATAAAAACACACCAATGGACTTTAAAATATGGAATGCAATGGAAGGCATTAGAATTCATTGCGCAACAATTCACAATTACCAAATTGTCCTTAAAAAATATTTTTTCTTTTCATATGTTGGAAAGGTCATGCATATGCAAATATGAAAAGTGTGGCTGCAAGATACTAAAAGCAATTAAAGACACACTACCTGATTACATTTCAACACAAAAACATGAAACTGCCCATTTTATCCTTTTCTCACTCACAGAGGCTCTAATGAGGACCCTAAACATACAAAGATCATCCTATATACATCTCATACTCATCACATCTTCATTGGGAACATAAATTGTGACCAAATTACACCTCCACATGAAATTTTGTTTTTTTTGGTTGTTCAGTCATTCAGTCGTGTTCGACACTCTGTGACCCTATGGACTGCAGCACACTTACTTATGTCTCTTTTTGCATCTGATTTACTCAGACATGTTAAGTGTGTTTATTTTTGGTGTGCAGTGAATTAGTACAGGTGAGAGGGGAGTTTTTTTGCCTGGGTTAAACTTGCATATAAGTTTGGACCTTGTGTGTGTGACTGTTTGCAAGAGAGAGTTCAAAGAAAAGGGTCAAATTGTAGTATTTTTGTAATTTGTAATTATGAGACAGTTCAGTGGCAACCTCACATGTATGACCTGCTGGAACAACTATCCAGGGTCCAAACCTCTGTGAGAGGTGTGAGCATGTTGCCACTCTGGAAGCTCAAATTGGAGAACTGGAGAGGAGAGTTGCAGCACTTAGTGATATTGCTCCACTGGAAAGGGAGCTGATGCTCACTGAGGACAGTTTAGCTGGGCCTAGCATGGAGGGAGGAGCTGGGGCTAGTGAGGATGTCCAGGGAGGTCACTGGGTTACAGTTAGAAGGGGAAGCAAGGAGACCAGGAGGATGCAGGCGAATACTGAGTTGGCAAACACCAACAGATTTTCCAGATTGAGTGAAACTGTTGGGGATGTCCATTCAGGAATGGCAATGCCAGATAGAGCTGTCCCCTCTAACAGCCGGGAGAACAGTTCTACTGGAGGAGTGGGAGGCCAGAATAGGCAGAGCAACAGACAGGTTTTGGTTGTAGGGGACTCTATTATTAGGAAGGTAGACAGGGTGATTTGTCACCCAGATCCCAGCAATCGAACAGTTGCTGTCTACCGGGTGCTCGGGTTCAGCATGTTGTGGATCTGGTATGGTATTATGTTTTTTTATTACTGATTTATGGTTCTTTGAGGACCTGTAGAACCGAAGTGAAACCAAAGGGTGGACATATGTAGCGTTTGTAATTTATGGTCCTTTTAAGACCTGCAGGGCTGCGGGAGGGGCGAACTCGCAGCACCCCGCATCACATAATCTAAATCAAATAACTTGTTCGGGACAGCTCTGTCTGTGTGCCTCCATTAACCCTGAGCAGCTGATACACAGTCCACTGGCATAAAGGCAGACTCTGTGTGTGTGTGTGTCAGTGCAGTGTTAGTCATGAGACAAGCAACTTGCGCTCTCAGCTTCCAGAAGTCCTGAGTATGCAAATTAGCTTCTGGGGGAAAAATCTGATTGGATGATACTTCCCCATTGACCTAAAGCACAAATGCTCGTTCCGATGCAGCAAGTGGCTGCAGCAGTGACACACAAGTTAGGCTTGGGTGCGTGGAGCATGGGGGCATGTAAGTTTGTGTAAACAAATATAAAAACAATAAAGTGAAAAATAAACAAACCAATAAGATAGCACATAACAGACAAGATTTTTTGATTATAACATAACTTGCTCTGCCAGGTGCAGCAGAGCAAGTTCTATGAGCTTACTATTCCTTTAATGACGAGGGACCAGCTGTGCTAGGGGAAAAGATGGTGGAACGGATGTAGGAGTTTTTAAACTAATAGGTGGGGGGAGGGACTAGATAGAAGTAATGGGCTAGTAAGTGTAGAGGGGGTAAGGAATGAATTAACTAGTCATGTGGGAGGAGATGGCCGGAGGGTTAGGAGGGATTTGTCTGTATGTTAAGCCTGAATTTAAGGCTATAGTTAGAGAAGATATTTATGCTGAAACAAGTGATAATATTGAATGTTTGTGGGAAGAGTTAAATAGCGGAGCAGCAAATTCCAAAAGAATATTGGTTCGAGTATGCTATAATCCCCCAAATACAATTAAAAGTGAGGAAATGCAATTATTACAGATTGGAAATACAGCTAAGCATGGGCAAGTTCTAATAGTGGAAGATTTTACCTACCCTGAAATAAACAGGATGAATGAGACCAGCAGTTTAGCTAATGGGAGCAGGTTCTTGAGTACACTCATGGATCATTATCTCGTCCAGGTTATAAAAGCAGCTATCTTGGATTTAGTCATCACAAATAATATTGATATAGTATCAAATGTTGAAATAGGGCAACCTTTGGGAAACAGTCATCACAACACAGTCTCATTTGAGATTAAATAAAAAAACAAAACTGTAAGCTGCCAACAAAAGTGCCGATTCTAAGGGCAGCAATACAACGTATAGGTTGGGACAGAGAACTGGCAGGTAAAACTACTGAATATAAATGGACAACGTTCAAATCCTTACTAAATATACATACACGTCGGCATATACCATATGCGAATAAAAGTAAAAGGAGTAAATTACATCCAACGTGGCTTAACAATATTTTAAAGATCAAGATATGGAGTAAAAAACAGGCATTTAAATTATACAAACAAGAGGGGACAGAGACTGCTTTACGTGAGTACAAGGAAACTTACAAGGCTTGCAAAAGAGCTATTAGACTGGCTAAAATCGAAAATGAAAAATTAATTGCAAAGTAGATTAAGACTAACCCTAAAAGACGAAGGCCAGGAAGGAAGCTAGAGGGAAAATTACAATGTGAAACAGGCCGTCTGATAATTAGTGACAAGGAGAAAGCAGATGAGCTAAATAGGTTATTTTCTTCGGTATACACAATACCAGTACCAGTGGTTAGGACACTGCAACATAATGGGCTACACTACCTTCACCAAATAATTGGTTAACACAGGAAGAGATACAGAAGTGAATGGCAAAAATAAATCTTTTTTTTATTTTTTATATTTTTTTATTAAGAGTATCAAGGTAATACAATAATACACATGTTTCAATGATAAAACAAAAATGATATAGACAATGTCCTTGAAAAATATAAACATACAAATAAATGACCTTTTAACTTCAATTATCAACTTTTTGCTTTCTCTCTCTTTTTTTGTTTTTTTGTTATATGAATTCAGATTACTTACATATAAAAATACAGGTTATCGAACTTGTAACCTAAAAACAAAGGAAAAAACACACCTAGGGTAAAGGGAAGGGGGGGAAGGAAGGACAGGAGAAGAGAGGGACATGGAAAATCAGGATCCACACCCTGATTGTCCTAAGAATTAGAGAACTCTGTAACTTTACCATCCGATCTTAAGGATCCAGGTGTCCCAGCATGAAGCCCATTTCTTGTATGATTGATTCAGGTCAGCTGAGATAACGCTCATATCATAAATGAACTTAAGCTTACGTAAAACTTCACTATATGTGGGTATTCCCGATTTCCAGGCTTTAGATAGCGTAACTCGAGTTGCCAAAAACACTTGGTGTGACAAAAGTTGAGCCTGGTTACTAAGGCCCTCTATGGGTAGACCTAAAAGAGCTTCTTCCGGTTTTTGGGGAATCCTACAATCCCAGAGTTTCTCCAAGATATCATATGTCTTCAGCCAGATGTGGGCAATCCTAGGGCAATCCCACAGGACATGTTTAAGAGTACCTAAATCAGTACACCCCCTAAAACAATTACCTTCCAAAGAAGGATTGGAAAGCTTCAACCTAGCCGGTGTTAGGTACCACCTCAAAATAGTCTTGTGTGAATTTTCCCTCAATATTACGTTCAATGAGGAGCCTGCCGCCTGTTTATGTATTTTATTCCATTGAGCCTTGTTTAAGTCAATGGCAAGTTCCGACTCCCAAGATTGTTGATGATGTAATTTAGGTGGTGTGGTCTGGTCTGTTAGGTAGTTATAAAGAATAGAGATATTCCGTCTGCCAGTCGGATTCTCAAGGCAACATTTCTCAAATGGAGTAGTCCTGGCAGCGGCATTACATTTGATTACTTTGGAGATAGTGACATGTATCTGGGACAAATTAAGCCATTCCCTTAATGGTAAATGGTGTTCTTCCCTAAATGCTGAAATAGACCACTGTCTATTACCCCTCAACAGATCAGCCACCACCGTAAATTTATTGTTTATCCACCACTTAAATTGTGAGAGTCTATCAATTAGTGCCGTTCTTTGGTATACCCACAATGGGGCTAACCATGAGCTTGTTTCAACCAGTGGGATTCTCTTGTTTGTCTGGGTCAGAACTGCCAGAGACTGGGCCATGCAGTTAGTAAAGGAGGCATTCCCCAACTTAGAATGTAAGCTACGCCAAATAACCTGTTTAATGTGGAGGCCACTTTGTTCAAAGATATTTGTTTCTATTTCTACCCATATTGGCACTTGTTCTTTACTAAACCATTTAGTGATTTGGGCTAATCTAGTGGCTTTACAATATTTTAATAGGTCTGGGAGGGCCAGCCCTCCTCTGGCCTTTGAAGCCTTCATGGCCGTCTTATTTATTCTAGGTCTTTTACGGTCCCAAATGAAGCGAGAGATTGCCCCCTGAATAGCCAAGATATCCTTGGAACGAACAGCCGTTGGAATGGTATGGAAGAGATACAGGAGCTTGGGCAAAATATTCATTTTGATAGCGTGAATCCTTCCTAACCACGAAATGTTGTATGAGGACCACGTATTTAAATCCATAATAAATTTTTTAATGAGCGCCGGGAAGTTTGCTGAGTACGTTAGGCCAGATTGTCTGGGGATAAAACCCCCTAGATATTTAATGTGGTTTTGGACCCACCTAAAGGAGAAGTTTTCATGATATTTGGGCTTTCAACTGCTCTGGTAAGGAGACATTTAGCGCTTCACTCTTACTCTAATTAATTTTAAAGCCAGAGATCCTACCAAAAAGTTCAAGAGAGTGGAACAGGTTAGGGAGACTGACTAATGGTTCGGAGACAGTAAGCATGACATCATCCGCGAAGAGGCTTAATTTATGTTCCGTCTCTCCCACTCTAACTCCCCTTATACTCATATTCTCTCTGATGGTTACCACCAGAGGTTCAATACACAAAGCAAAGAGGAGAGGAGATAGAGGGCACCCCTGCCGCGTCCCTCTCGTGATTTTAAGTGATCGAGATTTAAACCCCTTGTATGCAACATATGCTGTTGGGGCCAAATATAATGCTAAAATACCCTTCACTAACTTCTCGCTTAGGCCAAATTTATGTAGTGTCTCAGCCATATACGACCAATCAATCCTATCAAAGGCCTTTTCCTCGTCAAGGGATAACAGCATTAAGGGCGTATTCTGGAATGATGCTACATCAAGCAAGTCTATGATCCGTCTGGTGTTGTCTGGCGCTTCACGACCCTGGATAAACCCAACCTGGTCTGGATGTATTAGGCTCGGCAGCACCTGAGATAGCCTGTTCGCTAAGATTTTAGAGTAGAGTTTAACATCACAGTTGATCAAGGAGATAGGTCTATAACTTTTACATTGAGATGGGTCTTTACCCTCCTTAGGTATTACTATCACTTTGGCTTCCAGGAATTCTGCCCTCATAGGCTTACCAGACAAAAAATCGTTAAAAAGCCGCTGAAGATGGGGTGCTAACGTATCTATAAATTGCTTATAATAAAAATTTGTAAACCCATCCGGGCCAGGTGCTTTATGAGCCTTGGTCTCTTTTATAGCTCTCTTAACTTCCGTTAGATCTATGGGCCCATCTAGCAGATCTGAATGTCCGGAATCCAGTTTTGGGAGTTTAATGGAAGACAAAAAAGTGTCTATTTGGGTCATATGATCAATCGAGCCCGAACTAGCAGGTGCAGAATAAAGATTGGCGTAAAAATTTTCAAATGCCTCCGTAATGTCACGTGGCTTATAGATAATTTTATCATTCTCCATCTTTAGTTTTGGAATAAAAGAGTTTGCTCGTTGCTGGTTGAGCTTTCTGGCTAACATTTTATCTGGCTTATTCGAGAGTGGGAAATACTGAGATTGGGTTCTTTGCAGTAGTGTTACCGCTTTTTTACGTAAAATCTCCTGCAACTGTTGTTTGAGTTTAAATATTTCCGCCTGGGTCTCAGGTGGTCTCCTAGAGAGGGGGATTGCTTGAAAGGTCGAAATTTTTTTGTTTAGTATATTTATTTGGGCTAACTCTGTTCTTTTAGAGCATGCACCAATCTGAATGCATTTACCCCTTATCACTGCTTTATGTGCAGCCCAAACTCCATCTCTCTCTACTTCACCCTCACCGTTTAGATCAAAATAGTCTGCTATGGCGCTATGTATTTTAACTTTCGTGACTACGTCATTAAGTAGAGCTGGATTAAGTGCCCACGAGGGGGAGCGCCCTTTAGGCAACAGGTCATTTAAGGAAATACATACAACATCATGATCTGACCATGCAATGGGCCGGATTTCAGCATCCTGTAGGTTCGAGGCTAGTTGTTGCTGTATTAAAATATAGTCGATGCGAGAATATGAGTTATGTCTAGCCGAGTAGTGAGTGTACTCCCTATCATTAAAATGGGTCATTCTCCATGCGTCAAGCAAACCGTGGTTGTTAAGTAAGACTTTGTTGCGGTGGGAATAATCATCGGGTCTGAATAGCCCGATCTATCCTTTGCTTGGTCCAGGACCGAGTTCATGTCTCCCCCAATAATCCATGTTGATTGTTGCCAGTCAGACATAATGTCTGAGATTTTATGAAAATGTTTTGCCTGTCCAACATTCTGGGCGTATATATTTAGCAGTGAAATCTGGCGTTCGTTAATAGTGCCCTGTACGAGGATGAATCTCCCTTCTGTGTCTCTGCATGTGGATATGTGTTGGAAATTTAATCTCTTGTGTATTAAAATGGACACTCCCCTTTTTTTTTTCTGGGGCGGTAGAATGAAACGTTTGCGTGAAGCATTTCCCCCAATATTTTGGGATAGAATTCTTCTTAAAATGGGTCTCCTGTACCATGACAATATCTAGCCCCATGCAACCGTACTCCCCTAGGGCAATCCCCCGCTTCACCGGCTCATTCAGCCCCTGAACATTATGAGATGCTATGCATAAAGCCATTACTCACTACTTGTTCTGAGCGACACCCAAGAGATAGAGCTTATGATGAGTAGGTTATCCACTGAAAGCAGGTGACCTGAGGGGTGTTCTTCACTTGGACCTAATGATTCGTAGGGCTCCACACCAGGCTAGAGTAAATAGATCAAGTATAGAGAGGGGGAGGGGAGAGAAAAATAAGAGAAGCCGGAGGGAGGGAGGGAGGAAGGAGGCGTCTAAAGGAGAAAGCAAAAATAAATAAAAAGAAATATATATATTTATATATATATTTATATTAAAGCAATGTATAAAAATAACCGTGTTGTACAATATAGTACGTAAATCTAATGGTATACAAGTAAGTAATTATGAAAGATATGTGTATAGTGTTTGTATGGGTATATTAAGTATATATCCAGAACAATATACAATTTACACTGAAATGAGGAGAGCAACTAGCTGTCCTCTTATCACCTATGGTGAAGCACCTGGAATCCTTGCAGAAAGATATCCAGGCGACTCGCCAAAACAAAAAACAAAATAAAGTCAAAATAGAAAAAGTTTACAAAATTAACCCCCTGTGGGGCACAGCTTCAGAAACATAACATTAACAATTAAGTGACTATAACTATGCAGATGAAATCTAAACGTTAGATAGCTGCTGTAGAGGACCCTGAGCTAATAATAGAGTTGGCACCAGGTGAAAATAGATAAGATCAAACATATACATACACATACATATATCTACATACACATATATATATATATATATATATATATATCTGTATATACATACCTCCATCTATACATATCTACCTAGAAAACTAGGACTAAATTATCTCAACATTGTCGCTAAATTTAGCCTGGAGGCTGTGCCTTATGTAGATAAAGCTACAAAGTCCCTGTTCTACTGTCCACAGTTTTATAGGGTGTATTACGCATTGAAAAATCTTTTCCTTTTCCCTTCAGTTTTTCACCCTTCTAAATGTAAAAGATTATTACAGACTTAGGTTCTTTGTTGCAGCCTAGGGCTTCTGTAGGGTCTGGCATCCGGGCGTTGGGCCGCTTCCCCTACTTCTGGTAAATGAATGTTCCAAGACGAGAGCAGCGCCATGCCCTCCTCCATTTCAAAAACTGGGTAAATTCTTCCGTCTCTCACAATGTTCAATTTGAAAGGAAAGCCCCAGGTATACCTGCATCCTTGGGCCAAAACGATCTCCAGGAGAGGTTTGAATAATCTCCTCTTGTACAAAGTGGTCGGAGAAAGGTCAGCAAAAATGGTGGGCTGGCCACCTGCAATCTCTGGAATACCAGGTCTTGCAGCTTTCATTAAGAGCTCCTTGGTCATGTAGTAATGAAATTTTGCAATAACATCTCTAGCTCTCTCTCCAGCAACAGGACGACCTGACAATGCTCTGGGAATGCGGTCTATTCTGAAGGCTTCCTCTTCTAGGTTTGGCAGCAAAAGTTTGCAGAGATCCATCATATAATTTGGGAGATCTGTAATGGATTCTGGGAGGTTACGGATCCAAATATTTTGACAACGAGATCGGTTTTCCGTGTCTTCTTGCACGTATTGGAGTTGGCTTTGTTCCTCTCTTAAGGTTGACACTTCTTCTTTCAGTTGGGAGTGTGCTGCTAATAAGTCATGGTACCTCACTTCCAGGTTGGTCACTTTAGAATCAACCGCTTTTATTTCACCAGTAAGTTCTGCAGCCACTTTCTTGATTTCTCCAGTGATCTCAGTTCTAAAAGAGGAGATTAGATCTTTTAGATCCTGTATGTCTGCTTTCGTACTAGGCGCCGTGGATTCCATGGTAGCAATTGGGGAACGCTCGGGAGTTGAGGCTGGCTGTCGGGCAGACTGCGTTGGTGTCTTTGTTGTACAAAAGTCCTGTATAGTTTTGGTTGCCCTTCTTGTTGAGATCCCAGCCATTCCTTTTTTATAAGAACCGTACATAAAATGTAGTTGTCAAAGTCACTTCACCTTGAGTTGTGCCACCACACCGGAGTATGGGGTGCGTTTACATAGTGAGCATATTCTTATCCACTTGTGTCAGTAAAATAGGCCAGTTAGGCATCCTCAAAAATATTGGTGTATTTTGAAATTTTGAAAGTCTCTGATGATTAATTCCTACAGGTCCACTAGGTGGCAGCGCAAAATAGTTTGGTTGCAGCAATTTGATAGATACCAGTTTTGTCCACAAGATGGAGCTAATAACATAGATTTGCTGGGAAATAGCCTCCTGGCCACCAGGTACCGACGTTATAATGTGCTAGGCCTAGCACCGGCCAGAGAAAACTTTATTATTGTGCAGATGGTGGACTTTGATCCTCATGTACAGGGTTTCAATAGATACAAACTCTGAAGAGGTTTATGTTCATAAGGCGTGTAGTTTTTTATTTTTACTATTTCTGTACACAAATTGGATTGGTGGCCAGGGTTGTCATGTAAAACATTCAATGCTGTACACTATTCAATCTTTGTGTAGGGGCTTAACCTACTAAGTTGATGTTTACCAGTTAGGCAGCTCTAGATTGTCCCTGTCAGGGGGTCTATCTCTGGGGCAGGTGATATGGTGTTTCTGCTATTGCTATTGAAATAAGCTCACCATTTCCTCCTAGCAGGCCACCAGCAACTGTCCAGGTTAGGGCTTCAGACTGGTCTCTCTCCTTCTACTGTCCCCTGTTGCCCCACTGTCCAGTTGTCCCTCATCCAGTCCACTTTGCCAGGGAGTAGTGAAATCACTGCTATATTTATAAGCCTGGGCATGTAATTTTCGTAAACTGCCACTTGGTGGTAGTGTTGAGCTGTCCTTTATACAGGGTGCAGTCAACACCAAACTTATAAAACAGCCGCTCCTTTTATCTCATATAACATAAACAAGTTAAGATGATAAGGGATTGAGGAAAAAATTCCTTGTCTTAAACAGTTCATTACATTTGGCTGTGGTAGTTTTGCTTCAATTGCTTTGCTGATTAGAGTCCAGCACCAATTAGGATTTAATAAACAGAGCTTTTAATGATGGTTGCCAACACATGAGTCCCAAGCAATGAGATGCTGTAAAGGTACAGTCCCTGGGGTGTGGGAGTACAACTTCACTTGCTCCTTATGATCCCAGATTGGTGTAGAAGTTCATTGAATGCACTTCAATCCCTTTTTTTCTATGTCCACCAGTGTCTGTGTGTAGTTGCAGGGCTATTGCTAGCTTTACCCTGTGTTAGCTTTCAGTAGTAACCCATATAGTTAGTGCTTGTTAGTTTTCCTTCAAATATGAAGTGAAAAATTATATGTTGTGCTCCACTTTATATCTCCCATCAAGAGGCCCTTCCCTGGGTAGGTGAGCTGGGGTCTAGCTGGGGTAGGATGACATAAGAGGGTGCCCTTTGGGGTTTAGACTCACCAGACACCTTCCCCATAGTTGTTGATTGTGCCCCATCCAGTATCTTTCAGTCCAGTAGATCTGTGTTAAAGTGAAGTCCAAAAGTTGCTGCACAGTGCCAGAGCAATCCAGACTGTTCAGTCACTGCAACCTGGTCTTGTAGATCAAAATAATCCAAATTGCTTGGTATTTTCATGTTGTTTTAAAGCCTTATTGGAGGGAGCTGTGTAATTTTGCTTCCCTCTCTGTTTGCTGCTAGCCACACCCGGCAAAAATAATCTGAATAAAGCCCCAGGTTCCTGATGCAATATATCCAAGGGTACTGAGAGAACTGGGTTATGTAATAACCAAACCATGATATCTAATTTTTAAAGATTCACTCAAATCCAGGAAATTATGGACTCACTTCTGTAGTGGGAAAGCTTTTAGAAGGGTTAATAAGGGATAATGTACAATAATAAGTATATTCAAACAGGATTGTAAGTAGGAGCCAACATGGATTTATGAGGGATAGGTCATGCCAAACAAATCTAAGTAGTTTCTATGAGGAGGTTAGAAGGAACTAGGATCAAGGCAGCTCAGTGGATGTAGTCTTTTTAGATTTTGCAAAGGCTTTTGATACAGTGCCACATGGGAGACTATTGTGCAAACTAAGGGATACAGGAATTGCAGTAAATATATGCACATGGTTTGAGAGCTGGCTTAAAGACAGGAAGCAAAGGGTTGTTGTAAATGGAATGACTCAGATTGGACTAATGTGGTAAGTGAGGTTCCTCAGGGTTCAGTATTAGGTCCTCTTGTTATTAACATATGTATTAATGACTTAGAAGTAGGACTGGAAAGTGATGTCTCCATTTTTGCTGATGATACTAAGTTGTGCAAGGTAATTAAATCAGAAAATGATGTACTTTTCCTCCAAAGGGATTTGCATAAATTAGAGAAATGGGCAATTAAATTGCAGATGAGATTTAATACGAAGAAATGTAAGGTTATGCTTCTGAGAAGGACAAATAGCCATGCAATTTATAAACTTAATGATGCAAAACTAGGGGTATCAGATATTGAAAGGAATTTGGGAGTGCTGTGTGGACAAACACCTATGTAACAGTGCTCAATGCCAAACAGCAGCTACAAAGGCAAATCAAATATTAACATGCATTAAGACGGGTATAGAAGCAATGGAAGCAGATATAGTTCTGTCACTGTACAAATCCCTAGTACGCCCTCATTTGGAATATGGAGTACAGTTTTGGGCACCACTTCATAAAAAGGACATTCTAGAACTGGAAAAAGCACAGAGAAGGACAACAAAACTAATAAGGGGAATGGAGGGGCTAAGTTATGTAGAAAGACTAATCAAATTAAACTTAGTTTCTCTAGAAAAAAGGAGTCTAAGAGGGGATATGATTACCCTATATAAATACATCCAGGGTCAGTATAAAGAATTGTCAAGGGTCCGTATAAAGATTTGTCAAGGGAGTGTTTTGTGCCAAGAGGTTTTCAACTGACAAGAGGACATTCTTTGAGGTTAGAAGTAAAAAGATTCTACCTTATAGAAAGAAAAGGGTTTTTTCACAGTAAGGGTGGTTAATCTGTGAATTCTCTCCAAAGGGAGGTGGTGATAGCGGATTTAATAGATAACTTTAAAAAGGGATTGGATATAGTTTTAAATAAAAAGGGCATTCAGGGTTATACTGGTTTATTAGAGAGAGAGTATTGATCCAGGGAGGAATCCAATCACCATTATCTGGGGTCAGGAAGGAATTATTTTTTTTCCCTTTTGAGACAATTGGCAAAGTTTCACTTAGGATTTTTTATTTTATTTGCCTTCCTCTCGATCAATCAACAAAAAAAAATGAATTTTGCTGATCAGAGGAGATCTTAAATAGTTGAACTTGATGGGCTAAAAGTATTTTTTCAACCTCAATTACTATGTAACTATGTCTCTATCTGTGCTTATCCACAAGGTTTGCATGGCAAAGATATTGGAGTGTGTTCCCAGTTCCTTCTCCAGTGGACTGTGATTTGTCTGACCTCTCTTCTATGACCTGTCCACCTAGAGTGGCCCTACATGGTATAGCTTACAGCTTCATTGAAGTATACAAGCCCCGTCACCAACACAAGGTAGCAATCCAGAAGGGTACCAGGGGAACATACACCACACTAATCTACTCTAACCCATCAGGAAGGGCCACAAACACACATGGAGGCTGTGCAGATGCACATGGAGCAACAGCCAACTCACCTCCATCAGAGATAATCTCCGCTATGCTCATCCTGTAAAGTCCCATGCCATTAACTATGGCCATGTGCCAAGATGTATACCAATTATAATTTGGTGAAATCCCATCAAGTGTTTTGCTATAAATCAATTCACATTATCACCTGTCATATTGTTATTAGGCCTTCAGGGGAATGTTGATACTCCACAGTATCACAAATTGGACTTTGCATGTGTATTAACCCTTTATATTATATATGTACTTTTGCATGTCCCGGCTTAGCTTCCCAGAATGCAGTGTAATAACGGATTTTCTTGGAATTCTGAGCTGAAAGCAGTTTTTTTAACTTGTTTTAGACATTCAAATGTGAACACAGATTTACTATCTATTTACTGTACTACTGTATGGTGGAGGGCTTCTATCGCTCTTTTGCCCACCATATTATAAATGATTGTTGTGCTGAACTACCTACTCATAAGTTCCACAACACAGGCTGAGATTGTGCTCCATGCCGATGATAGCTAGTAAGCTTGAAACAGCTGTACATGGAATGGATACTCAGCCTGTGTTTATTCTAACCTTGACTTTGCATTAACGCTGTCTAATACAGCATGCATAAGCTTAAAGGAAGCCATATTTGATAATGGCTATGGATTGAAGAGCGAGGCATTTGTGGGCACATTTGCATGTCCCGGCTTAGCTTCCCAAAATGCAGTGTAATAACTGATTTTCTTGGAATTCTTAGCTGGAAGCAGGTTTTTTAACTTGTTTTAGACATTCAAATGTGAACACAGATGTATTATTTATTTACTATATATATATATATATATATATATATATATATATCTTATTATATTAATATAATTATTTTTATAATTAAATGTGTTATACTTTTGCATAGATTTAATTATATATTATAACTAAGGCTCATTAGTTTACTGATATAGGAATGACACAAATGTGATGTATGTGGATGTCCAAAAACCCCAACCATTGAATACACACTGACACATTGAGGATGGTATAACAAAGCTTTATTTTCATACACAGAGCACATTCAGAAATGTACAAGACTGTTCAGTAATATCATGGGTGTGATGTGGGTTAGGGCAAGAGGCTTTTGGGGGAAAAGGGGATACCTAAAGTGGGCAATGTCATAGTCTAGGATAATCAGATGCATAGCACCTACCAGGGTCACATGTTGTCACTATACCACTGCAACAGGAATCTGAGGAAAAAAAGGATAATCAGAAATCACTCCATTTAATAGAAGTACCAGTAATGCGCATCACACTTACTTTTGGATAGCATCTGCTCCAATTTATCAGATGCAATAAATCCTGGATGATGTCATACAAATCTATTCCCCACACAGTGTGTTTTCAGATATTAAGATAATCCAATATGAGATGAGCTGAATCAGGAAAACAGCAAGAGGTGGTTGAGGAACATGCCATCATGGTTGAGAGATAGGGCTATTGGATCTACATACAGAGACAAGAACCATAGAACACTTTTTGGCTTGACTTCAACACATCATCTAATGGCAATCCACATTGAACATCAGTTGCAGAAATATTCAACTAAACCATACGTGTACACAATCTGTAGCCAGCCCAATAGTATGTTCTAACATTTATTTAAAATAACATTAATTGAGGAGTGTGGGATGTTCCCTGCCCCTTCCTCAGCCGAGGAGATGTTGGAGGGAGGTGTGCGTCCACCTGGAGTGGATGTGTAGCAGTTGGCGGTAAGGTTTAAGGTGAGGGGGCCAAAGGCTCTGGTTGTGGTGGGGGTTGAGCCAGTGGAACCAAAGGCTGGAAAGATATGACCTGGCCTTCTACCAATTGCACTAAGAGCTTCATGAGACATCTCTGGGCTTGTCTGTCCCTATGAGCCTTTCTCTCATACCTCTCCGTCCTTCGGTTGTGCCTCCTCACCTCAACAGATAGCGATCTGATGCTGTCAACATGATTGTTTGCAATCTCATTTTGCCTTTCCAGCTGGAATGCCAGTCGTTGCATTAAGGTGAGATTGCGCTCATCCTCCATCTGGATGTGGTGCATGAGGTCCCTCAAAGTGGCGATGTTGTCGCCCGTGACAATGTTGTTGGCCATGGCGATGGTGTTGATGGGGCCTGTGGCAGTGGAGTCAGCTGTGTAGCCTCGGTTTATTGGGGCCAGGTTAGGACTGGAGGAGCGGTGGGGCCGGCCAACGCATCCATGCCATCTGACAAAGTGATAGTAGTGGTTGCTGGCTCCATGACATGTGAGGTGAAGGTAGATGAAACGGCTGGGAACGTGTCTATGATGCGCGTGAGGGCTCCCCACATTTATGATGTGGGTAGCTGTCTTGCTGCTGATGGGCCAGCTTTCTGTGATGGTCCCAGGCCCTCTGGGATGTTCGCAGCTTCCTCCATCACCACCACCACTTACATGGATGAACGTGGTCCCTCCTTCTTTTGGAGACAGCGCCTGTCCCTCTGTGGTCGGGTTACGCCTCCTGGGTACTGAAATTAGCAGGCAATAGTATTGTGAGTATTGATTCTCTATACAATTTGTTTGCTGTGTGTTTCCATATGCCTGACATCATGGGTCACTTGTAATTGGCTGTGGGGATTGTTTTACGCAGATAAACATTGACCTGTATCATAAACATTGAGTATCATGGCTCATATCAATATATGTAATGCTGGTTCGGTGTGCCATATGAAGTTCATTAGGACACGTGCGCAGCTGAATCTGCTGTGCGACCCTTTGGACCACAACACGCCAGGTCTAGTTATGATTATCCATAAAGTATTCTTCGCAAAGATACTGGATTGGGTTGCCAGCCTGATCTCCAGTGATTTTATCTGAACTCTCTACTATGAACTGCCCATCCTGGACGACCCAACATGGCATCTCTCCAACTTGAATAGTAAATATAGTATTACAGAATGGCACGTCTACATTTAGGAGCATTGGGTCTGAATGATGTACAACTACAAATGGTTTTACGTTGTGAAATGATGCTCATGACAAGATGAAATATTGTATTTTTATCCATTAAGAAATATACAAGATTACGCAGCGAGTAAAATCTTTGAGATATAATTTCTAAGACTTAAATCAAAGACAAAGCTTGTGAGATAACAGCTCCTCGGGTCTTGTGAGAAGCAGCTTTATGATGCTCGGTACAGCTGGGAGATAATCCCTCTGGTCACATGTGTTTGGGATTTGTTGCCTGTAATCTCTGAGGGCTGCATTTGGGAACCCCAGCAGAAATATCACCTTATTCCTGATGCTCTTCTATCCCAATACAAATCTGGTTTATAGTAGAGTGTCATCAAATGTTTTTAGCTTAAAAGTGGGCATTACTCCCACAGTATATAGTAATACTTTTTTTAATCAAACATTCAGTTTAAAATATTGTATACATATTTTCTGTCCTACCTTTATTTCTTATTAATTAAATAGAGAAAGAAGGAGATCATTTTGCTGGTGCACTCTTGAACTGAAATTGATTTTAAAAACAATTTTATTTAAAAAACTGGTAAGGACTATTATAATATCAACATAAAAATAGTAGAAAAGCTTGATATCAAAAGTAAGGTAATAATAAAATGGTCGCTTTGGAAGACATAGTTAGCCATTTATGAGAAAAGGAAAACATTTTGCTTCTCTCCTCCCTAGAATTGAATTTCAATATGTATTGATATTCTGAAAAATAACTCCTTTCCTTATGACATATCCTGAAATGTTTACATTTAGTTACCGTTCCATATTGTTGTGTTTTTTTTTTTTTTTTTCTCTTTTTTTCTCTTTTTTTGTTTGTTTGATTGTGTATAAATATTGATGTTTTGATATTTGGATTTTAATGTTTGTAAACTTTGTAATAAATAAAATAAAAAATAAAAAAAATAGTAAGGTAATACTGGGTACCAGCAATATATTACTACCGGCTTCATTTTCCCTTATTACAACAAATTATAGTGGATTAAAAGAATACATTGCAGGTACCTAAATAAGCATTACTTTGGTATCTTTTCCACATTTTTTTGTTTAGTTCTAAATATTATACTAAACCTTACCCATAGAATTTAAAAAAATATCAACAAATTTTTGTTTTATTGGATTTCAGTTCAAGAGTGGCATTAGTTATCCATTAGATAATTGTAGGACTGACATTGTTATGTTTTTTTAACTAGTCTTTAATCAAATAGCTAGTAAGCTTTTCTATTACTTTTATTTCTCTCTACCATGCAACCCTCCCCCACACCCTTCTTATTGTTCTGTTTATTAATGTATTTATTTGTATTATTCATTATTCCCACCCCCTCTATTTTGTAAATTGCATTCTGTATTGTCCTTGTCTTGAAAAAATGGAGGTGTATGTTTTGCAAGTTTATCACATTAAATTGAAACTTATTCCAATAAACAGATGCAATGTCGTGGCTGGATGTATCAATTGATATAAAAAGCCACATGGAATCACATACTATAATTGTCAAACTGTGATTTGTCGCCATGCTTGCGAGCCTTGGAAAGCGAAGCGAGCCATTGAAGTATTCCGAGCTCGCAGGACTTAGGCGATGAGCGACAAAGGCTCTCATTGCCCTGCGAGCCTCGCGAGGCAAGCAGTTGAGGCATTGAATCACGCAGGACTTAGGCTGGAATGAGCGCCAAAGGCGCTCCTGCGAGCCTCGCCTAGCAAGAAGTTAAGGCACGCAGGATTTAGGCTGCAAGCAGTTGAGGAACGCGGGACTTAGAAAATAAACGATCTCGGAATCTCTGGGGCAAAAAAATCTGACCTCGGAAAATTTTTTAATTAAGTTAACGGCCGACCCGCGGATATCGAAAAAGATGAAAAACACGCTAAATAATAAAAAATACATTAAAAGACACTCAGTCTTAAACTGGATGAAAACGAGGCTGAGCAAAGCCAGGCATGCGGGACTTGGAAAGTACACGACGGCAAAGACACTGCAAGCAGTTGAGGAATGCAGGACTTGGGGAAAAAAATTCAGATCTCAGAAACTCGGGGCCAAAAAAACGAGTTTGAAAAAATAAGAAGTAAATGGCTGAACCGCGGAAAGCGAAAAAGATGAAAACCTGGGAGTGAGGTTGCAAACTATTTTGACCCGTATTTGCAGTGTTTCGTCACTCGAAAATTTTGTTGTTGGTGTTTCGTCATGTAAAAAAAGCCTTAAAATATGAAGACAAGACTGAGCAAAGCCAGGCACGCAGAACCGAACCTTGAAAAACATGACGGCAAACACTGTAACACTTACACGAACAACGCCAGGGACGCAGGACTTAGAAAATACATGACGGTAAAGACACTTACACGAACAAAGCCAGGTACGTGGGACATTGAAAATACACAACGGCAAAGACAGTAACACAAACACTAACAACGCCAGGCACACAAAACTTTGAAAATAAAACAAACGACAGTCAGCACACGCCACACAAAGATTCAGCAGACACATAGAGAAGAAACACACAGGGAAGGGACAGGGGGGAGATGCTGGAAAGAGACACATGGCATTCCCAAGCACAAAACTTGCAGGTTAATGAACCCTGCAATGAGCAGCCCGGAGAGTAGGCGGGAGGAAAGGTTCTCAATGAGCACCGAAGGCACTCATTGTGAGCCACGCGATGAGCGCTGAAGGTACTCAAAGAATGAAAATGATCACATTGTGTGGCAGACAGCATTGTCTGGCTTACAATTTTATTGCCGTCATGTTTGACGGACAAGTAGCTAGTAAACTTATAAAATTGGTGGACTTGTACATACTTGTAATAAGTCTTCCAAGGACCAGATGAACTCCACATGAGTCGTTCATGGTACACATTGTATATGTGATTTGAAATGAGTAAGTCCAAGGGTGTAGGAACCCAAATAATTCTGGGGGGGCATAGAGTATTAAATGGCAAGTTCAGATTTGTGATGAAATGAACATGGGCCTACATAGTGAATTGGAGTGTATCTTATTTGCAAGTGTTTATAGAGGTAGGTCAGGAGTTTGCCTGTTCCACAGTGCAAACACAGAAAGGGTGGGAGTATTTCTGTTCTAAGGTATATGTGGGTTTAAAGGGAGGCCAGAATTAGTACACTTATGGTACTCTGCATTTTAGTATACTAAATGGAATTTATTTTTTGATGCAGCATTTTAAAGCGTTAAAAAGGAAACACTGTTATAAATTAATAGCCAGTCCTTGGACTGTCCCTGAGACCTTATCTGCCAGTCCTCAGAAAGTAAAGGAAAATTAGGTGTGGGGTGATGAAGAGGTATCAATAGGGTAAGAAAGAATGACAAGAGATAACCCATTGATAGTAATGTAGCTAAACTAATAGAGAAAAATGGCCAGATTAGATAGGCCGGTTTCTTCTGAAAGATGTTTTTCTGGGTTGTCTAAAAAATGCCACATCACTTAAAATACTGCATAAAATATATTACTCTGTATAGACCAATGAGGCCCCTACCCTGTACTCTGGAATGGGAGAGCATGCCCCTCTTCAACCATGCAGGTTGCATTATATCTCTCAAATAATAATTGTACTCATAAATATTTCCCCTAATTACAGTGCCTTGCAAAAGTATTCACCCCCTTGGCATTTTTCGTGTTTTGTTGCCTCACAACCTGGAATTAACATGGATTCTTTGATGATTTGCATCATTTAATTTAGAGAACATGCCCACAACTTTGAACATGTTTTTTTTTTTATTGTGAAGCAAACAACAAATATGACAAAATAACAAAAAAGTCAATGTGCATAACTATTCACCCCCCTAAAGTCAATACTTTGTAGAGCCACTTTTTGCGGCAATCACAGCTCCAAGTCACTTTGGATAAGTCTCTATGAGCTTGCCACATCTTACCACTGGGATTTTTGGCCACTCCTCCGTGCAAAACTGCTCCAGCTCCTTCAAGTTGGATGGTTTGCGCTTGTGAACAGCAATCTTTACGTTTGACCACTGATTTTCTATTGGATTGAGGTCTGGGCTTTGACTAGGCCATTCCAACACATTTACATGTTTTCCTTTAAACCACTCAAGTGTTGCTTTAGCAGTGTGTTTGGGGTCATGCTGTAAGGTGAACCTCCGTCCTAGCCTCAAATCACGCACAGAGTGGTACAGGTTTTGCTTAAGAATATCCCTGTATTTAGCAACATTTATCTTTCTCTCAACTCTGACCAGTTTCCCAGTGCCGGCTGCCGAAAAATGGATGAGATGGTGTTTTTTGGGTGATGTGATGTGTTGGTTTTGCACCAGACATAGCGTTTTCTTTGATGGCCGAAAAGTTCAATTTTAGTCTCATCAGACCAGAGCACCTTCCTCCATACATTTTGGGAGTCTCCCACATGCCTTTTCCAAAACTCAAAATGTGCCATTTAGTTTTTTGCTGAAAGTAATGGCTTTCCTCTGGCCACTCTGCCATAAAGCCCAACTCTATGGAGCGTACGGCTTATTGTCGTCCTATGTACAGATACTCCAGACTCTGCTGTGGAACTCTGCAGCTCCTCCAGGGTTACCTTAGGTCTCTGTGTTGCCTCTCTGATTAATGCCCCCCTTGCCCGGTCCGTGAGTTTTGGTGGGCGTGCGTCTCTTGGCAGGTTTGCTGTTGTGCCATGTTCTTTCCATTTGGTTTTGATAGATTTGATGGTGCTCCTGGGGATCATCAAAGTTTTGTATATTTTTTTATAACCTAACCTTGACTTGTACTTCTCAACAACATTGTCCTCTTACTTTTTTGGAGAGTTCCTTTGGTCTTCGTGGCAGTGTTTGGTTAGTGGTGCCTCTTACTTAGGTGTTGCAGCATCTAAAGCCTTTCAAAAAAACGTGTGTATATGTAATGACAGATCATGTGACACTTAGATTGCACAAAGCTGGACATCATTTCACTAATTATGTGACTTCCTGAAGGTAATTGGTTGCACCAGAGCTTTTTATGGGCTTCATAATAAAGGGGGTGAATAAATACGAATAAATACGCACATGTAAATTTTCTGTTTTCTATTTTTTTTAAATAGTTTTATGTATATATTTTTTCTTATTTCACTTCACCAACTTAGACTATTGTGTTTCTGATCCATTACATAAAATTCAGATTAACAAAAACATTGAACTTAAAGGCTGTATGTAACAAAATGGGTAAAAAGTCCAGGGGGTGAATACTTTTGCAAGGCACTGTATCTATACTTTTATTACCAATTAATACCTTTCCTACAGGAAATTTAACTGTTTTGATATCTGTAAAATAAATAGTGAGACACTTTTAGTTACTCAGGGGCCACATTTGAGGTTTGTGAAATAAGTTGCCCTTCACTGGTATAGACAACTCATTTCCCAAATACAAATGCATATACAATATAATATAGTCTAATATAATACTGGCTCATAGTGAATATTTTCATATAGTTCTATACAATAAAGTATAATGTGTATTTTATTAAATCTTTATTGTAAGCATAGATAATATAACGTACCCGATTGGGTTTTATTTTGCAATAATCAATGATGCTGGGATAGCTATTACTTTCATTTTTAAATGTTTTTATTTACATAAGTGTTTTTAATTTGATCTCAATAAAGGTTAAGTTTTAATTGTGTCTTGGTGGAAAAAGTTTCTTCATTTATGATTTGCTGGTTTCAAGAATATACTGTTCTTTTTGGTTTTATGTTGTCAAATTCTATACTACCAGCAATATCCCTTGTGCTGAATTTATAGTGAAAATAGAAGGTTTGTATTCTCAATAGTTGCTATTTGTCATAAAACATACACCCATTTAGTATGTAACATAAAGACATGAAAATAATAAAATGATTGAATACAATAATAGACAAAAGTGTTATCCCCAGCCGAATTTAGGAGGGTGCTCCATCCAGGTAATCTGAAGCAGCGCCCAGCTTGAGAAGCAAATAACACACATTGCAGAACTATATACCCACCTGGCTACCCCTCCATGCCATCTGGCTGGTAGCAATTTCTGAGGATAGCACTAACATGATATAAAATGATTAAATACAGTACAGTAACTATTTTTAACATACCTTTTTTATCTTAGGTGAGCCAAGTTCCATGAAAATATACAATTTGCATAGTATTATCATTTTTTTCTACCATATGCGTGATTACTTCAGATGAATATCAAATTACTGCTTCCATGACTATTTTTATATGGTTCATGAGTTTATGGTTTTGATGACAAATGGAACACCCATCAATATTTCTATCCATTTCCTATATTCCCGATCATTACTGATTTATGTAACGGATATTACTGAAAAAGAGTACGAGTACTTAAAAAATTACAAATTATACGAGAGGGAAGAGAAAATGGTGCTGTGTGCCTGCTTGGCCTAACTAGTCCCTCCACCAACATCACTCAATGCCATCTTCCATCCCTGTCTGTTCATGGGTCCCTCCTGGTGAGTCTGGCAACATGGCTATATGGGTCTACGTGACCCTCTATGCAGTACTTGTACAGTATTTCTACTTACACATCCAGCAAACATAACAGAAAGTTATTTTTGCACACCTGGAGAGAAAATGAACCCCATCTGTGCCACAATAGATAACAGATATTTGGGAAGAAATATTTCCTAGCAGGCACATACCTATGCTGGCATGCCCCTATTCATTGCCCCCTCCTCATTCTCTGTCTCTGCACTGTAACACATTTATTATACAGACTAATGCACAGTGTATATTTTAAAAATAGATGCAGGTATCACATGGAGCTGGATAATGCAGTAAAACATTACACATTTTATTATTTCCTACAAATACCCTTTGCACAAAAAGGGATATATTTATACAGACTGGTGGATGTGAAGGGGTTAAGGAAAAGAAGGGGAAGGCAATGCAGTGGGAACAGGAGGAGAATATAGTGAGGAGAAAGTGGATGATATGGGGAGGGAAGAAAGTGTGTCTCTAGGGGGAGACAGGAATGGGAAGCGAAGATATAGGCGATAAAAGTTGAGCACTGCCATTTATTCTACATATAAATAATTATACAATGTGCCTTCTGTATAGGGGCTGCTGCATCACATCTTAGTGTATAGATGATGACTGGAAGAGCAAGTTCTGCAGGTTCTAAAAGGACTATTAACCAGGAGAGAGCGTTCCTGCAGGATAGAGTTCTGCTTTTATCTCTATTAAATAAATAAATAATACATTTCTTAGTTATGCTAACCTCCGTTGTGTGGTTGTTTTAATCTCTCTGCTGGTTTACTGGTCTTTCAGGATACCTTGAACTCTTTACAGAGAGTCAGTGAGCATGCTAACTACTACAGCCATATGCAATTTGGGAATTTCCACATCATAACAAGTAGTTGCCAGACCAAACACATAGAAATATAAATATACAATATAGCCTTATAATATATAGCATATATCCGCTTCTCAGATTATTGCACCTTCTGCTCTGGCCATCTTCCTATACAGGAGTCTCAGTAAATCAGGACCACCATAGCAGATACATGCTGAAAATAAATGCACAGAGTAATGTTTAACACCCACACATGTCATAGCAGCCAATAAGGAAGTGGAAGGCAATGGCTGCCCATGTGTGATTGGTTATTTCTTCGTATTTACTTCACAGACCGTCTGAGTCCACACAACATGTCGCAGCACTCCTGCACACTACCCCAGCTGATGTCCCTCCTGAGTGTGTGGGGTTGTCAACTCACACATGGGACAGACCACTCTGTATTCTCAGGGTCTGCGAGTGGACGAGCAAGTGGATTGAAGGCATAGGACATGCACTCCTGTGCACAATATGCCTGTAATGTAAAGTTCCACATGTTAAATAAAAACATCCCCCCCAAATAAATAATGTTGGGGGGATTTGTCCTCCCCCCACCCCCCCCCCAAAGTACCTACACCCCTAACTCTTAGTCTTGGACATATCTGGATTTTTCCCCCCTTATAATAATAATAATAATAATCATTTTTACAATGTTTCTTATTTAGTGGCTGGAATAGTCTTGATACTTCTTTAGGATTGCATTCTATGAACAACGAAAGTGATACCTGTGGAAAGTCATATGTTGAAATGACCATTACATCCTGTGGTTCAGAAACAGTTCATGAGATCTGTCCAAGGTCCTAAGAGTCATTCAGAAATGGTCTATTAATTATGTCCAAAAGTTAGTTCAGAATAATCTATGAGTGCTTCCAAAGGACCTTCAGTTAATTAATCGTGATTTATGGATCTTGGACAAGGCCCTGCAAATATTTTGGGATGCTTTATGAATGCTATCCAAACTCCTACAGATAGTTTATTTGGAATGATCTATAATTGTTGTGCAAGGCCTCCAGAATATTCATCAGGAATAGTCTGTGAATGTTGTCCAAGGTCCTGGAGATAATTCATTTAGACATTTCATGGATATAGTCTAAGACCTTCAGACAGTTAGTTAGGAATAGTCCAATAATGCAGTCCAAGATCGTACATAGTGTTAGTTAGAAGGGTCTGTGGAGGTTGTTGAAGGTCCTGCAGAGAGTTAATAAGGAATAACCTGTGAATGCTGTGTTTTGAAGGTTACAGCAAATATAGGTATAATATAATAAAATATTATAATAAATATAATAATTCTATTCAGAGCAGGCTCTCGGGTTACACATTGGGATTGGTAGATGCTGAATAAATTTAGTTTCTGGTCGCTTGAGAGTTTCTATTAAAAGATGCCTAGTTTAGCTGCACATAGGATGATCTGCTATAGTAATTTGTCATTGATGGCTGTTCTAGAAGCAGCAGCTTTCACTCCTCACTTACACACAGAACGTTCTGGCTGGGAGGGGGTGTGCGGTGCACTGAACCCGTGAATGTAACGCCAACACTGCACTGGCTCAGTCACTCAAGCCCGGGGGTATGTAACGCCAACACTGCACTGGCTCAAGTCACTCATGTCCAAGGGAATGTAACACCAACACTGCACTGGCCATTCACTCATGCCCGGGGAATGTAACATCAACACCCGCACTGGGCTCAGACACTCATGCCCCGGGGGGATGTAACGCCAACACCGCACTGGCACAGTCACTCATGGCCGGGGTATGTAAACGCCAACACTGCACTGGCCTCAGTAACTTATGCCAGGGGTATTGTACACCAACATCGCACTGGCTCAGTCACTCATGCCCGGGGAATGTAACATCAACACCGCACTGGCTCAGACACTCATGCCCGGGGGATGTAACGCCAACACCGCACTGGCTCAGTCACTCATGGCCGGGGTATGTAACGCCAACACTGCACTGGCTCAGTAACTTATGCCAGGGGTATGTAACGCCAACATCGCACTGGCTCAGTCACTCATGCCCGGGGAATGTAACATCAACACCGCACTGGCTCAGACACTCATGCCCGGGGGATGTAACGCCAACACCGCACTGGCTCAGTCACTCATCGGCCGGGGTATGTAACGCAACACTTGCACTGGCTCAGTAACTTATGCCAGGGGTATGTACGCCAACATCGCACTGGCTCAGTCACTCATGCCCGGTGAATGTAACATCAACACCGCACTGGCTCAGACACTCATGCCCGGGGGATGTAACGCCAACACCGCAATGGCTCAGTCACTCATGGATCGGGTATGTAACGCCAACACTGCACTGGCTCAGTAACTTATGCCAGGGGTATGTAACGCCAAAATCGCACTGGCTCAGTCACTCATGCCCAGGGTATGTAACGCCAACACTGCACTGGCTCAGTCACTCATGCCCGGGATATGTAATGCCAACACTGCACTGGCTCAGTCACTTATGCCCGGGATATGTGACACCTTGCTCAGTCACTCATGCCCAGGAAATGAAACACCAACATTGCCCTGGCTTAGTCACTCATGCCCAGGGAATGTAACCCAACACAGCACTGGCTCAGTCACTCATACCCGGGGAATGTAAAACCAACACTGCACTGGCTCAGTCCCTAATTCCAGAGAGATGTAACACCAACACCACATTGGCTCAGTCACTCATGCCCAGGGAATGTAACCCAACACAGCACTGGCTCAGTCATTCATACCCGGGGAATGTAACACCAACACTGCACTGGCTCAGTCACTAATGCCACAGAGATGTAACACCAACACTGCACTGGCTCATTCACTCATGCCCGGGGAATGTAACATCAACACTGCACTGGCTCAGTAACTCATGCCAGGGGTATGTAACGCCAACACTGCACTGGCTTAGTAACTCATGCCAGGGGTATGTAATGCCAACACTGCACTGGCTCAGTCACTCATGCCTGGGGGATGTAACGCCAACACTACACTGGCTCAGTCACTCATGCCTGGGATATTTAATGCCAACACTGCACTGGCTCAGTCACTCATGCCAGGTAAATGTAACACCAACACTGCACAGACTCAGTCACTCATGCCCAGGGAATGAAACACCAACATTGCCCTGGCTTAGTCACTCATGCCCGGGGTATTTAATGCCAACACTGCACTGGCTCAGTAACTCATGCCAGGGGTATGTAACGCCAACACCGCACTGGCTCAGTCACTCATGCCAAGGGTATGTAACGCCAACACTGCACTGACTCAGTCACTCATGCCCAGGGAATGTAACGCCAACACTGCACTGGCTCAGTAACTCATGCCAGGGGTATGTAACGCCAACACTGCACTGGCTTAGTAACTCATGCCAGGGGTATGTAATGCCAACACTGCACTGGCTCAGTCACTCATGCCTGGGGGATGTAACGCCAACACCACACTGGCTCAGTCACTCATACCTGGGATATGTAATACCAACACTGCACTGGCTCAGTCACTCATGCCAGGTAAATGTAACACCAACACTTCACAGACTCAGTCACTCATGCCCAGGGAATGAAACACCAACATTGCCCTGGCTTAGTCACTCATGCCCAGGGAATGTAACCCAAAACTGCACTGGCTCAGTCACTCATGACAGAGGGATGTAACACCAACACCGCACTGGCTCAGTTAATCATGCCCAGGGAATGTAACAGCAACACTGCACTGGCTCATTCACTCATGCCCGGGGAATGTAACATCAACACTGCACTGGCTCAGACACTCATGCCCGGGGGATGTAACACCAACACCGCACTGGCTCAGTCACTCATGCCCGGGGTATTTAATGCCAACACTGCACTGGCTCAGACACTCATGCCCGGGGGATGTATCACCAACACCGCACTTGCTCAGTCACTCATGCCCGGGGTATGTAACGAATAAAACTGCACTGGCTCAGTAACTCATGCCAGGGGTATGTAATGCCAACACTGCACTGGCTCAGTCACTCATGCCCGGGGTATGTAACGCCAACACTGCACTGGCTCAGTCACTCATGCCCAGGGAATGTAATGCCAACACTGCACTGGCTCAGTCACTCATGCCCAGGGTATGTAAAGCCAACACTGAACTGGCTCAGTCACTCATGCCCAGGGAATGTAATGCCAACACTGCACTGTCTCAGTCACTCATTCCTGGGGGATGTAAAGCCAAAATTGCACTGGCTCAGTCACTCATGCCTTGGGGATGTAACGCCAACACTGCACTGGCTTAGTCACTCATGCCTGGGGGATGTAACTCCAAACACCTCACTGGCTCAGTCACTCATGCCCAGGGAATGTAACAGCAACACTGCACTGGCTCATTCACTCATACCCGGGGAATGTAACATCAACACCGCACTGGCTCAGACACTCATGCCCGGGGGATGTAACACCAACACCGCACTGGCTCAGTCACTCATGCCCGGGGTATTTAATGCCAACACTGCACTGGCTCAGACACTCATGCCCGGGGGATGTAACACCAACACCGCACTTGCTCAGGTCACTCATGCCCGGGGTATGTAACGAATAAAACTGCACTGGCTCAGTAACTCATGCCAGGGGTATGTAATGCCAACACTGCACTGGCTCAGTCACTCATGCCTGGGGGATGTAACGCCAACACCACACTGGCTCAGTCACTCATACCTGGGATATGTAATACCAACACTGCACTGGCTCAGTCACTCATGCCAGGTAAATGTAACACCAACACTTCACAGACTCAGTCACTCATGCCCAGGGAATTAAAGCACCAACATTGCCCTGGCTTAGTCACTCATGCCCAGGGAATGTAACCCAACACTGCACTGGCTCAGTCACTCATGACAGAGGGATGTAACACCAACACCGCACTGGCTCAGTTAATCATGTCCAGGGAATGTAACAGCAACACTGCACTGGCTCATTCACTCATGCCCGGGGAATGTAACACCAACACCGCACTGGCTCAGCCACTCATGCCCGGGGTATTTAATGCCAACACTGCACTGGCTCAGACACTCATGCCCGGGGGATGTATCACCAACACCGCACTTGCTCAGTCACTCATGCCCGGGGTATGTAACGAATAAAACTGCACTGGCTCAGTAACTCATGCCAGGGAATGTAATGCCAACACTGCACTGGCTCAGTCACTCATGCCCAGGGTATGTAAAGCCAACACTGAACTGACTCAGTCACTCATGCCCAGGGAATGTAATGCCAACACTGCACTGTCTCAGTCACTCATTCCTGGGGGATGTAAAGCCAAAATTGCACTGGCTCAGTCACTCATGCCTTGGGGATGTAACGCCAACACTGCACTGGCTTAGTCACTCATGCCTGGGGGATGTAACTCCAAACACCTCACTGGCTCAGTCACTCATGCCCAGGGAATGTAACAGCAACACTGCACTGGCTCATTCACTCATACCCGGGGAATGTAACATCAACACCGCACTGGCTCAGACACTCATGCCCGGGGGATGTAACACCAACACCGCACTGGCTCAGTCACTCATGCCCGTGGTATTTAATGCCAACACTGCACTGGCTCAGACACTCATGCCCGGGGGATGTAACACCAACACCGCACTTGCTCAGTCACTCATGCCCGGGGTATGTAACGAATTTAACTGCACTGGCTCAGTAACTCATGCCAGGGGTATGTAATGCCAACACTGCACTGGCTCAGTCACTCATGCCCGGGGTATGTAACGCCAACACTGCACTGGCTTAGTCACTCATGCCCGGGGAATGTAATGCCAAACACTGCACTGGCTCAATCACTCATGTCCAGGGAATGTAATGCCAACATTGCCCTGGCTCAGTCACTCATACCCGGGGGATGTAACGCCAACACTGCACTGGCTCAGTCACTCATGCCTGTGGATGTAACGCCAACACCTCACTGGCTCAGTCACTCTGCAACACAGCTTAAACCTTAAATTCTGTAAAATTTACAAAGTTTAGCCACTCGAAAATCTCCTAAGCGAGAGAAAAATTTTTACACTACACACTGCAAACCTACATTGTCTGCTGCAGGAACATGAAAACAGATTGTCAGCTCTTCAGCACAATGCTTCCTGCATGTATTACTTACAAATAGGTAAAGTATATTAATTTATTAATTTACTACTTATTTCATTAGCATCACAAAAAACATACACAAAAAAAAAAATATTGCAATAATCGCAAAAGACATTCACTGCGCACCTCACAACGAGCGCCAACGCTGTTCATAGCACACAAACTACACCAGGGGATAGCCTTGCAATAAGCGCAAAAAACAGATCACCGCCGACCTTACAAAGCGCCTCTGATAAAAAATACTACAACATCCAAGAGGCTCGCAATGACCGCTGAGATCTCAGACCACCACAAAAAATTATGTCTGTGCCAAACACAATTCCTTGACTTACAATTCTAATGCCATCATTTTTTGACGGGCAATTCGCTAGTGTTATATAAATAGCATCAAATGTAGGTTACATTTGTGCAAGACAGGAATCTTATATTTGAATTTAAAGAAATAAAGACAAATCAAGCTCATCATTTAAAATACATTTTAAAAAGTTTGTTCATTCATGATAACAAATGTTGTAAACATTTTAAAATTACATTGTTGATCACATTATCCATCTCTACATCACATGACTCATCTCTCTGTCTCATTATTTATATCTCTATCACACTACTCATCACTGCATCCCATTACCAATCTCTTTATTACACTACCCATTTCTCCATCACACTATATCTCTCTTCATCACAATATCCCTCTCTCCATAACTCTACTCATCTCTCCATAACACCATCATCTCACACAACCTACATGTCCATCACAATAACATCTTTCTATCACGATTAGTGATGTCGCGAACATAAAATTTTCGGTTCGCGAACCGCGAACGCTAACCTCCGCAAATGTTCGCGAACCTGCGAACATCGGCGAACCGCCATAGACTTCAATGGACAGGCGAATTTTAAAACCCACAGGGACTCTTTCTGGCCACAATAGTGATGGGAAAGTTGTTTCACGGGGTCTAACAACTGGACTGTGGCATGCCGGGGGGGGGGGTCCATGGCAAAACTCCAACAGAAAATAAATAGTTGATACAGAGTCTGGTTTTAAGCCATAAAGGGCATAAATTACCTAACATTCCTAAATTGTTTGGAATAACGTGCTTTAAAACATCAGGTATGATGTTGTATCGATCAGGTAGTGTAAGGGTTACACCCGCTTCACAGTGACAGACCAAACTCCCCGTTTAACGCACCGCAAACAACCGCAAACAGTCCATTTGCACATCCGCAAACTCCCCATTTGCCCAAGGTTGGATACCAAGCTAGCCATGTCCCGTTCCATGTCCTCACTGATGTCATTGAAGGTCTCTTCCTCCACCCAGCCACGTACAACACCAAGGGTCCCCGAAAGGTGACAACAAGCCCCCTGGGACGCCTGCTGTGTTTGGTCTTCCACCTCCTCAAAGCCACCTTCCTCCTCTGACTCCTCTACTTCAGACTCCTCTCACTGCATTGCCTCTCTCTGCATTATTATAAGGTGTGTTAAGTAGTACTACTCTTATCAGTTTAAAACCTGTTACAGCACATATCAGGGGGCGTGTATAATGGATTTTTTAGAACCGGAGATGGAAAAAGATGCTTTGTTGGTCGTATCACTTCAATTTTGGGGCACTTTGAGACATTAGCTTCTTGCGCTCAAACATGTCCTTTACAGGCACCTGACTATGGGCAAATGAGCAGGAACTGCTCAAGGCGAGAGACGCAGTGGCGGATGGTTGGGAGGGGGCAAGGAGGACAGCAGTGGTTGATGTGGCTGATGATGCTGGACCAGGAAGAGGATGGCGGCTTTGAGTTTGTGTGCTGCTTGTACTCATGTGTTGGTCTGGAGACACCCAAACATTAGGTCTCAACCTGTAGAGGATAAGGGAACCAGGCTACTCTAGACCTCATTCATCATTACCGGTTTTGACAGATTGGTACTATGCGTCCAAGCTACAGTGACAACAGATATGAGTGGCACTGTGCACTTGCAGAAGTTGGCAGAGTAGACGCTGTAGGTCTGACACACACGCTTGCAGACAACTAACTGCTATGCAATCTATTACAGTAGAAAAATTTGTTTTTTTTTTAAATGTACACTACTGTTACACCAGATATGAGTGGTGTGTTAACTAGTACTACTCCTATCAGTTTAATCCCTGTTATGTGCCTTTTTTTGGGGTTTGCTTGTTGAAGGCACAGTGCAGCACCAGAGGCCATGTACACATGCCTGAAAAATTAGGTATTGTGGATCTTGCAGCGAGCAGAGAAGAAGGTAGGCCTGATTCAACGCCCCAGCCCGCATACCCACACTCAGAGATTGATGGGGGGACCTGAGAAGGCCACGGGTCGGAGATATAAAGGGGGGCCATCCCAAATAAGCACACAAGCGGGGACAAAGTTAGTGAAGGGGACATAGAGGCCCATGGACTGACGGTCGCCATCTTGGCAGGAAAAGGGCCCAGCAATTAAGCCAAACTGACCCAGCACAGGCAGCTACTTGAGTCAAACGCTGTACAATTACACCTTAATAAAGCTGAAACATGCAGCAGCAGGGATTCTAAACGGCCACACGGGGACAAGGAGGCTAACAGCCCCCACAGTCTCTGCACCACTCTTTTTAACAGATAACCCAATGGGCTAACCAGGGATCTTGCCCACATAAAAAAACAGAATTTTATTGGAGGAATTATTAGTGTCTTTACCCCCCAAGAGAGGACATAATATACAGTATCTTTAGACTTCCTGATGGCCAAACCTCCTTTAGCCCCAATGCTATCCAAGAAACATTTCAAAACTTTATCTGACTGGGGGTCTATAGAGTGACATTAGTACTGACCTTTATATGACTGGGGATCTATAGAGGGACATTAGTACTGACCTTTATCTGACTGGGTGTCTATAGAGGGACATTAGTAATGACCTTTATCTGACTGGGTGTCTATAGAGGGACATTAGTACTGACCTTTATCTGACTGGGTGTCTATAGAGGGACATTAGTAATGACCTTTATCTGACTGGTGTCTATAGAGGGACATTAGTAATGACCTTTATCTGACTGGGTGACTATAGAGGGACATTAGTACTGACCTTTATATGACTGGGGATCTATAGAGGGACATTAGTACTGACCTTTATCTGACTGGGTGTCTATAGAGGGACATTAGTAATGACCTTTATCTGACTGGGTGTCTATAGAGGGACATTAGTACTGACCTTTATCTGACTGGTGTCTATAGAGGGCCTTAGTAATGACCTTTATCTGACTGGGTGTCTATAGAGGGACATTAGTAATGACCTTTATCTGACTGGGTGTCTATAGAGGGACATTAGTACTGACCTTTATCTGACTGGGTGTCTATAGAGGGACATTAGTAATGACCTTTATCTGACTGGGTGTCTATAGAGTGACATTAGTACTGACCTTTATATAAATGGGGGTCTATAGGTGACATTAGTACTGACCTTTATCTGACTGGGTGTCTATAGAGGGACATTAGTAATGACCTTATCTGACTGGGTGTCTATAGAGGGACATTAGTACTGACCTTTATCTGACTGGGTGTCTATAGAGGGACATTAGTAATGACCTTTATCTGACTGGGGGTCTATAGAGGGACATTAGTACTGACCTTTATCTGACTGGGGGTCTATAGAGGGACATTAGTACTGACCTTTATCTGACTGGGTGTCTAATGACCTTTATCTGACTGGGTGTCTATAGAGGGACATTAGTACTGACCTTTATCTGACTGGGTGTCTATAGAGGGACATTAGTAATGACCTTTATCTGACTGGGTGTCTATAGAGTGACATTAGTACTGACCTTTATATAAATGGGGGTCTATAGGTGACATTAGTACTGACCTTTATCTGACTGGGTGTCTATAGAGGGACATTAGTAATGACCTTTATCTGACTGGGTGTCTATAGAGGGACATTAGTACTGACCTTTATCTGACTGGGTGTCTATAGAGGGACATTAGTAATGACCTTTATCTGACTGGGGGTCTATAGAGGGACATTAGTACTGACCTTTATCTGACTGGGGGTCTATAGAGGACATTAGTACTGACCTTTATCTGTCTGGGGGTCTATAGGTGACATTAGTCCTGACCTCCTGCTGCAGTATTATTACTCCCAGTACTCCCAGGCTTGCTACTATTAGATATAATAACCTCAGTTTCGTTTCCATATCTGTTGGTAACATCAAAATAGATTATTAAATATTTAATATTTGTTTGTTTTTTTTCTCCCAAAGTGAACCCCTTTGTGTGTGTCCCACAGATGTGGCGTTTCCGCTCTGCGTATGTTGGATTTGCACCGCTCAAAAAGTATGAAAAGAGATCCCCCCCCCCTTGAAGCCCATTAATGACATCATCAGTAAATTGTATGTAACAGATTACAGTGTTTAGGGTTTATGACCCAATACTGCGATCATATCATTTATGACAAAAATCCGTATTTGTCGTATTATTCAGACGCGCGTGCATCTTTGTGTTACTTTTCCTGATACTTTTATTATCTTGATCTTTATATATTTACTAGCGACTTGCCCGTCAAAAAATGGCGGCAATAAGATTGTAAGGCAGGTAATGGTTTGGACGAGACATTCATTTTGTTGCCGGTCGGATATCCTTCGGCGCTCATTGCGAGGCTGTTGGTTCTATTTTTTTTCTAATAGGCGCTTTTGCTGTTATTCTTTGGTCGGCGGTGATGTTTTTTTTGCGCTTATTGCAAGGCTTTGTGTGCTGTGAGCAGCGTTGGCGCTCGTTGTGAGGCACGCAGTGAATGGCTTTTATGTTTAATGTGATAATGTTTTTTTTGTGTATATGTATTTTTGTATGCTAATGAAATAATTACTAAATGAATATACTTTACCTATTTGTAAGTAATATATGCAGGAAGCATTGTGCTGAAGAGCTGACAATCTGTTTTCATGTTCCTGCAGCATACAATGTAGGTTTTCAGTGCTGTGGAGCTGCTGTGTAAGTGTCAGCAATGTGTGCAGTGTGTAGTGTAAATAGGCTGCGTGAGCGAGTGGAAGCCGTTAGGGTAGCTGGGTACTTCCGCATTGTGTAAGTTAGTGTTGTAAAATGGCGGGGAATGTGTATGTGGTACGCGGGTGTGGATGATTTAGCGTCCTTGTTAATAGTGTATCTTTACCTCGTACGGCTTTTTAGGAAAATCTTTTTTAGTTAGCTCTTCAGGTTATTGATCACTGGATATATTAATTACAAATAGGTGAAGTATTTTAGTAATTAATTAATTCATTATTATTAAAAAAAATATATAAAAAAAAATACGCTTAATAGCATATTTTACACTGCGGTTACTTTACATACATTAACTCTTCGCACTTCCTAATACATTTGTTCATTCACAATAGTTATTATCGTGCATTCATTTAATAAGTATTAATTAGTAATGGAAAATAAAAATGTAGACTTTACACTACACTAAAATGTTTTACTTTTTACTCTGCAGTTATATATCTGGATTACTGCTCATTGGCTGCCAGCGATAGCACTCTCAAAGCAGTTACAAATCTAAATCACTTTATTATGCTTTGAGACCTGAGTACATTTTTTAATTTACACTGCACAAAAAAAATTATATATTTAACACTGTACTTATATATCTGTCTTTGCGATGAGCGCCGAAGATTGATCGTTGCAAAGCACGAAACATGAAGGACACGAGGGAAGAGGCTCACAATGAGCGCCGGAGGTCCTTAGTGTACAAAAAGCATCACATTGTGTGGCAAACAGCATTGCCATGGCTTCAAACTTTTTTATTTATTATTATTGCCCCGTCATTTGTGCCAGGCAAGTCGCTAGTGATATAATATAACATAATGCAATTCAATATTATACAGTACACATGGGTGTTGGAACGGGGGGGGGGGGGTAAGGGGTAACTCCCCCCCCCCCAGATTTCTTATCGTATGTATGTATGCGATAGAAGCTAACAGGGGAGGGGAGAGGGGGAGGAAACACAGGGGAGAGGGTGAGGAAGACACAGGAGAGGGGGAGGAAGACACAGTGGAGAGGGGAGGAAGACACAGGGCAGAGGGGGAAGAGAAACAGGGTAAGGGAGAGGTGAGGGGAAGAGACACATGGGAGGGGGGAGAGACACAGGAGAGAGTGGGGGGTAGAGACACAGGGGAGAGGGGGGAAGAGACTAATGGGAGGGAGTGGTGAGGAGACACCGGGGAGAGGAAAGGGGGTAAGGACACAGAGGAGGGGGGAAAGAAACACAGGGGAAGGGAGAGGGGGTAGAGACACAGGGGAGAAGGGGGAAGAGACACAGATGAGGGGGGAGAGACACAGGGGAGAGGGAAGGGGGGAAAGACCACAGGGGAGGGGGGAAAGAAACACGGGAAGGGAGAGGGGGGTAGAGACACAGGGGAGGGGGGAGTAACACAGGGAAGAGGAAGGGGGAAAAGACACAGGAGAGGGGGGAAAGAAACACTGGGGAAGGGAGAGGGGATAGAGACACAGGCAAGGGTGGGAGAGACACAGGGGAGAGGGGGGGGGAGAGAGACACATGGGAGGGAGTGGGGGGGAGACACAGTGGAGAGGGGGGAGAGAGACACATGGGAGGGAGTGGGGGGGGAGACACAGGGGAGGTCTTCTGCTTTATTATTAATCTTATATTATTACTATATAATGTGTAGATGTACCGGTGGGCATGCTCTTCTATATTATTATTATTATTATTATTATTATTATTATTACTATATAATGTGTAGATGTACCGGCTGGGCATGCTCTTCTACATTTTTATTATTATTATTATTATTACTATATAATGTGTAGATGTACCGGCTGGGCATGCTCTTGTGCATTATTATTATTAGTAGTAGTGGTATTTTACTAATAATAATAATAATAATGCACAAGAGCATGCCCAGCTGGTACATCTACACATTATATAATAATAATAATAATAATAATAATAATAATAATAATAATGCATGCCCAGCTGGTACATCTACACATTATATAATAATAATAATAATAATAATAATAATAATAATAAAGCATGCCCAGCTGGTACATCTACACATTATATAGTAGTAATAATAATAATAATAATGCACAAGAGTCCTTCAGCACTGCACTGGACACTGAATAAACTTGCCTAGCTATGGTTTTCCCTATTGATGCAGTATCACCTGCACTCTACCTCCTCTCAGTAAGACTGCAAGTTAGTTATGATTCCAAAATGGCTGCTGTCCATGAGGTAGAAGGGTGTGGAAGGGAGTGTATGCTGCGGATTGGCTGGAATGTGTCTGCTGACTGTGACATGCAGGGTCAAAGTTTGCTCAATGATAAAGTATTGGGGGCAGGTCGAATCTCGCATATGTTCGCAGTTCGCCGCGAACGCGAACATGCTATGTTCGCCGGGAACAGTCCGCCGGCGAACTATTCGCGACATCTCTAATCACGATACCATCTCTCCATCACACTACCCATCTCTCCATCACACAACCCATCTCTCCATCACACAACCCATCTCTCCATCACACAAACCATCTCTCTATCACACTACCCATCTCTTCATCACATTACTCATCTTTCCATCACACTACCCATCTCTCCATCAGACTACCTATCTCTCTATCACACTACACATGTCTCTATCACAATACCATCTCTCCATCACACTACCATCTCTCCGTCAGACTAATCATTTCTCCATCACACCACCCATCTTTCTATTATACTACTCATCCCTGTATCACACTGCTCCTCTCTTCATCACACTACCCAGCTCTCCATCCCACTACCCATCTCTCTATCACACTACCCATCTCTCTATCACATTACACATCTCTCCATCACATTACCCATCTCTCCATCCCACTACCCATCTCTCCATCCCACTACCCATCTCTCTATTACACTACCCATCTCTCTATCACACTACCCATCTCTCTATCACATTACACATCTCTCCATCACATTACCCATCTCTCCATCACACTACCCATCTCTCCATCACACTACCCATCTCTCAATCACACGTCCCATCTCTCTATAACACTACACACCTCTCTATCACACTATCCATTTCTCTATCGCACTACCCATCTTTCTTTCATACTACCCATCTCTCCATCACACTTTTCATCTCACACAACCTACATCTCCATCACACAACCCATCTCCCCATCACACTACCACCTCTCCATCAGACTATTCATTTCTATATTGCACGACCCATTTCTCCATCACACCACCCATCTCTCTATCCCACTACACATCTCTGTATCACACTGGCCCTGTCTCCATCACACTACTCACCTCTGTATCACACTGGCCCTGTCTCCATCACACTAACCATCTCTCCATAACACGAGCCATCTCTCTATCACACTACCCATCTCTCCATCACATTACCAATCTATCTATCACACAACCCATCTCTCCATCAGACTACCCATCTTTCTTTCACATTACCCATCTCTCTATCACACTACCCATCTCTCCATCACACAACCCATATCTCTATCACATTACCCATCTATCCATCACACTACTCATCTCTCCATCCCATTACCCATCTCTCTATCATACAACCCATCTCTCTATCACACTACCCATCACTCCATCACATTACTCATCTTTCCATCACACTACCCATCTCTCCATCACATTACCCATCTCTGCATCACACTACTCATCTCTCCATCACACTACCCATCTTTCAATCACACTACCCATCTCTCCATCACACTAGCCATCTTTCTATCACACTACCCATCTCTTTATCACACTACCCATCTCTCTATCACACTACTCATCTCTCCATCACACTACTCATCTCTCTATCACACAATCCATCTCTCTATCACACTACCCATCTCCCCATCAGACTACCCATCTCTCTGTCACACTACCCATCTTTCTATCACACTACCCATCTCTCTATCACACTACCCATCTCTCCATCACACTACTATCTCTTCATCACACTTTTCATCTCACACAACCTCTCTCCATCAGACTACTAATTTCTCTATCACACTACCCGTCTTATCTCTGTATCACACTGCTTCTCTCTCCATCACAATACCCATCTCTGCTTCACACTATTCCTCTCTTCGTCACACTACCCAACTCTCCATCACACTACCCATCTCTCTATTGCACTACCCATCTCTCTATCACACTACCCATCTCTCCATCACACTACCCATCTCTCCGTCACACTACCCATCTCTCTATCACACCACCCATCTCTCCATCACACTACCCATCTCTCCACCACACTACCCATCTCTCTATTGCACAACCCATCTCTCTATCACACTACCCATCTCTCCACCACACTACCCATCTCTCTATCACACTACCTATCTCTCTATCACACTACCCATCTCTCCACCACACTACCCATCTCTCTATCACACTACCCATCTCTCCACCACACTACCCATCTCTCTATCACACCACCCATCTCTCCATCACACTACCCATCTCTCCACCACACTACCCATCTCTCTATTGCACAACCCATCTCTCTATCACACTACCCATCTCTCCACCACACTACCCATCTCTCTATCACACTACCTATCTCTCTATCACACTACCCATCTCTCCACCACACTACCCATCTCTCTATCACACTACCCATCTCTCCACCACACTACCCATCTCTCTATCACACTACCTATCTCTCTATCACACTACCCATCTCTGTATCACATTACCCATATCTCTATCACACTACCCATCTCTCTATCACACTACCCATCTCTCCATCACACTACCCATCTCTCTATCACACTACCAATCTCTCCATCACACTACCCATCTCTCCATCTTACTACCATCTCTCCATCAGATTACTCATTTATCTATCGTACTACCCACCTCTCCATCACACTACTCTTTTTTTATGTGATGTATTTCCAGCAGATGCATATATTGTACAAACATTACTATAGCAAGAGGTTGTTTCCATGTACTTATCTCTATATAATAAAGGTTCAGCTGTTTTCCTAATACTTTTTTTATTCATCTATATGCTTTCACTGAAATATGTTTTGTTATGCTGTTGAGCTCTGACCCCTAAATAACCCATCTTATTTTTCATTTTATTCTCCATTAGTCATGATGGACTGATAACATAAGAAGAATAAACAAGTTTTTTTAAGGGAAACAGACAGATATATGGTAAGGCAATATCATTTCTATAAAATGTTATATATAAATAGCATCAAATGCAGGTTACATTTGTGCAAGATTGGAATCTTATATTTTAATTTACAGTAACAAAGACAGTCAAGCTCATCATTTAAAATAACTTTTAAAAAGTTTGTTCTTTCATGATAACAAATGCTGTAAACATTTTAAAATTACATTGCATTCTTGATCAGATTCAGAATATATTTATCTACTACTACACAATAATAAAATGTTGGTATGTGCAAGCCAATTAGAGGGTGCACAATCACCATGTTGTTGTTCTGGTTTAGTCATTTCTGACTATCCATGACCCTATGGACCAGAGCACACCAGGCACATCTGTCAGCCACTGTCCCTCTGAGCTCCATTAAGCTCATGCTCATTGCTTCAATGATCACATCTATCGCCTCTGCCATACTGTTCTTTATGTGCCTTCAATCTTTCCCAGCATTAGAGTCTTCTCCTGGGAATTCTGTCTTCTCATGATATGGCCAAAATATTTGTGCTTCAGCTAAATGAGCAAACCTTCCAGTGAACAGTTTGGCTTCATTTCTTGTAACATTTATTGACTGGATCTTCTTGCAGTCCACGGGGCTCTATGGAGTTTTCTCCAAAACCACAATTCAAATGAGTCAATTCTCCGGCACTCAGACATCCTTAGGGTCCAGCTCTCACATCCTTATGTTACTATGGGGAATACCAGAGTCCTAACTATGCAGATAGCCAATAGTTGAACCAGGATTAGACCTAGAACTCTAGTTGCTTGGAGAAAACTTCCCTGCATGGAACTAAAACTATCCTACCAGAAATCCAACTGTGGCTATAAGCCTTGGCATGTTGGTCAAGGGAAAATGTATCCCAGTGAAACTAGATTTGCATTTTTGAGCAATCACTGGCCACTGTTTGACACAATAAAATATATATTAATGTGAACATTTTACAGTGTTTGATTACTGTATTAGCCTGAAGATAAGCCACACTTTTTCTACAAAGGTAAACTGTGAAAAGTTAAAGTGCGGTTTAAATTTATGATCTTACAAAAATTGGATTTTACAACATTTCATCATATTGTATGCTGTTTAACCTAACAACACTGTGTGTATCTTAAGAAAAAGTTTACGTGTTACCTTACTCTTGATGTTATAATGATAGCCTGCCTAACAAGAAAATAAATTAGTTGAAGTAAAAATCTATTGTATATTGTTACTAGATATATGTAAAATAAAATCAAAATGTTTTCCCTAAATCTAACTGCTTTTTTTATTTTCTCCCATTAATTTAAGAGAGCAGCATTATTCTGGTATTGTGTTTTTATTTTGTTTCCCCCATTGAATTTTAAAGGTGCAGCTTATTTCCGGGTGCGGGCTTATTTTAGGGCCAACACACTAAATCAGGTCTCCTTCATAAAGGGACTTGTAAGGTTTCTAGATTTGGCTAGGTAAATCATGCTACTGTAGAGTCTGTCATTTTAGTTTCCAGTCAACTACTTCCTGAGGTGGGAGGAGATTTTGAATACATAGGAAGTTTTTATCTGAATAATGGAAATTGGGAATAGACATCTGCCAGTGCTCACATTAGAAAGCAGTTCTTTATCAGAATAGTCATAAATAGACAAAATATTGTGATTGCGACAAAGAGGTTATCTGGCATAGGTCTGTGATCTGAATGAGTAGTGAGTAACAGTGGTCTACAATGTATATATAAATATACAGGAATAGCTGCTTAGCCTGTAGATAGGTTCCAGGCACTCAAAGTGTTAAGCCAAACAGTCCTAAACCAAGACATTTTAACATAGGGAAGATACAGATAGGGGAACTCATTTAAAAAAAACACACAAATCCAAAGAAATTTTTAAGTTATTTAACTTTATATGAACTTTGGATGAAATGCAAACATTAGAACAAGATAAAAAAAGCTTTTTTTTCAAACACAATTTAAAAGAATAGCACAGAAAAAAAGTGTGGATCTTTAAAATATAGAGGTTGTTCCTCTTTTTGAAGTAGTATATATATATATCACATATTATAATTGTCGAACTATGAGACGTTGTCACGCTTTGAGTGGTGCGTACGACTTAGGCGATGAGCACCAAAGGCACTCATCGCCTGTGAGCCTCGCATAGCGAGGTAAGCCGTTAACTCGGAGCACTTAGGCGATGAGCGGCAAAGTTTCTCATCGCCTGCGAGCCGCGCATAGCGAGGCGAGCCGTTAAATAGCAGCAGTTAAGGCACTAAAACTCGCAGCACTTGGGCAATGAGTTTCGAAGGCGCTCAATGCCTGTGAGCCTTGCGAAGCGAGGTAAGCAGTGGAGGCAATGAAAGGAGTGCCAAAGGTGCTCCTGCAAGCTTCGTAGTGCGCCGATCACACATTGAATCACGCAGGACTTCCAAACACTTAGGAAAGATGGGATCGCCTTAGGCTGCAAGCAGTTGACGAACGCAGAACTTAGAAAAAAAAAATTAGACACAGGACTTAGAAAAAGAAAATACGAGATAGGAAAAATACGAAGTTAACGACCAAACCACGCAAAGCAAAAAACACACAAAATACCCAAAAATTATTACAACAAAAACATCACACAGAGCATGGGGGAATAGCCAGGATGTCTGGGAGTAAAAATGAAAACGAGACTACATGACCCTGGACCGCGCAAAACACTGTCAGCCGCGTACCACTTTCACCCAGGAACGTACGAGGTACAAAATACACTATTACAAAGGACGGCAAATGCTCGCGAACCGCGTAGCACATAGACAAACTACGCTATTTTACAATAGCATAACACTATCTCCTTAGGCCAGCAACAGTCCAACTGGACATTATATGCTGCAGGACAATAAAAAGACATTGTTACCTCTTCAGGCTATTGATTGTTACATTTATTAATTATAAAAAGGTAAACTATATTAATTTATTATTCAATTAATTCCCTAATTAGTATTTTAAAAAATATAGAGAGAGGAGCCAAAGGACAAGCGAGGAGAGGCTCGCAATGAGCTCCGAAGGTCCTTACAGTATAAAAAGCTTAACATTGTGTAACAAACAGCATTGCCATGGCTTCAAATTTTATTGACCGTCATTTTTTGATGGGCAAGTCGCTAGTATATATATAATTACATGTATTATTTTTTTCAAAAAGTTTAAATTCCTATCCATATGGTAAATCCAGCAATCTCGGCTAGTTTCCTTTACGGTCATCTCTTGTCTTCTCTAAACCCATCTATATTCAACTCCTATCTCACAGATAAACTCTACAAAACTGGTGATTAGTTTCCATGGAAACCAGTTTATATTGCTTCTCTCTCCCTATCCACCCACATATATATATTCAATTACAATCCTCTGATTTTCCTCTCAGTGCTTCCCCTGCATTGTCTTTCTGTCAGTGAGAGATTCCCCCATCAATCATGGACTTGTTCCATCAATCTGCTGTTCACAGTTATACAGAGATCTGTGTGTGTATTATAAGTGACTTCACAAGTACCAGCTCAAAATATCCAGAGGGAATCATCCTGTTCTGCTATTACCCCAATAAATATCATACTAAACAATGTGTATCAAAAATAAGAGCCAATCAAAGCTCCCTGTCACATCAAACATAAAGCATAAGAAAACATACTAGTTTGATTAATTACTTTATACAGTATGCATAAATAGGTTGGCAAGGGAAGAGCATCGCCTAGAAGTGTGCGCTTAAATGCAGGATATATATATATAATTTAAATAAAGATAAATGGTCATGGAACTCATTAAAACTGTTTTGCACCATAATGTAGAGACTTGAAAATTAGAATTATATTTAGCTGTTAAAAATGGATCAAGAACTGACTTGGTTATCAGTATTCTTAATTATTGTGTGTATAGCAAGTTACCGATAAGTCCTCTCACAAGTATTAATGAAGATGGGTGTGTGACCTCAACAACCAATCTGCTTTATGTGGCCAGTCAATCAAATAAATTAGTCTTCTCATCAATTTAAGGGAAACAGATTTGATATCAAACTAACTAAGAGGATACTCACACCTTGCTATTTATTAGTAGTTGGGTTGTTAAATTCCCTTTTCAGATAAGATGGGATCTAATTAGTGATGTCGCGAACATCAAAATTTGGGTTCGCGAACAGCGAACTTCATCAAATGTTCGCGAACGGGCGAACATCGGCAAACCGCCATAGACTTCAATGGGCAGGCGAATTTCAAAACCCACAGAGACTCTTTCTAACCACAAAAGTGATGTGTAAGTTGTTTCAAGGGGACTAACACCTGGACTGTGGCAAAACTCCCACGGAAAATTACATAGTTGATGCAGAGTCTGGTTTTAAGCCAGAAGGGGCATAAATCACCTAACATTCCTAAATTGTTTGGAATAACATGCTTTAAAACATCAGGTATGATGTTGTATCGATCAGGTAGTGTAAGGGTTACACCCGCTTCACAGTAACAGACCAATCTCCCTGTTTAATGCACCGCAAACAACCGCAAACAGTCCCTTTGCACAACCGCAAGCTCCCCATTTGCACAAGGTTGGATACCAAGCTAGCCATGTCCCGTTCCTTGTCCTCACTGATGTCATTGAAGGTCTCTTCCTCCACCCAGCCACCAAGGGTCCCTGAAAGGTGACAACAAGCCCCCTGGGACGCCTGCTGTGTTTGGTCTTCCACCTCCTCAAAGCCACCTTCCTCCTCTGACTCCTCTTCTTCAGACTTCCAGAGTCTGGGGGCTTCCACTGCCCAGCATGGAATATTATACACAGGTCAGAGTCTGGGGGCTTCCACTGCCCAGCATGGAATATTATACACAGGTCAGAGTCTGGGGGCTTCCACTGCCCAGCATGGAATATTATACACAGGTCAGAGTCTGGGGGCTTCCACTGCCCAGCATGGAATATTATACACAGGTCAGAGTCTGGAGGCTTCCACTACCCAGCATGGAACATTATACACAGGCCAGAGTCTGGGGGCTTCCACTGCCCAGCATGGAATATTATACACAGGTCAGAGTCTGGGGGCTTCCACTGCCCAGCATGGAATATTATACACAGGTCAGAGTCTGGGGGGCTTCCACTGCCCAGCATGGAATATTATACACAGGTCAGAGTCTGGGATCTTCCACTGCCCAGCATGGAATATTATACACAGGTCAGAGTCTGGGGGCTTCCACTGCCCAGCATGGAATATTATACACAGGTCAGATTCTGAGGGCTTCCACTGCACAGCATGGAAGATTATACGCGTTGCCTCTGCGTTATTATAAGGTGTGTATTGTTAAGTAGTACTATTCCTATCGGTTTAATCCCTGTTACGTCCACTATCAGGGGACGTGTATATGGCATGGATTTTTGGAAGCGGGAGATGGAAAAAGATGCTTGGTCGGTCCTCCCACTTCAAATTTGTGGCACTGCGCGTGCAATCTAAGGTGCCACCAGATATGAGTGTAACTGTGCCCTGGCAAAAGTTGGCAGAGTAGGCGCTGTAGGCCTCACACACACGCCTGTAGGCAGGCAACTGATATTCAATCGATTACAGTCAAAAAAGTGTTGTTTTATGTCACTGTACACTACGGTTGCACCAGATATGAGTGTCACTGTGCACTGGCAAAAGTTGGCAGAGTAGATGCAATAGGCTTCACACACACGCCTGTAGGCAGGCAATTGCTATTCAATCTATTACAGTCAAAAAAGTGTTGTTTTATGTCACTGTACACTACGGTTGCACCAGATATGAGTGTCACTGTGCACTGGCAAAAGTTGGCAGAGTAGATGCAATAGGCTTCACACACACGCCTGTAGGCAGGCAACTGATATTCAATCTATTACAGTCAAAAAAGTGTTGTTTTATTTCACTGAGCACAATATAAGGTGTTAGCCTGTCACACACACACGCTGGCAGGCAGGCATATGCAATTAGATTACACAGAAAAAAATTATAAAATAAAATAAATGATGTTCTAGCCCTAAAAAGGGCTTTTTGGGTTGCTGTCCTTCAGATGGAAGGCTCTGGAAGGGAGTGTATGCTGCTGATTGGCTGGAATGTGTCTGCTGACTGTGAGGTGCAGGGTCAAAGTTTCCTCAATGATAAAGAATAGGGGCGAACCCAAAAGCGCATGTGTTCGCCCTTCGCTGCGAACGTGAACATGCAAAAATCGGCGCGAATAGTCAGCCGGCGAACTGTTCGGGACATCACTAGATCAAATGCCTCAAGTTAGATTTTTTTTAAATGGACATTACCTTTCCAAAGGGAGAGGTTAACAAAACAGTTTATGGATAATCCATGTATTGTGCGAGGCTTCCCGTGAGTAATTTTGTACCTCATGTTATGCCTGATGGTTCCTATATCTGGTTCCTATATCTGAATGTGCGTACCCAATGTTCTGACTGAGAATTCACATGTCTGTATGTTGTACCCCATGCTCTGACTGAGGGTTCCCATCTCTGTATATGTGTACTCCTTGTGTTGACTGAGAGTTTTCATGTCTGTTTCTTGCACTTTTTTTTTTTTAATTTTAAACAAAGTATAGGTTGTATTTATTATCTTAGGCCCTCATTCAATTGCGATTTGGACAATTGAATAGGGCTTTAAATACGCACATAACATATTTTTTTTAAATAAGTTTTTAGTTAGTAAACATCTATCCAAAAGCAAGGTTTTCACTAACTAAAAACTTATTTTAAAAAAGTATGTTATGTGCTTATTTGGAGCCCTATTCAATTGGACACATTGCAATTGAATGAGGCCCTTAGTGTCTGAGCTTTGCAGTGCTTGTTTAATCAGTGGCAGAGATATATCCGATGCAGGTGGTGCAAAGCACCAGTGCCCCTGCCTTTGACTGGCCCCAATGCCTCCCTCCGGAGGCATTGCCTGGGGTGGAGGGGGCTGTATATATGTATTTATTTATTTAATATATACTCATAATCTATTTCCATTTATCTATTTATTAATCTAGTTATAATCTAACATATATTTATATATACGGTAAATATATATATATATATATATATATATATATATATATATATAGTAAATCATTAGTACATCTGTGTTCACATTTGAATGTCTAAAACAAGTACAAAAAAAGTTTCCAGCTCAGAATTCCAAGAAAAACAGTTATTACACTGCATTCTGGGAAGCTGAGCCGGGGCATGCAGATGTGCCCACAAATGCCTCACTCTTCAATCCATAGCCCATTTTAAACATGGCTTCATTTAAGCTTATGCCTGCTTTATTACACAACTTTTATGCAAAGGTTGGATTATACACAAGCTGGGAATCCTATCCTCGTAAAGCTGTTTTAAGCTTACTAGCTACGATGATAGCCAGTCATGACAATTATATGGAGCTCAGAGGGGCAGTGGCTGACGGATGTGCCTCTGTGCGGTCCATAGGGTCACTGTGAGTCAGACATGACTGAACGACTAAACAATAATGGAAACATTGCTATATGTCTGTTCTCACTGTAGCTATAAACAATGATCTAATAATATATTAGGTTTTTTGTGGCAGATTAAACAGTCAAACATTGGGTAGAGTCAGTGCAAATTAGGATTAAATGGCAGTTTATGAACCAATTGGAGTGTGACCTGTGGGAGAAGCAATAAAAAATGTAAATTTATATAGTGGTTGGACCCACTCTCCGCTCTACTATGCCACACCATTAAGAGCTAACCTCTTTTCTACCCAGAGGTATATTTAGACTATAGGATTGCAGGGCAATCAGTTTATTAGGAGTGAGATATTTTTTTAATAGTTTCTGTAAAGACACATTATTTATACAGTATTTGTATTTCATAAAGGGTCACAGTGAAGATTCCAAATATGGAACAATTCAAAACTATAGGCAATAAAAAGTACTTTGTCCATTGCATGTTATTAAAATGTATTTCTTACAGTAAAATATAACTGAATCCAGGGAATAATTAGCAGCCACTGATTTCATTGTTCCTTCAAAAACCCAATGGCATAAATATTGAACCACTGCTATATAAATCTCACAGTAATATAGATGAACCCTCAATTCTGCTTTTGTACAAATATTATTTTCTAGTGTTATTGAATGCAAGTAGGAAAAAAAATGGTGAGAATTTTTGGAGACGCTATCAATTCCTATGTCATCCTAGAGACATGTATAGCCTAATATATAATTACTAGCGACTTGCCTGTCAAATAATTACGGCAATAACATTTGAAGCCTGGCAATGCTGTTTGCCACACCATGCGATGTTCTGCCTACCCTGAGCACCTTTGGTGCTCATCGCGAGCCCTGCGCTAAGCATTTTTGGCTCATTTGTGGCTCGCAATGAGCACCAAAGCCTCTCCTCCGATCTACTTCACCGCTCCTTACAGGCCTTGGCAACTTGCAAGTTTTATGCTTGAGAATGCCATGTGTCTCATTCCACCATCTCCCCCCTGTCCCTTCCCTGTGTCTTTTTCCTCTGTGTGTCTGCTGAATCATTGCGTGGCGCACACTGACTGCTGTTTGTTTTATTTTCAAAGTCCCGCTTACCTTTCGTTGTTGGTGTAAGTGTTACTGTCTTTTGCATTGTTTATTTTCTAAGCCCTGCATGCCTGGCGTTGTTCGTCTGTGTCCTGTGTGCCTGGAGTTGTTGGTGTAAGAGTTACTGTCTTTGCCGTCATTTATTTTCTAAGTCCTGCGTGCCTGGCGTTGTTGGTGTAGTTGTTAAAGTCGTATTTTTGCGAGCGCGTGCCTCAACGGCTCGCCTCGAGGCTCGCAAAACGTGATGACAAATCACAGTTTGACAACTATATAGGTACAATGCTACCTCAGTTTGAGTCTGCTTCGGTTGAAGTCCAATTTTGTTTAAGTCGTGTCGCATAGGGAAACTATTTTTTTGGAACAAGTAGCTTGCTTGGATTGAGACCTGTCCATGATGCAGAAGTACAATAAAGTTGCAGTAGTGCAGGAAGTGTGCAAGTCGCTGTGCCTGTAAGAGCCTAATCAAGCCTGTGCCTGTAAGAGCCTACATTGAGCCTGTGCCTGTAAGAGCCCAAATTGAGCCTGTGCAGGAACTTCAGAAGGAGCAGCAACAGATAGTGGCTGAGGAATGTTCTTCTTAAGGTGAAAAGGAGGGTAGGGAGGATGCACCTTCTGCACTCGTCAAATAAATGAGTGCTAAATGGGCTGCATTAAACTGTGTCAAGCAATATCTCACTTCAGAAACATTTAGCAACAGAATCAGAAGCAAGTTTCTCTTGATAGGTTTCTAGTTAAACTGCCTACATTCTCCAGCAGAGTCCCCAGCAGGGTGCAGTGGTGTTAAGAGAAAGAAAGAACAAATATCCCCTGTGCAAGTGCCAAATGTTGTAATGGAAAAGGACACTTCCAAGCAATAACCTGTCTCCTCCTTCTCCTCTTCTACGTTGCCACCATCCCTCAAGGCTTCTCAGTACTGTACAGTTAAATTCTCTGTTATTTGATATCAGTACAGTAAAAGTGAAGTTAAATTATCTGTTATTTGATGTAATTATTGTTTTTTTATTGAGGCCTGTTTAGTTTTAAGGTTTTGTATCCAAAAACAAGAACATCAGTTCTAAATAAAATGTGAAAAATCTAGGGTCCGAAATTGATTATATGTTTACATTGATTCCTATGGGAAATGCTTATTTGTTTCGCATCCTGGAATGGATTAAGGAACAAGTTACCACTGTAGAATAAAACTTGAGCGTTGTCTTTTTATATGATTAGATACATACATGCAAACATAGCCAGATAGTGTAATCGACCAGCACTGAAGACTTCTTCGTGATTGGCCAAGAACCAATTATAGACCTGTCATACAACCCAGCGATTTTTCTTTCAACCAGTCAGACAAGCGCCTACCATTAACTGTAAGCGACATGGAATTTTAGTGATGCCCTCTTGTCTTATTCTTCCAAAAACCACAGCCAGGTTTCCCATATCTGTATATGTGTACTTCAAATACTGCCTGAGAGTTTCCATGTCTGTATGTTTATACCCCATCTTCATACTGAGATTTCCCATGGTTGGTATGTTTATACCCCATGTTCTGATTGCTCTGGCCCCCTTGGTTGATGAAGGCTCCAGTTGATCTAGGGGGGATAGATTCCCAGTTAGAGGGACATGAACATGAGAACCAGCAAGTTGGTTCTAGGAAGAGTGCATTTCCCAAAGAGGATCATAGGCCAGACTTTTGAGCTTTACCTTTATTCATGACCTGGTAACCATACGCCCTCTTCTTCTGCAACCCTTTGGACCATAGGTCCCAAGACCAGCTCATACAGTTTGTAGAATGCAGTAACCTCTAAAGGCTGAGCAACATAAAATAATATTGATGTTATTAATTTATGGAGAAACTTTGTCCTAACAACCATGGGTCTAGGTTAACAGACAGGCCTTTGATGTATTGTTGTAGTTAAGCGCAGGTCAAGTAGAGTTAAGTGTTCAGTGCTCTATTGTCATTGATACCTATTCACCACATGGATACAGTTAACCACACACTCTGGCTCCAGGTCAAATAAAACTGTCTAGTTCTTGCATTCTAGCAGGGGATTGTCATATTAACCTCGGACAGTCTGGCTCTTAAAGTGGCAGTGTCATAGTAATAACATAACCCTGTTTTATCCCATGTTCCAAAAGAGATTAGCAAGTGCTAACTTTGGAGGTGATTCAATTATTGTCTTGCAAAGTGTTTGGTCTGAAAATCCAGTTCATGACAGATAGATAGATAGATAGATAGATAGATAGATAGAAAGATAGATAGATATTCTCACACACATTGGATTAATATAAATACTTAAATTTTTCACAATCAAACATTTCTACTGCTACTGAAGACATTGAGTGATATTTCCTTATTATATCTATTTTTCCAAGCTGTATTATATGTCTGCTCTTCCTATTCTATGAAAATAATAATTTTTCTGTCCAGTGATTACAAGATTATTCTACGACTGCAAAGGAGATTGAAATTAGCCAATTCTAATAAATATGTATGAGAGTCCTGACCTCCTGGGTGATCCTGTGGACATAAAATCTCTAATGGTTCAACAACAGTAGTGCAAGTTGGCGAAAGCTTGTATTTTATTTCCAGTTGTGTGGTGACCCTGATTGTTGTGTTGTGGTGACCTTGATTGCTGTGTTGTGGTGACCCTGATTGCCGTGTTGTGGTGACCTTGATTGCTGTGTTGTGGTGACCCTGATTGCCGTGTTGTGGTGACCCTGATTGCTGTGTTGAGGTGACCCTGATTGCTGTGTTGTGGTGACCCTGATTGCTGTGTTGTGGTGACCCTGATTGCTGTGTTGAGATGACCCTGATTGCTGTGTTGAGGTGACCCTGATTGCTGTGTTGAGGTGACCCTGATTGCTGTGTTGTGGTGACCTTGATTGCTGTGTTGTGGTGACCTTGATTGCCGTGTGGTGGTGACCCCTCTAAAGTAATAAGATATCTCTCTGTTCCATTTATATGAAGACTTTGCAGTTCTTGATATTATCAGTCTATGTTTCTTCTCAGGTCTCTCTCTTGGTGATAAGATCTTGCATCACTTACACAGTGGGTGACAAGAGACACATTCAGCCAGCGGTTAGCAGAGAGCTTTCTTTAAGTACCATGAATCCATCTCTCGCCACGTCTGCCCTAATCTCCAGTCCTCACGCTGTGCCCAATGGCCCTGATATGATTGCACTGCTCGGCTTTCTGTATCATAAAAAAATTATGTTTTCACAAAAAGAATACAGAAAAGGGATGAATTTAAAATGTACATGGCAACAAAGATGATGTTATACTAGTAAGGAACAATGACATCCCTCAGCCTGTATATCTTATCATGAAGATCATTGATTTTTTCTTTATGCATGAGACAATTTTAGCTGCTTCTATTAAAATCTTTAGCATCATTGCTTTCTATATTGTTTATGGAAATCTCACCAGTTTACAAAGTTCCTCTGTGCTGAGAAAGTTTAACAAAACAGGTAATGACTGCCCCTGGTGGACTAATTGGACATAATTGTTAATACATAAAATATTGTTTTTATTATATTCCTTTCTAAATACAATACTAGTTCTTCACTTGAGCATAATGCAAATTTGGGAAATAGATTGTCAAATAATGATGACACAAATGTACCAAAATTGAACAAATGTCCAAAAACATAAACAAATATTTAGTAAAATATAATTGTCATGACCCAGGGAAAGGCTCCAGAATTCTCCTGCCAATGTCTTCTATTCCAGGACCACCAGTATGCAGAATAGGGGTAAAGGGATTAAAAATAACAAACAGAGGTGATAACCACTAATAAAAGAGAAAACACAATGATTATGTTCTTTAGAAGCATGTCTTTATTGCGAGAAGTTGGAACATATATAGACAAACAGAACAATACAACTTTAGTTCAGCCCACAAACATGATTAAATTAGATGCCCTTTAAATCAATCAGTTCTCAATCAGTTAATCCCATCACTGGGTGAGCTGGTAATTGCATCACACACTTAAATACATTCCAAGTTCCCTTCTAAACTAGTTAACTCATTTATTCTATTTGGATTTATTTTCCACTGCTAGATAATCTTATCAGGAAGGTTGCTATTAAGATGTACAGTCCATCAAATGTCCTTTATCTGGTGATCAGAAGGGGCTGGAAAAGTGTGGGCAGGATTAGTAATTGACTTCAACTCTATTAGGAAGGTGTAAGGGTAGAAGTTAGGGCCTTTGGGTGGGTCATCACAAGGTGAATCCCTGAGACACATCCGAGTGTAAAGTCAATTTGGCAAAATGGAGAGGACAAAGCTCTTTCCGGCAGAGGTTTTCAGTGGTTACCAGCCAGGTCCAAGGCAATCATCACAGAACCTGATTAAACATTTTCTTTTTATATAATCAAAATTTGCTGGGCAGCTACTTCTACCTGAGAAGACACAATGAGGAAGTACATAAGTCACAAATGTACCACACTTACTTCCTGCCCATTATATTGATACCAGCATTTTCTATCATCAGAATATTGCATGATAATATCTGTAAAGTTCCACAGCCCACGTCTTAAGACTTGTTCTTTTTTGCAGAAATCTTCATGCAGCTGCGGGTGTCTTGTAATCTCATAGAGCTAAGAATATTTTGGGATATTTCTTGATTTAATCAGATGAAGTGGGTGGTAATTGTCTCTAATGTAATATCTAAATGCTAATTTGCAGAGAGTGTCTAGTGACTTAATGACTGATTCTGTTTTCAGATGTGTCAGTGACAGCTGTCACTTGATAAGTTTGGAGAGATGTTTGTACATCACCACCTTCTAAATAATCAGTCTCATGAGTCTCTTACCAGACAAGCTCCAGCTCAGAGGTGACGTTCTGGGCTCTATTGATCTGGAAGAGAAACAGATCTGAAAATAAATCAGTTTCCTCTTTGCTGTCAGAGCTGTGTCTGAGTCAGATGAGGTTATAATGTGGCAGCAACAGCTGCTGTCAGGGAATTTGCAGTATGGCATCATTATGAGGTAGCACAGGAAGACATTTCTTCACAATATCACTATGTGCTGATGATAGTTGTCGTTCAGTCATTCAGTTGTGTCTGACTCTTTGTTACCCCATGAACCGCAGCATGCCAGGCACATTATTGTTATGTCTGTGGCTGTTCCTATCCATATGTTCTTTGTCAAATATACTGAAGTGGGTTGCCAGTTCTATTTCCAGTGGACAGTAACTCGTCTAACTTCTCTGCTATGACCTGCCAACCTTGGGTAACCCTACAGGGCATAGATCACAGCTTAATTGAGGTACACAAGCCCCTTCCCCGTGACAAGGTAATGATCCAGAAGTGGATGATAGCGAGGCTGAGAATTCTCACTGATATAATTCAGAATGTTTTATAAAAATTACCCATGGCGGACATCCATAACCACCATGTGGCTGCTCCTGAAATCTCTTGGCAATATGTGCCATACACAAGGGTTAACTATCTAATGGCATCTATATAAAGTGCATGGGTAACATTATAGTTGGACAGTATCTTTATGTATCATCTGTGCTGTTACACGGGAGCACTATAAAGTAGCCAATAATGAATCCTACTGTAATCGTGAAAGCAGGATAGAAAATCATTATCTCTACAAATGATAAATGAGAGTCCCATCTCTAGTCATGGAGCTGGGAATCTGTGCTCTACATAAGCCTTGAGCTACAAATCTGTATTAGAATATTATACATACTGCAAAAGATAAATCAATAAACATTAAAAAGCTAAGATTAGAAAGCCATAAAAATGCTCCAATTCTCTACTAGTGCAATAAATATTATACCCCAATCTTGTGACACTTTGCATGGGCAAATGGTGAGTTCAGTTTGCTACTATATAGAGGTCTGGTCTGGTGCAGATAGTCAGGTATGCACTTACTGTACCAAAAGTGTGCTCTTCTGTTCATGGTCATAGCATTTCAGTTTACTGAAATGTACCTCTTTATAGTCATCAACATACCATAGCAGTCTCCTGTCACTAACCACGTGTTCTAGTCAAGGCTGGCCTTTAGGCTAAGAGATTCACACACTGTACTGGTGGTTCCATGTTCTGTTCTGGATATTCTCACTGTACTATAGAGGTGGTTGCTTCACTGTACTGCAATACTGGGCACATTATATATGAGTGTAACATCTTACCTGATATTTGTATGTATTGTTTTATAAGTAGTTGCTTGGTAACTCAATGTATACTGTGTGACCCAGTCTATGGAGGTGTAGTCAAATTATTGTTTGCAAATGCAGATCGAAGAGGTCCTTTGTGGACTTGTCCCAAATAGGACGGTTTATCATTGAAGGCCTCCTGTGGCGAGATGCAAACATCCAGCGTACTAACCAGTCACAGATTATTCATCAGGTTAATTTGGCCTTCTGATCTAGTGATCTTAATTATGTTATCAAGTGATAGTGCCTATCATCAGAGAATGAACTAACCTTAAAAGGTTAGTTCTATGGATATGATAACCCACTCTAAGAGCAGCCTCTTTTAGCTCACTTGTGCCCTTCACAGGGAGAAATATCCTGTAGCATATCAGTCTGGTTTAACTCAAAGGAGTGACCCAGCCCCAAAATACCAGACAATACTACCCTGAACAGGAGAAACAGCAAACCTCAGACACATTTCAGCCTCTATAGGCCTAGTCATTGAGGTGCAACTGAACTCCCTAAGGCACAGTGAGCAAGGGGTCCACGTCTGGAGTCCCCCTATCAACCTTAGGGAGACTAAGCCCTAAGGTTAATTTGCATAAACAAAACAACTAAGTCAGGTGCTCATCAGCGTACGAGTTAGTTCTATGGACATGATAACCGACTCTATGTTTTTAGATACCATTGTATTTTCCCTATAAATATCCTGTACTTCAATAAAGAGATATTATGGTTAAGACATAGGTGATAAAGCTATGTTCATTTCTTGGATATTTGGATTTTCTTGCTCTGTTTGTAACTGAAATGCTACCAAATTCAGCTGTCTGCTCCGGCTGGTGAGTTCTGGAAAGGAACCTTGTGCACTGAGTTGACCCAATATCTTGACATCTCCTTTGAAATGAAAGGCACAATCTGATACTGTAGGATCACAAGGATGTAGGCTGAGCTCAAAATCCTGGATTCACATATAACTTAAGGTCACTCAATTGATCTTGATAATAGTTTGGATCTGTAGGTATGCAAATAGTACTATTAAAGTGGAACAAAAAAAAGAACTTCATACTCACTCTAGAGCAGTGGTTCTTAAACCTTTCCTCAAGACCCACCATACATGACATGATTTTGGTTTAACACTGTGTCAACAAAGGAGGAGCAATTAGTATTCAACAGACTAATTGCCTCATCTGTATTAAAACCGTGTTAAACCGAAATAATGGACTGTCTGGTAAGCCTTGGGGAGAGGTTTAAGAACCACTGCTCTAGAGCACTTCAACCCCTCAATGAAATGGATTAATTAGGAACATGGAGAACTGTTAAGGGTAGGGATGGTTTTGCTCTCTGATTGTCATGTGCAGTGTCGTGACTTCATTGTTTAGTGACATTGTTGCATTGTGATTACGTATTATTGTTGTTTGGTTATATGTTGCCTGTACATTGGTATCATGTATACTAGTTATAATATGTTATAGAGGGAAAATGTTATATAGAACAGGAGCATACATGAGGAAAAGGCAAAAATGCTCTGCACATAAGCCTAACTGCAGAACATTGCATCCTAACACATACATGCCTTGATAAACAGCAGCCAAGACAGATCCTGCATTTCACAAGTCCTAAGCAAACACTGCAGATTAACATCAAGGTTGTTGCAGTAGCCAGCAATAGACACCTGTCATGTAGCTTAGATAGCTGGGGAGTTATCTCAAGAGCTTCTATGGCAGCCAAGGCAGCAAGGCAGATGAAACTTAGTTCTGACATCACACACATACACAAAGGTACACAGGGTGTGGTATGGGAGATAGAGTATAAATATGTTGATTCTATGATTCAATAAATGTTCAGTCCTAGTTTCACATATCCACTGTGTGATGCTGTTATTGTGTTTGTATCCTGAATTGGGTCAGTGGTCTTGTTGGAGGCCAATAGTAGCCTGTATGTGGTATTCTCTGTATGTACCTTTGTGCATTGCCCTCTTCAGAAGCCACCTTTTGTGCCAGAGAGAGCAACAACCACACAATTCTGCTGAGGTAGGTTTGAACTAACAAGCCCCCTTGAAGAAGCAGATCATGACATTCAGTAATATTGTATACAATTATTTAAATAAGAGGACTTTTTAAGCTCATTTTAAAAAATATTTAAAAAACTGAAGCACAGAATCTATCCGTAGCAAATAATCATGGGATTAGCACTAAATCCAAAGTGAATATTCATTCTAAAGGACAATTGGTTGGACAACATGTATTCAGCTCCTCACTGTTGGATAGCTTAAAAAATAGATTTTCAAAAATGTTCAAGTATTTTAATAATATTTTTTTTTACAGTATTTAGTAAGAATATTCTTCTCTTACCGTACATGCTAGTGAGGGATTAATAATGTGCTTTACTATTTTCCTCTAGTAATCATCCAAAAGGCAAAACAATAGGCACATCACAAGGTTACTTGGCACTCCATTTCATTATTATACTTCTCCTCTAACTCTTCATAGTGATCTATATTGTAGGCTTTACAGTGTTTGTGGATTATAAGAAAAACCTGGCTTGGATTTGTACCACACAAATTACTGGAAGACATTTTGCATAAATATTTTATTAGACATTAGAACATTCTGAGTGATAATAGAAGGAACAAAACAGATAAGATGCAGATCAGATTCCTTAGTTCCTTAAATTCACCAATAAACTGAAGTACAGTATATTATTTAGTATAAGGTATGGGGAAGCTTCAACAAGCTAAATGACAGGCATAATCAATCAATTAATCTAATTAATATAAGAAACTTGCCACTAGCTTTTTTTTTGCAATTTTTGCTGCAGAAAGAAAGGATGCTGGGATTAATATTTCATGGAAGCAAGAAATTAAGAAAAATAAAATGGTGGTGAGAGGGGATTGGAGCAGTTGACGACCTACGCCGTTAGGAATATTTGGCAGAAAGAAGAAATTAATAAATAATTGCGATGTATAAACAATAGGTAAGCTTATGTTGTGCAATTAATCAGAGAAGCTTGATATTACTGTATAGAAATGGTGCCTTCAAGGATAAAGAGGCATTAGATCAGTGATTCCCAAAAGATAAGACCCTGTGTTTGAAATTACTGTATAGAAATGGTGCCTTTCAGGATACAGATGCATTAGATCTGTGATTCCCAAAAGATAAGACCCTAAGGTTGATATTACTGTATAGGAATGGTGCCTTCAAGGATAAAGAGGCATTAGATCAGTGATTCCCAAAAGATAAGACCCTATGTTTGAAATTACTGTATAGAAATGGTGCCTTTCAGGATACAGATGCATTAGATCAGTGATTCCCAAAAGATAAGACCCTAAGGTTGATATTACTGTATAGGAATGGTGCCTTTCAGGATACAGATGCCTTAGATCAGTGATTCCCAAAAGATAAGACCCTAAGGTTGATATTTCTGTATATAAATGGTGCCTTCCAGGGTACAGATGCATTAGATCAGTGATTCCCAAAAGATAAGACCCTAAGGATAATATTTCTGTATATAAATGGTGCCTTCCAGGATACAGATGCATTAGATCAGTGATTCACAAAAAATAAGACCCTATGTTTGATATTACTGTATAGGAATGATGCCTTTCAGGATACAGATGCATTAGATTAGTGATTCACAAAAGATAAGACCCTAAGGGTCTATTTTGTATGACCACAAGACAATTGCTACAAAATATTACTCTCTATGGAAAGCGTTGTGGTAACTTTGAAAGTTTTCTGGAAAAAGGTGCTGAGGTTCTTTTGTAATATGAAAAACTTTTTTGCCATTTGGAATAAAGAGAAAGGGATTATGGGGATTCACGGAGGCCATTTTGGAGTCTTGGATTCCATCCATGGCTAAAGGAGTCACCGACATTTTAATATAAATCACATTCAGAATCTGATCTATTGTATGGTCAATAGGTTGGATTTTATCAATGCTATATTTTTCACAGAATTTTTTTGTCACATTACGTTATTGTGTTATAAAGACCAGCAAGATGTAGGGGTTATGGTGAAGGTTGGAACTTGTACAATATTCTTGCATTTATTTGTAATACTAGCGACTTGCCCATCAAAAATGATGGGGCAATAAAATTTGAAGCCATAGCAATGCTGTTTGATACACAATGTAAGACTTTTGCTACTCTGAGGACCTTCGGCGCTCATTGGGAGCCTCGTGTTGATCGCCTTCGGTACTCAACGCGTGGCTCACAATGAATGCCTTCAGCGCTTATTGCCAGCCTCTCCTTTTGTGTACTTTTGCTCCTCTGACTACCTTCGACGCTCATTGCGAGCGTCTCTCCTTGTGTACTTTTACTCCTCTGAGCACCTTTAGCGCGATATATATAACTGCAGTATAAAAATTTCTAATTTTTTAGTGTTGTGGAAAGTATACATTTTTATTTTCCATTACTAATTAATACTTATTAAATTAATGTACGTTAATAATTAATTCTGAATGAACAAATGTATTAGGAAGTGCAAAGCATTAATTTATTCATAAAGTAACGGCAGTGTAAAATATGCTATTTATTTATATATATATATATATATATTTTTTTTTTTTTAAATAATAATAAATTAATTAATTACTTAAGTTAATATAGTTTACCTATTTGTAAATATATCCAGCAATCAATATCCTGAACAGCTAACAATCTCTTTTGATTTTCCTACAGCATACAATGTACATTTGGACTGTTGCTGCCCTGATAAACAAGTGTCAGCAATGTGCCAAGTGTACAGTATAAATAGGCTGCGTGTGTGAGGCCAAACCGTTGGTTTAGTCGGGTAAAGCACCATTTTAGATTTGTAATGTTATTAGTTGCAAGTTAGTGTTGTAAAATGGCGGCGATTGTCTATGTGTTACGCGGCTCACGAGCATTTTCTATCCTTAATAGTGTTTTTTGCACCTCAAACGTTCCTGGGTAAAAGTGGTACGTGTATGGCGGTGTTTTGCACAGTTCGGGGTCGTGTAGCCTCATTTTCAGTGCTTAAGTGAGCTTGAAAGACTTGTGTGCTTCACGAGGCTCGCAAGCATGACGACGAATTGCAGTTTGGCAATTATAATATGTGATTCCTTTGTATGAATGCACCTCATCATGCTATATAATACCAACGATCCCATATGTGTTGACATAAACACTTCACCAGTTCTTACATCCTATATAGAAAGGCCCATGGGGGGTGGCTCGCAATAACCACATTGCTGCCCATCATGTGATGTCAAAAGCCGCAAACTGCCTCTCATTGCGACCTGGATGACGAGCAAAATGTGTGACAGCGCTGTGCGGCCGATAGAGAGCAGAGCACTAGGCAGCCCAAGGCCTAGAGACACAGACAGCCTGAGGCCTAGGCCCACAGACAAGGCCCTGCCTACACACACCGATACACAAGCAGGAGTTACAAGACACACACAACCGGGATAGTCAGGACGAGTGAGAGACACAGACAAGAGACAGAGTACTAGAGACACAGGACTAAAGAGAGACAGACACATAGCCAGAAGAGAGACAGGCACAACCAGGGAAGACAGAAACATGGACTAATCACACTCCGCTAGAAGAGACAGACACAGCCAGGAGATACAGGGCTAGAGACAGCTCCACCATCAGAAGAGAATACCAGACCCCGGAGACACCCACCCCAGCCCTCAGCACACGCCCAACCTCAGCATATGGCTTTCATGCTCTGGTAGTCGGGCCCTGACACCTGCACCCGGTGCAGGCATGGCCTCCAACACCGGCCGAGAGATGGTTCTGGCCCACTTTCCGGTAAGTAATCTGGGGGCAGAGACTGGGAATATGTGTGTGAGACAGCAGAGAGACAGCACACAAGCAGGAGTTACAAGACACACACAACTGGGAGAGACAGGACTAGAGAGACAGACAGAGGGCTAGAGAGACACACAGCCAAGAGACAGAGGACTAGAGACACATAACTAAAGAAAGACAGACACACAGCCAAAAGAGAGACAGACCACCAAACCCCAGACCTCAGCGACTGCTACAGAACATATATCATATATAACCAGGTTAGCACACCTGGGTTTGTGAGAGGGTCCCCTCTCCCTCCACCCTACTTAAACTTCAAGCAAACATCTACCTGTGCACACATTCTTCAGCGCTATCATGTTTGGTGCAGCGCTGCGTGTGCTCGTTCTCCTTTCCTGCTTCCTCCTGGTCTCCTGTTTTTGTCTGTGAGTCCTCTCCCTTCTCCCCTCCTAGGGGCCTCCATTTCGTCCCTTCTCTTCCCCTCCCTGTCTCTCCTCCCTCCATTTGCCCCTGTGCTTTTTTCTCCCTTCAGCCGGTTTTTCCTCCCATTTCCCAGCTCCTCCAAGCTGTCTGCCCCTTTTGCTCGTCAGTCTGGCTGCTTTCTGGGCTTCCCCCACGCACCTCCAGCCTCTCTGCCTTTCCTCCATCCTTTCTCTAAGCTCTCTCTACTCCATTAGCGTGATCTCGGCCGAAATCTCACGTCTCACAAGATTTCAGCCCTTTGGTTTCATTTTATATTCCCTGCTCACCCTGCTTTCTTACAGACTTATTAAATTGTGATTCAGTAAATTTAAAAGGGCTCTATTTTAGCACACAGCATATTTTTTTTACAGAAGTTTTTAGTTAGTGAACTTTTATCCAGAAGCAAGGTCTTCACTAACTAAAAACTTCTGTAAATAAAATATGCTGTGTGCTTAAATAAAGCCCTTTTAAATTTACTGAATCACAATTTAATAAGGCTGTTAGTGGGTAGATGCATTAGGCTCTGATGCACAGGGCTCCAAGTTCAAGCCCCACATTTAGCATACTGGTTTTAAGTACACATCTCTTGAAATTTTCAAAGCAAAGCCCTGATTGCTCAGTGGGTTAATGCATTAGCGTGTGGTGCTCAGGACTGTGGGTTTGAACCCTGCACCTGCAACCCTAGTTATATATGCTCAAATTTGGTGCCTATAATAATTTTACAGAGCCTTTGTGGCTCAGTAGGAAAACCCATTAAACTCTAATGTTCAGGGCTGCAAGTTCAAACCCTTAATTTCAAGTGTCACTTTCAATTCAGTATAGTTTGCTGAGAGATTTTAGCGCTCTTCTGCATCCCCCTGGACTTTTATTTACTTCACAGTACAAATACTCTGCTCATGCCCTTAAAGTGCACCGACCACAATATTTATTAATACATTCTCCCTTTATTCCACCTTCTCACAACCCTTCACTCTGATCCCTAATTTTAACTCTTTAAATTCTTTCCCATTATCCCTTTGCCACTAAAAGCTTCTATCCATTTCACTCGTAAGCGCCTAAAAGTTTTATTTCGCTATCACTTCTTCTACCCTTCCTTCTCTCTCTACCTATACCACCTACCTTTTCCTGAATTACCCACCTGCCACCCATGCTTCTCTATCCCATCAGCAAACGCCCTTCTTTAACTCTAATAAATCCACCCATGGCCATTTCCGTTAAAGCTCATTCCGTTATCGCCGCCTTGGTGCCCATCAAGGGCTTTTCATTTAAATCACCTGACGAGGCCTTCTACCTTTTCTCGGCTCCCCTTTCCCCATCGAGGGTCGTTATCCTTTTCCTTAGCCACCTTCTCACATCTTCGTGTCCTACCCAGGTGTATCATGGCAGACCCTGTGCAATCAGACGCCGAGTCAATCCTTTCTGTCGCGGCATCTTCACTGGCCAGATCTTCATCCAATCTTATTCATGTAGTTTCTAGCCCGGATCTACTAAACTCTCCTTACACTCTACTCCGCCCTCTCGTGGCACCACTTCCGATGCCTCTGTAAATCCTATACTACCGTCACTAGGTACTGCCTCAACCACACTTTCATAGTCCCATTCGCTAGGCTCAACCACGCTCGCAAACCATCAGCCTTCGCTAGGCTCCACCTCAACCACGCTTTGATCTTCGCACTTGCCTTCGCTAGGCTTCATCATACTTGCAAGCCCCTCATCAGCCTTCGCTAGGTACCCCCGACACCACTCCGCAGTTACTCTACAGGTAATTCCACATTCCTTCTTGGTTCCACTATTTATTTATCCATTCCATACTCTATTCTGACCAACCCTACACATTCACCTTCGCGTATTCGCTATCTCTCATTCGTATTCATCCTTGATACCACAATAGTCATCACTATCATAACCGCTTTCTCTGCTCTTTAACTCCTTCCACAGGTTTCAAACCCTCCGCTCTGTAACCCATTCCGATACTCACGGGGCTTGTCACTTGTCTCATCAACCTCGACACACATGACCTCATTCACTCCCTACAATCTCCTCCATTCGATCACTCTATCTTCTCACCTTTCACTCAATTCCAACATTTCCACTTCTGGATTTACATTCATGCCACGACTCTAGAGATCAACATTAACTATTCTTCACATACTCAGCGATTTGCATCCATCCATGAGCTCTCTGCGGCATTACTATCTATACCAGCTAGCACGCACCATATCTCCACTCACCATCTGACCCTCTCAAACTATACCTCAGTCCACCAACCACGCTCACTCATGACTCAACTACTCAATTTAACGCTCTTCCTCCGCTTTACCCTCTACTTCGCAAAACTTGGTTCAAACATCCCTACAAGTTTCTGACATGCCCACCAGCTCTTTTCTTCAAACACCATTATAGCCCATCCCATAAGTGTCCTCACTATTATTCGACTCCTCATTCCACTTTTCCCAAATCAGGCTTCGAAGCCACCGGCTAACATTAAGTTATCACTCAACACCTACCCTGTTTGTTCACCTACCATTCAACCAGCAAACGACAGCCACAATCTACACCACTCATTCTCCTCTATCATCAATCATTCTCCATTCATGTGAGTTAACCATTGCGCCTAACTAAGCCCATTACTTGACTAAACACGACATATCATCCACATCAGACACCTGCTCCCTTATCCTATGCTCGACCAAAACAAGCAACACTCCAGTCACCGTCAAGTACTATGCAACGAACGATTCCTCCTGCCCAGTCACCATTCTTCGAAACCTTAATCAATCCTTTCGACCACAAACTATCTCACCGCCCTATACTTCCGATCTCAAGACAGCCTCTCACTACATCGTCCTTCATTTCACTACATTCGTACCATTCTATCTAGACTCGGTTACAACCTTTTTAAATACTCCGGTCACCCATTCAGAATAGGAGAAGCATCACTGCCTCTAAGAACCAGTCACCTGCTCACATAATCAAAGCCATGGGGTGCTGGGGATCCAATCGTTATAGCCGTTACATTCCTGACCCCAAAACCGAATTCACCAAGCATTTTCAAATCTCAGCCAATAAGAATTTGTTATTTTTTGGGTGCGCTTATCCTGCCAGATTAGAGCACAGCACCTGGTACACCTCAGCAGCACCCGCCAAACTAGGGCGCAGCACCTGGCACACCTTAACTGAACAAGGAGAGGGGGCCCGACCACAAAAAAAGTCGGAAGAATGAGAAAAGTCTATAGAAGAAAAATCATCTAGCTGGACAAAACCACTAGGAACCAATGTTTTAATGCAAAATGGCAGGTACAAGATATCGAAAAAACAAAACAAGAGAAAGAAAAGTACCACAATAGTGTGGTATAATAAAAATAATATTGCCCTGCATAAGCTAGTATACTCACATAAATAATACCTATACAGCCCTATTAAATTACCCAACGTTGGAATCCATAGCCCGTAACGTAGGCCGCAAGCCTTGCGGCTATTAAATTAGACCAGTAAAGCAACCCATCAACGACTTGCGGGGTAAGGGAGAGAAATGGTTACGGGATGTGGAAATTTGAACTGCGCGCCTTTGATCTGTCAAGCCCGTAACTGTTACGTTTCCAATCATGCTATTAAATTGCATCAAATTAATTGGCGTTCAAGTCCGTAACCCGCAAATGGAGCCCAAAATCCAACAGGTACTAGAGAGGACCTGCTAGGGGGGTAAAGTCAAATCCGTAGCACTGTAAATGCATATAGAAACACTAACTTGTACTGATAATTAAAGGGAATGTGGGAAAGCTCACAAATCGGCAATATAAAATATTTATTTTTATGTTTAATTTCTGTGTTATTTCAATGCTGGCAATCAATGTGTTAATACAATGGAACTCGCATGGACCAGAATGTCATATTTACGGCTTTATGATTATTGCATTATTTGTAGAATGTGAGTCCAATCGTAATTCGTAATTGAAGCCTGTAAGAATTTGAAATCTAACCACTATTTTTTAGTGACGCAATGATGATGATCTCTGTTGCCATTGGCTCCATCTAAACCTGTAACTATGTGTTTAACTAATTGATCATGTTCACGGCTGCACATCCAACGTTCGAAAAATGGTTTATGGATTTCAGTCTCAAGCCCGTAACTTGCAGTATGTTCTAATTTAATAGCTATGTAACGCAGCCAAATTTCAAGCCTGCAACCCTTGTGGGCTTGCCAATGCCGCTACGGGCTTGTAATTTAATAGAACTGATAGTCTTTTGTCTAGCACAGACTTTCTCAATTATCTACATCTAATATTAATTAAGCAATTTCACAAAAATGTGTCCATTAAGCAAGAAAGGGGCTTTAAAAGTAATTGTAATGCAATGTCACCATTATAGGGATGATTTACTGTCCAACATGTTGGTTCTGCAGCTGGATCATTATTCTTTCTAATTAACTTCCACTTATACAGGAAACACTGATATGTTTCATAATGATAACATTAATAATAATTATATATTGTTTTATATGGTGTCCTAACGGTTACACTGGAAAGGTAACAAGGGAGCAAAGGTGCCAAAACCTCCCAGCCCATTATATGGCAGACACTAGAGGGGTAAGAACATTAAGATGACATTATTATCTAATTATAGATGAGTAATAGAGTCATAAAATAAGTAGTGGTTGGTCCAAGATCACCAGATTGTGTTTAAATGGATAACATTTTAATCAAACTAATAGGTATCTCTCTCTCCCTACCCAATCATTCTAGTGAGAGTGCTCTGCATTTAGCGACATGTTTCAGTTCCTGTACTGCTCATACCTTTTACTCTTCTACTGGAAAACTGTCAACCGTCTATCTATATCAGTTTCTTTAAAGAACAGCTCTTCTAATCTCTACCCATTTTGGACAATTGGGAGGGGAACTGCTAGTCAAGATCTGCTTTTGAGTGGCTGATTGGGACTTCTCTGAACCCCGAACAAACAGCCCTTCAGGGCCTAACCCATTCCCTTAAAGAGCTATGTATTCTGCATTTCGCCTCATTAATTTTGCATTGGAAGGTGGCCTCCTCTGGGACAGGCCAACTTCCCCCTTACACCATTCCAGACACTGCTAATGCCATTACCAGAGACAGGAAATTTGAACAATGGATTCTGTATTTTGATTACAAACTGCCAAATTAGCAAAGACTGGAATGGTGACCAAGGAGGGGGAGGAACAGCAACTAACCTCAACCGTACACAGGAAGGTGTAAGGGTGTGTGTGTGTGTGTGGCGGGGGGTGGGGGTGGGGAGGGGGGATCAGAGCCTGCAGGTGGACCATCACAAGACCTATCCCAGAGGCACCCACCTCCCAATGCAGGTTTAGGCTTGCTGGTTGGGGGGTTCAGAATAGTCACAGATGGCCCTCCAAAGCAGATCTTGAGACCTACTTTCTGGAAGAGCTCTATGAAGTCTTTAAACACGAAGTTTACCAGTCTACAGTACTTGATTAACCAGTGGTTCATGAGCCTTATACAGGTGGTCCTTAAAACATCTGGAGAATGAAATTCATAAATAGGTAGCAAAAAAGTGCAGAGCTAGTATATTTTATAATATTGCACAGTGTTAAATAACACTTAAAGTAATAATTAAGTGGTTACTGTGAAGTGCTACACCCTCAGTATTTTTAAGTGGTCCATTGAAATAAATCACTGACAATTTAAGTGAATATTCTTTTCATGCCACTTGTTTACCTGTTGTTGTTGTTGTTTAGTCAATCGCTCATGTCCAACACTCCATGAGCTTATGGACCACAGCCCACCAGGTACATCTGACAGCCACTGACCCTCTGATCTCCATCAAGTTCATGCTCATTCCTAAAATGACCTAATCTCTCCATCTCCATCTCTGCTGTCCCCTTCTTCACATGCCTTTAATTTTTCTCAGCATAAGAGGCTTCTCATGATATGGCCAACATATTTGAGTTTTAATGTCATGACCATATCGTCCAGTGAACTGTTTGGCTTAATTTCTTGTCTTATTGATTGATTGGATCTTCTTGCACGCCAAAGCAGTTTTCTCCAACACCACAGTCCAGAGACGTAAATTTTCTGCTGCTCAGTCTTTTTTATGGCCCAGCTCTCACATCGTATGTTACTACTGGGAATACCGGTGTTCTAACTATGCGGATCTTGTTGATACTTTCATATATAACATATTGTAGCAGCTTCTGAGAGACTTGCAATGGCTTTCGTCCGTAGAAGCAAACATCATTTTAGCTCTTGGTTGCAGTCACCATCTGCAGAGATCTTGGAGTCCAGGAAAATAAATGCTGTCAATGCCTCCACTTCTACCCCATCTATTTGACAAGAAATGAGATTGATCCTCTCCCTACTCTCCTCCAAACTATACATATTAATACCATAAATTCTTAGACCATATATGATTGTTGTCAAATTTCTGGCAATTATTTCTAATTTATATATGACCTTCTAGAGACCCAGTCTACAGAATTGCACACAGTATTCTTGTGAGTCTTGGCCAAAAATCTATAGTGTGGAATTAGAACCTCTTTATTTCTGCTGATCATTCAGTTTTACTGACATGCTTAGGCACTGAAGCACTATCAAATACTTTTTTTCAAAGGGTGACTCTAAAAAGAGGACATACAGGATGCTTATATAGTCCTTGTACAACATGTGATGTACACAAAGTACTTTGAGTTTTCAGCTTTTATATACCATTTACAAAGTTGTATTATGTATTAGTGTTGTTAACTTTGGGCTAATTCCTTTTTATTTATTTTCAGATCCTTCAAATGATTGAAAATGATAACAGTAGAAGAAAGGACTAACTGTTATGGCTAGCAATACTGAACAGTTGTAAGGTGAAGATTCACTGCCCATTACAGGAATGATGTAATACCCACATAGGAATTTAACAAGTGGGTGAAAAAGTTTAGAGAAACTGAGTCCCCAAATTACAAACCACAGAATACAATAACATCTTTGTTGACTGTATATTCATCATACAGGACTAGACAGAAGTGTTTCAGTAAATTGAATGGGTTATGAGATGTCCTTGAATGGACACTTGGAGACCATCTTAAGTGCTTCTTAATGTAATTATCTAATTTGTGCTGTCTGTAAGTGTTCCCAAAATTGTCTCACCATATTAAAACTGACCCATTACCTGGATGGCAGATGTCTGGACAGGCTGTATCTGAAATAAAAGGAAGAACAATCTGACAACAGCATGTACTTCATAATATCAAGCCATACATAAAAAGTATAATTCTGATTAATTGTAGGAGAAGGAAACCTGCAAACAAACCAAATGATTCATCAACGATGTAATCATCTGTAAGATCAAGCACAGTAAACAGGATTTTTCAAAGCTTATAACCCTTAATACTTATACATACTTAAATTGACTCGATCATATGCAATAAGCAAGTGATCAATATCAAATTAGAAAAAAATTCAATCATCAGTAGAATGTGTTATCTTATGTCTATAAAGCACGGGTCATTAATCCAAAAACGAATATACAAATATTGATGGACAATCCAGATAAACACACAGCATCACTTAAAGCTCTCCTGATCACTTCGTCACAGCTTAAAGAAGCACTGTAATTTAAGAAAAATAGCAGTTGTTTGTGAAGCATGTAACAACAGCAGCTGTGTAAACCATTAGCATACATATATTTTTAGAGAAAATTACAATTTTAAAGGCACTGTTTATGAGTAGAGGAATCCATGTTGTCTTGGCAACATCACTTCCTGAAAGCTTTATTATGAGGCTATATGTTTTATTTATCATCTGTTAGATAATTGGAAACTGATACTACTCCTTATCCCTCACATGCCCATAAGCAGGCAGCTTTAATTAACAAATGCAAAATATGCTCTCCAGAAATGTAAACACCCCCTAGACACACAACTGACAACAAAGCATCATGGATGCCTCCAGGGTCCAGCAGAGGCATCAACATGTATATTTATTCAAATGAAAAAGGAGCTTTATGATGTTTTCCCTGCGTAATTATGGTGTTAGCCCATCTCAAGTATCTTAATAAGTCAATTTAAAATCTCTTTTTGAAGATCTCATGTGTTCTTCTAAATCATAAATCATAAATCTTGAGTATGACTGCATGTGCCCTTCAACAGCACACTGTGCATTTTATATCTTTTTCATCCAACCAAATATATTCCATCCATATCTATTTTAAATGAAATGACCAAATTGGTCATCTTTTCTATATGATATTTGAAATAAATAAATATAATAATGGCAAAATAAATATATACATAACAATAAAAAATATACAGTATATATATATATATATATATATATATATATATATATATATATATATATATATATACAGCTTTCTTGATACACAGAACAGTTAACAGCTTATATATGCATAGATACACACAATGACAAATCTGGGTGTGGGGGGGGGGGGGGTTTGTCTCCCTCACCCTCAGTGTCTGCAGCACTTTTATGTCTGACCCTATATATATATATATATATATATATATATACTAGCGTATTGCCCGTCAAAAAATGACAGCAATGAGATGTGTATGTTTTTAAAGTTGTTTAGTTATTAATATACATATGGAATTGTAAGGTAGCTAATGTTGTTTTGTGTGTACTACTGAAATATAGAATTCAAATTAATAAATAAATATATGTATTTTTATGCATTGTGTTGAAGAGCTGGCAATCTGTGTTGATGTTGCTGCAGCATTAGTGGTGTGGAGGTGCTGTGTAAGCGTGATGAACGTGTGCAGTGTAAAAGTGTGCGTGCGCGAGCCGAAACCGTTAACGTAGCTGTGTACTTCCGCATTATCCTAAAATGGCGGATAATGTGTGGTATGCGTCTTAGCGGATGATCCGTCCGTCGTTTAATGGTGGTTAATGTGTGGTATGCGTCTTAGCAGATTATCGGTACGTGTTTTCCGTGGTTATAGTGCTGTAGCCTCGTTTTTGTTTTGTTCGTCCGCCATTTTTTCTGCGGCGCTCATTGCCAAAGTACTACGGTTTAACGGCTCGCCTCGCTGTGCGAGGCTCGCCGGGCGCTGATCGCCTGCGGCGCTCATCGCTAAGCCCGCTAAAGTACTACGGTAACAGTAAATATGGTCAAACGGTCAAATGACGGTCAATAAAAATTAAATGTTGTGAAATTTGTTTGCCACAGAAAATGACTTAGCTACATTTGTCCCTTTTTTTTTTCTTAAAATAAATACACATTTTTTTTTGTTGAACTTTTTATTTTTGTAACTTTCAACTTATATTTCATCAAATGCGTTGGTTTAGGCGGGAAATCCGATGTTGCGTGAGACAAAGGCGTTAAATCTGTGTTAATGCGTAAATCTGTAATTGCGTTTCATAAAATGTACTTGCTACTGTCTTTTTACTCATTGCGCGGTTAATCCGCATCCTTTATCTCGTTGTTTTTCAAACACATACGTCTGTTGCTGTGTTTTATGCAGTTCGTAGTAGTATAGCCTCGTTTTCATTTTTTTCGGCGGCCATTTTTTTATCGCTTAGCCGATTTTCGATCTTTGTAACTCGGCTAAATCGATGTAAATTGGAGTTCCAACTCACTCCCAGACGTCCTGCCTGGTTCCCCATGCTGTAAGTGACCTTTTTTTTATTTTTTAGTGTGTATTTAGTGTTTTTTTTATTGTTTTGGTTCCGCCGCTTATCTCGTAATTTTTTTCATCTCGTATTTTTTTTCAGGCGCGCCTGCAATGAGCGCCTGCGGCGCTCATTGCCAAAGTGCTACGACCAAAGTACTACGATTTAACGGCTCGCCTCGCTGCGCGAGGCTCGCCTGCAATGAGCGCCTGATACAAACGAAGAATTTAAAGTGAAACTATCATCACCCATGTTTGGAAGAACTTAATTTCACCTTAAAAAAAAGAAAAGGGTTCTTCACAGTAAAGGTGGTTAATCTGTGGAATTCTCTACCAAAGGAGGTGGTGACAGCGGATTTGATTGATAACTTTAAAAAGGGTTTGATTATATTTTGTAAATAAAAAGGGCATTCAGGTTTATCCTGGATAATTAGAGGATTATTGATCCAGGGAGTAATCTGATCACCAGTATCTGGGGTCAGGAAGGATTTCTATATTTTTTCCCCCTTTGAGACTAATGGCAAAGTTTCATTGGGTTTTTTTCCTGTTTGCTTCCTCTGGATCAATTAACATTTAATCTGCATATTGCAGATCAGAGAAGATCTAAAAAGGTTGGACTTCATGGACTAAATGTTTTTTTCCAACCTCAATTACTATGTAACTATGTCATTTAATTACAAGATAAGACAATGTAAAATATATTTGATTTACCATAGATTGATTGGACTCTTGTTTATTAGCACAATACATGATGTTAACATTCTGTTTGAGCATATAGCAGTACCATAATAGTAATTAATTATCACCATTGAGATGGTAAGGAAGTGGAGACAGTGACAGATTACATTGTTCCTATTCAGGTGGTGACTGCAGCCATGAATTTAAGAGACATTTGCTTCTGAGGGCGGGGGGGGGGGGGGGGGGGGGGGGTGGGAGGGAGAAAGCTATGGAAAGTCTGGACAAGCTATTAAAAAGTAAAGATATTATACTATCAACAAAAGTCTACATAGTTAAAACTACAGTATTCCCAGAAGTAAAATACAAATGTGAGAGCTGGATCATAAAAAAGGCTGTGCTCCTTGGAATTGACGTGTTTGAATTGTGGTGTCTGAGAAAACTGCTTATAGTCCCTTGGGCTGCTCTATCCATAAAATTATGCACAAGTGATATAGTAAATGTATGCTACTTTTGACAATGTCAACATTCTCATATAAAAGGTGAAAGGGTTTGCAATGATACTTCATGGAGAGAGGCCCAGTCAACATGTTTGATTAAGTGAGTAAGTTGACTATGAGTAATTGGTTATGGGTCAATAGTACAATTGATCTCTGTGGAGTACCGGGTACTAGATGTCTAGGCTACTGGTGATAATTATCTCTGAAAGGAAGTTGTCACATCCCAGATGGATATTAAATATATATATATATATATATATATATATATATATATATATATATATATATATATATAAATATATTAGAATGGAATAAATGAGTCTGGCTATATTTTCTGTGCTCTCATTGGTTCCCACCACTGAACCACAAGTGCTAAACATCATGACATCTGCTTTCTCAGAGCACAAGATTGACTATTGAGCTATGTATTTTTTGGTTGCATTGCCCTCATTTACATTTCTTCGGTGACCACTTGTATTTTACTTACTTCATAAAGAATCACAAATATTCAGATTCTTATGGCTTGACTTTGAATGGCTGAGGTCATTATTTTGCAGGTCACACATTGTCCTATTGTTCTTGATTGATCAAACAATAAATTGCTCTTTATCTTTCTTCAACTTGACCCATGGTGTCTCTTAACCTACATCTCTATCAACTTTGATCAGTTTCTGCTAGTTACTCAAGCTTTTTTTGCTAATTTATTTACAGATGCAAAGAAAGAAACCTACAAATTTCAGTATGATGTGGTTTGGGTTCTTTGTCAATAATAATAAACTGGTTAAACTTCATAAAGTAATATAACGTGATAAAAAACAATAAGGTGATTTAACTACAAGAGTGTGAGCAAAGGAAACATCTGACAGAGCAGTAATGACCTAGTAGATAACAGGAGAAGCATAGTTGACAATCTGTTCTCAAACCCTGAACATCACATCACATGGCTGAGAATGGCTGATGGAATTAATCAAAACCTGGAAAACAATTTCACACAAGACTAAGCAGAGAGCAGATAAAAAGGGAAAGAGCAAGTCATCGGAAGGACAGACTGGAAATGTTACGTTTCTCTTTCAACTGTCAGAGTTACAGGAAGGACAAGAGAGAAGCTTATGTCAGGTTGAGTGTTCAGAGTTTGTGATTTTTGTACAAAACTATCAGTGTTCATCATCCACTGGGTTGGGGAGCCTGAAGACCATTTTCTTGCACTGTGTGGACCAAGTTGGAACATTTATAGGCAGAACAATACAACTTTGGTACAACCCACAAACATGATTAAACTACCTATCCTGAACCAGTTAACTCAATCAGCCCCTGTGATACCTCACTGGTCAATCTGGTTTAATCCTTTTTACAGGATGAGTTGGTAATTAAATCACAAACTTAAACACAATCTAAGTTCCCTTCTAAACTAGCTAACTAACTTCTACTTTTAGATTTTTCTGTTCACAGCTAGATAATCCCATCAGACAAGTTGTTATTGAAATGCACAGTACATTCTTCAAATTTCCCGACTCCGTTAATGGAATTAGCAGGGAATGGGATGGTGATGAGTGGGAGTATAGAAAGGACATAGCTCTTTCAGTAGAGGTTAACTTGTCCCTAAAAAAGCAGATCTTGAAAATAACTAATTCACTCTCTTAGTGTAGCTAAGACAATAAAGAATTTACAATGGTTCATCACTCCATTCAGATGACTACCATGCCATAGCTGCAGCAAAACAACATTACATAAAAATGGACACAAACAAACTTATCTTCCACTGATGTATAATAGCATATTGCCAAAAAGCTATAAACTTGGCTATTGACAAGACACAACTAGATTATGGGTTGCCCATCACCCACGAGTCCACTTGAAAGGACTGAGTAATTCTATGTCTTGGAAGTAGTACAAACAAGTACCTACTATCACCCCCACTCTGGCATTCAAAATGACATAGATGTGCAACTGTCAAAAACTGTCTGATAGCCTGATTTGCGTTTCGCTTTATGAAGCTTTTGCTCAACCACAATTGTTCTGAAATAGTGAACTATTAGCATACTCTTCTTCTTATATATTTCTTGGGGGAAGATTATTTGTACCATCTCCCCTCCATATATCCAATCTAGGGTGGTGCGCAAGGTCAAAGTTGCTTTTTTTTTTCTCATTATAAGTATACAATACTTTGCAACTTCTAGTACTATCCTTTGAATACCCAAAATATTTTGTGGTGTCACATGTTGATTGATTCACATGTACTTAGTGATAGGATTTTCACTTGTTTTTATGATATTCGCTAAATAAGGATTTATGGTCAGCCTTTTATTAATTACACATTACTTGTCAGTGGTAAATTTTTATACATCCCATAGTTTCCCCTCTGAAAATGTAGGTAAATTGCAAAAATACAATGATTAATGTTATGTGTTTTTGGGGGCTCTGTAAGTAAAGGCAAGTACAAATTAACACACACAATATCCTGTGGTAAAGATATTTCTTAATAAAGATAAATTAAGAAACTACCTCTGCTGCTTGGATGAAAGGAAAATAGAGAATTTGTCTTGTCTGATAATTGGATAAGATAATTCAGTCTATGCCAGGATAGGTTAAGGGTGGTACTTAATAGCAATTAAGAGAAAATGCCTGCTATTGGAAATAGATATTAAATACATTTAATGTGGCACCTATTAATAGATTAATATCTGCATCAGAATTAATGTGTATTAATTAATACCTGTGTATCAATTTAATTTTATGTACTTTATTTTATTAGGAAGTGTTTATAAAAGTAAATAGATACACAGGTACATTATAAATCTATTATATACCTAGAAAAATCAAGAAAACTTCCATATCCCTTTAAGAGCCAGAGACAGCTTAGTCTTACTAAAGAAAAAGTTTTACTATGTTTAAATGTATTTTAACATTGTCCCAAAGGGGAGTGTGGAATACATCATAACTCCCCTCTTACATTTTCTCAGTCTGGAATGGGGTCTCATAAGGAATATATATCTCATGAGGCTCATATTCATTGCTTCAATTACATCATCTATTCATCTACACCTCTGCTGTTCCCTTCTTCGTGTGCCTTCAATCCTTACCAGTATCAGAGTCTTCTCTAGGGATTTTTGTCTTTTCATGATATGACCAAAATATGTGAGCTTTAGCCTCATGATCAAACCTTCCAGTGAACAGTTTGGCTTCATTCAGTAGTACTTCTTCTAATTAATATGTATTATATATTATATATATATATATATATATATATATATATATATATATATATATATATATATAATATAAATAATAATTTAATGTACCTACTCTCCACTTCTAGCTCAGCCTGATTTAGGATGCCTAAACCTTTTATTCCTATAAAGACTATATGCAGCGGCATTGGTGATCTGCCACTTACCCTCTATCTTTAAATAAAGATAACCTATACTACTCTCACCTCCTATGACTATTTAATAGACATGATATTAGTCAAATCTTAAAAGAAACAAAGTATCTATCCTGGCTAGTTGCCTCCAACACGCTGGTGAGCCGATAATGATGTCATCACTGACAGAACGCTGAAGACGCGATGATGCGCGTTTCACTTAGGCTTCTTCCAGGACCAGGTCATTTAGGTTAAAAGGTATGTCTTAATTGTAGTAATATTTACCCCTTGTTGTTTCTATATTTCAGGGTCCAAAGCAATAGGCAGAAGATAAATTGTAACTCTACAAAAGCATGGAAAACAGAAAATCATCAGTACAGCAAAAAGCTGACAAAGCTACAACACAGCCTGACTTAAAAATTAATCCGCACATTGCATATCAGAGAAGATCAAAAAAGGTCTGGACTAAAAGTCTTTTTTTAACCTCGATTACTATGTAACTACATACACGAAAGATGTCACATTCATGGCAACTGAGAAAAAAATAAAAAATATATATTAATACATTGTGTCCATGTTAGGTGTTATTGATATGTTGAAATAAAATCATTATAACCATTATTCATTTTATATCGTCACCCAATCTAATAAAGGCCATGTCATAGTAACATCAAATTCTTATTTATACCATGTAAGTTTAGGAGGTGTTAGTATAACAGTATATTCTACTACATACTATTGTCAGTTATTAAACTATGTACAGCAAGTGACTGTGGAGTTCAGTACATTTAGTTTATTTAGAGTCCAGTACATTTATAAGAGGGTTCCCTGGTGGTCCAGTGATTAGGATTTGGGGCTTTAACCACTGCCACCTGGGTTTGATTACAGTCAAGGAACCATGTGGTCAACCCACCCTGAAGGCATGCAGGGTTGGGCCTGATCAGTACTTGGATGGTAGACCACATCGGCATACCAGGAGCTGTATGCTGCCGAGCACTGTAGAAGGAATTGGAAACCCAATCCAGTATCTCTGCCATGAAAACCAAGGCGTAATTACTCCAAGCCCGTAATTACCTTCATACTGACAGTTTGTCTGGGGGTTAGAAATTTGTTACAATTACAGATGTATTTAATTGACTCAAGCCCGTAATTACATACTCACAGTCCCAACATGCAAACCATGAACCCGTAAGTAGCATTTCAGGGCATGATCATGATCAATTAAGCAAGCCCGTAAGTTACAATTTAGAAATAGCCATTAGTAAATGAGACCATCATCATGACGTCAGTAGAACATGGAGTTTAAACTACAATCAATTAGTGTTTAGAAGCCTGATTTGCAATCGGACTCGCAATCCATGTCGAAATCAATATAAATCAATAAATCAACTGTTCTATTTCCTTTATATGTATTAACTCCTTGATACCTGGGATTGATATAACAAGGAAATAAAACGTAAAAAAGAATATTTTTTATGGCACATTCACAAACTTGAGGTTTTTGTGCTATTCATTCTAATGCCTTTCATTGCTTTCCTGGTATTTCGTAAGTACAGTTTTGTGTATTTATTTGTTTTTGCAGTGTTACAAACAGTTTTTTAACCCACTTGCGAGTCCCATCTAGTACTCATATAATTTTTTGAACCATTTGCTATTTATGGGTTTGAAGGCATTTGCTGGCTTGTTGAATTGTTGTAATTAAATAAGGATTTTGCCTCTTTAGCACTGGAAATATTTACAGGCTTCAAAAATCAAAGGAGGAGATAGGACAGAGTTACATTTTTGATAATCGCAGGAATTTTGAGCCTGTAAGTCTCAAATGGAATGCGAGTAGCAAAATGTAGCAAATTAAATATCAATTCCGGCTCCATTACTGGCTCATGTTTTGCGGTTTGAACAATTAATTAGGGGCCCAAGTGTACCAGCATAACCATGGTCCATGAGGTAATGGAGAGTCAGACATGACTGTCCAACAAAACAACAACATCAGTAATAACACCAGTTGCAATTCTACAACAGCAATTAGGAGCGGCTCCATAAGCACTGCACAAATATTGACTAGGCTACAGCATGTCACTATTACATATATGAGAGGAAAGCCACAGTCATTATGATCAATAAATGAAAAAGTATGTTTCCTAACATGTGTGAGTTTATTCATAGTGTCCATATTTCAAACACTCTACAATACATAATATAATTCTACCAATGGAATAACTATATTAGTTGTTGTTGTTTAGTCGTTCAGTCGCGTCTGACTCTCTGTGACTCCATGGACCACAGCATGCCAGAAGCATCTTTCAGTCACTGCCCCTCTGAGCCCCATCAAGTTTATGTTCATTGCTTTAATGAGCTCATTTTTCCACCTCTGCCTCTGTCGTCCCCTTCTTTGTGTACCTTCAATCTTTCCCATCATCAGAGTATTTTCTAGGGAATCCTGCCGTCTCATGATATGGCCAAAATATTTGAGCTTCAACCTCATGATGATACTTGCTAGTGAACAGTTTGTCTTGATTTCCTGAAGTATTTATTTATTGGATCTTCCTGCAGTCCAAGGGACTCTAAGCAGTCTTCTCCAACACCACAATTCAAAGGTGTCAATTCTATGTCTCTCAGACTTCTTTATGGTCAAGCTCTCACATCCGTATGTTACTACTGGGAATACCATAGTTCGAACTATGCACACCTTTGTTGATAGTTTAATATCTTTACTTTTCACTAGGTTGTCCAAGCTTACAATAATTTTCCTCCCCAGAAGCAAACGTCTTTTAATTTCATGACTACAGTCACCATCTACAGATATCTTGGATCCAAGGAAAACAAAATCTGTCACTGCCTCCACTTCTTCCTCCTCTATTTGTCAGGAAGTGAGATTGCCGTTTGCCATAATCTTCAACTTTTTAATGTTGAGCAGCAGGCAAACTTTTGCACTCTCTTCTGTTACCCTCAACAATAAGTCCTTTAGTTCCTCCTCACTTTCAGTCATCAGAGTAGTATCATCCGCATATGTGAGGTGGTTGATATTCCTTCTAGCATTCCGGCTTTGGATTCATCTAGTCCGGCCTTACACATGATGTACTTTGCATGATGTACTTTTTGCAAGTGGATTTTCCCTTTTGCAAGTAAATGTTGATACATTGCAGAGTGCACTAATTGTGCCCAGGTGAGAAGGGTGTAGCCTGGCTGTGTTAAACTAGTATAAAGGTTTGTAAGCTGTTTGGGGCTGTTTGCAAGTGGATTTTCCCTTTTGCAAGTAAAGGTTGATAAATTGCAGAGTGCACTAATTGAGCCCAGGTGAGAGGGGTGTGGCCTGACTGTGTTAAGCGAGAATTAAGGTTTGTAAACTGTTTGGAGCTGTTTGCAAGTCGATTTTCCCTTTTGCAAGGAAAGGCTAATTAATTGCAGAGTGCAATTGTGCACAGGTGAGAAGCCATAAGTTAATATAAACAGGAGAAGGGGCAAACTTGTGAGTTTATGAACATTTCTAGTATAAGTGCAATTCTAGTAAAAGTGTAGGAGTTTAAATAAAAGGAGGGACTTCAAAGAAAAAGTGGGGGCAGATTTATAGTGCAAAGGGGGAAGAATAAATAATAAAAAAAAAAAAATTATATATATATATATATATATATATTTTTTTACAAAACTTTATACAAATATATTATTTTATATTCTTTATTTTTCCCACAGAATTTTTGTGGGAATTATGAGTCAGTCCAGTGGCAACCTCACTCAGTGTACATAATGTCATATGTATGCAATACTGGAACAGATGATCCAGGGTCCATACCTCTGTGAGAGGTGTGAGCATGTTGCCTCTCTGGAATCTCAAATTGGAGAACTGGAGAGGAGAATTGCAGCACTTTGTGATATTGCTCCACTGGAAAGGGAGTTGGTGCTCACTGAGCACAGTTTAGCTAGGCCTATCATGGAGGGTGGGGCTGGTGCTACTGAGGATGTCCCGGGAGGTAGCTCAGTTACAGTTAGAAGGGGAATCACGGGTAAAAGGAGGAGGCAGGCCAGTTCTGAGTTGGCAAACACCAACTGATTTTCCAGATTGAGTGAAACTGTTGGGGATGTCCATTCACGAATGGCAATGCCAGATAGAGCTGTTCCCTCTAACAGCCGGGAGATGGTAAAAAGGCTGGAGGAGATTTTAAACTAGTAGGTGGGGGGAGGGACTAGATATAAGTAATGGGATAGAAAGGGTAGGGGGTATAAGGGATAAATTAACAACTCATAGGGGAGGAGATGGGGGAGGGCTAGTATAGTTAATAGGGAGTTATAACTCAAGTACAGTGGCAGGCACTTCAGAACTACAGACCCATAACATAAGGTGTATGCTTGCTAATGCCAGAAGCTTGCCAGGAAAAATGGGAGAGTAAGAATTATTAGCAATTAATTAAAAATGTGATTTAATAGGCGTTACCGAAACGTGGTGGGATGAATCTCAGGACTGGACTGTTAATCTGGATGATTATAACCTATTTAGAAAACATAGGGTCAATGGTAAAAGAGGAGGAGGGATTTGTCTGTATGTTAAGCCTGAATTTAAGCTTATAGTCAGAGAAGATATTTATGGTGGACCTAGTGATAATGTTGAATGTTTGTGGGAAGAGTTAAATAGCGGAGCAGCAAATTCCAAAATAATATTAGCAGGGGTTTACTATAAACCCCCAAATATAGTTGAAAGTAAAGAAATACAATTATTGTTACAGATTGGAAATGCAGCTAAGCACGGGCAAGTTCTAATAATGGGAGATTTTAATTACCCTGAAATAAAGTGGATAAATGAGACCAGCAGTTCAGCTAAGGGGAGTAGCTTCTTGAGTACACTCAGGGATCATTGTCTGGCCCAGGTTATACAAGAGCCTACTAGAAATGAAGCTATCTTAGATTTAGCAATCCCAAATAATATTGATATAGTATCAAATGTTGAAATAGGGCAACCTTTGGGAAACAGTGATCACTGTTTATTTAAGATTGAATTAAAAAAAACAAGATTTTAAGGGGCCAACAAAAACTATTAATTTTAAAAAGGCAGATTTTAATGGTCTAAGGGCAGCAATACAAAGTATAGACTGGGACAGAGAACTGGCAGGCAAAAACACTTAAGATAAATGGACAACATTTAAATCCTTACTAAATATTCATACTTATCACCATATACCAAGTGGGAATAAAAGTAAAAGGATTAAACTACATCCAATGTGGCTTAACAGTGATTTAAAGATCAAGATACAGAGTAAAAAACAGGCATTTAAATTATACAAACAAGAAGGGACAGATACTGCTTTACGGGAGTACAAGGAAATTAACAAGGCTTGCAAAAGGGCTATTAGACTGGCTAAAATAGAAAATGAGAAATTAATTGAAAAAGAGAGTAAGACTAACCCTAAAATATGTTTTCAATATATTAATAGGAAGAAGGCGAGGAAGGAAGCTATAGGAACATTACAATGTGACATAGGCTGTCTGATAATTAGTGACCAGGAAAAGGCAGATGAGCTAAATAGTTTATTTCTTGGTTATACACAAGGGAGGTACCAGTGGTTGGGACACTGCAACATAATGTGGCTACACTACCTTTGCTGAATAATTGGTTAACACAGGAAGTAATCCAAAAGTGATTGGAAAAAATAAATGTTAATAAAGCCCCGGGTACTGATGGAATACATCCAAGGGTACTGAGGGAACTGGGTTCTGTAATAGCCAAACCATTATATTTAATTTTTCAATTCATTAAACACAGGGTCTCTACCAGATGACTGGAGACAAGCAGATGTGATACCTATATTTAAAAAGGGAGCAAGAGCAAATCCGGGGAATTATAGACCAGTGAGCCTCACTTCTGTAGTAGGGAAGCTTTTAGAAGGGTTAATAAGGGATAATAAACAAGAATATCTCTATTTGAACAGGATTCTAAGAAGAAGTCAACATGGATTTATGAGGGATAGGTCATGTCAAACAAATCAAATTAGTTTCTATGAGGAGGTTAGTAGGAACCTGGATCAAGGCAATTCAGTGGAAGTAGTCTTTTTTGATTTTGCAAAGTGCCACATGGGAGACTATTGTGCAAACTATGGGATACATGAATTGCAGTAAATATCTGCTCATGGATTGAGAGCTGGCTAAAAGTCAGGAAGCAAAGGGTTATTGTAAATGGAACATACTCCAATTGGACTAATGTGGTAAGTGGGGTTCCTCAGGGTTCAGTATTAGGTCCTCTCATTTTTTAAATATTTATTAATGACTTAGAGGTGGGACTGGAAAGTAGTGTCTCCATTTTCACTGATGACACAAAGTTGTGCAAGGTAATTAAATCAGATAATGATGTGCTTTCCCTCCAAAGGGATTTACATAAAATTGAGAAATGGGCATCTAAATGGCAGATGAGATTTAATATGAATAAATGTAAAGTTATGCATCTGGGAAGGAAAAATAGCCATGCAATTTATAATCCTAATGGAGCAAATATAGGGGTATCAGATATTGAAAGGGATTTGGGAGTGCTTGTGGACAACCACCTAGGTAACAGTGCTCAAAGCCAAGCAGCAGCTGCAAAGGCAAATACAATATTAGCATGTATTAAGAAGGGTATAGAAGCAAGGGAAGCAAATATAATTCTGCCACTATACAAATCTCTAGTACGCCCTCATTTGGAATATGGAGTACAATTTTGAGCACCACTTCATAAAAAGGACATTTTATAGCTGGAAAAGGTACAGAGGAGGGCAACAAAACTAATAAGGGGACCGGAGAGGCTAAGTTATGAAGAAAGACTAACCAAATTAAACTTATTTTCTCTAGAAAAAAAGGCATCTAAGAGGAGATATGATTACATTATATAAATACATCCAGGGTCAGTATAAAGAATTGTCAAGGGAGCTTTTTGTGCCAAGAGGTTTTCAACTGTCAAGAGGACATCTCTTGAGGTTAGAAGTAAAAAGATTCCACCTTAAAGAAAGAAAAGGGTTCTTCACAGTAAGGGTGGTTAATCTGTGGAATTCTCTACCAGAGGAGCTGGTGACAGTGGATTCGATAGATAACTTTAAAAGGGGACTGGATTTATTTCTAATTAAAAAGGGAATTCAGGGTTATGCTGGATAATTAGAGAGAGAGTATTGATCCAGTGAGAAATCCGATCGCCAGTATCTGCGGTCAGGAAGGAATTATGTTTTTTTTCCCTTTAATACGATTGGCTAAGTCTCACTTGTTTTTTTGTTTTTTTTCTGTTTGCCTGCTCTAGATTAATTAATAATAAAAAAAAAATTAAATTAAAAATATTAAAAATAAATAGTTAATTAATAATGAATTAACAATTAATTAACAACTAATTAATTAATAACTAATCCGCATATTGCAGATCAGAGGAGATCTTAACAGGTTGAACTTGATGGACTGAAAGTCTTTTTTCAACCTTAATTACTATGTAACTATGTAACTATGACAATATACAACCTTGTCACACTCCTTTTCCGATCTTGAACTATTCTGTTGTCCCATGTTCAGTTCTGACCGGGACTTCTTGGTCAATATACAGATTCTTTAGGTGGAGGATAAAATTATCTGGAACTCCTATCTCTTTAAGGACATGCCACATTTTGTTGTGATCCACACAGTCAAAGGCTTTAGAACAGTCTATGAAGAAAATGTTTTTCTGTAACTCTCTTGCTAGACTCTATTATCCAGCGGACATTGGTAATTTGATCTCTTGTGCCTCTTCCTCTGCGGAACCCGGATTGCACATACCCGGTCCATATATTGTCGAGCTTGTAGAATCTTAAGCATTACCTTGCTGGTATGTTAGTGCAATTGTTCGATAATTGCAACATTTTTTTTGGGGGATTGAGATGTAGACTGACCTTTTCTAGTCTATTAGCCATTGTTGAGTATTTAAAATGTGTTGGCTTAAGGCAAGCAACACTTTCATAGCATCATCTTGTAGAATTTCGAATAGTTTAATTGGGATTCCATCCCCTTCTGCAGCCTTATTATCAGCAAGACATCCTAGGGCCCATCTTCGCTCTCCAAGATGTGTGGCTACAGCTCAGTGGACAAACTACTGAGGTCATCACTGCTGTTAAGATCCTTCCTGTATAGATCTTCAGTGTATATCTGCCAACTCTTCTTTATCTAATCTTCTTTTGTTAAGTCCCTACTATTTTTGTCTTTTATCACCCCCACTTTGGCATGAATGGTGACTTTTAGGTTCCCAATTTTCTTGAAGAGATCTCTTGATATACCCATTTGGTAATCTTCTTTAATCTATTTATATCGCTAACTGTAGAATGTCTCCTTGTCTCTTCTTGCTATCCTCTGGAATTTTGCATTCAGTTGGACAAATCTTTTTTTTATCTCTCATACCTTTCGCTTTCCTTCTTTCCTAAGCTACTTTCAAAGCCTCATCAGATAGCCAGCTTGACTTCTTACTTTTCTTTCTTTTAGGGACATTCTTTGTTGCTGTTTCCTCATTATATAATTTCTTTTGAACTTTTTTATTGTTTTATGAATTAATTTGTTTATTGTTGTAACAGGCAAGTTGTATAGTAGTATCAATTACCGACTCAGAAACCATGTTTTCTAATGTTGTAACTTTTTTATTGTAATGGGTACAGCAATATTATAACACTGTATGAACTTTGTTTGTAAACCATTGTAAAACATTACATGTATTTTAGCACATATATATTTTGTTTTACTGAATCCAGAGGAAGGCAAACAGGAAAAACCCAAGTGAAATGTAGGCAATTGTCTCAAATGGGCAAAAAAAAATAATTCCTCCCTGACCCCAGATAATGGCGATTGGATTACTCCCTGGATCAATAGTCTAGCTGTAATTATACATGAAAACTTGAAAAGCACTTAATACATACATTAAACCTCATATTAAAAAACAATCCAAGAACCTCATAATGAAATACAATGCAAGTGATAAGTGAACTGAATAGTATTAGACAGTTTAACCTTTTTTTTAAAGCTCACGTATATGTAAAGCATTACATCTTATTTAAAAACTTTCTAAATGTTTATATTGAATCCAGAGCAAGGCAAAAAGAAAAAAAAAAACAAGTGTACAGTAGGCAATTATTTCAAATGGGTAAAAAAAATATATTCTATTAGGTTCTGGGGATCGGATTGCACACTGGATCAATATTATCGCTGTAATTATACATTGAAATTGTAAATGCTGTAAATACATACAGTGTGTTCAAACACACCACAACTTTGGAAGGCAACTTGAAATACACGTAGAAATCAACTTGAAATACATAGGCAAAAAGTAGTAAATATTTCATGGTATTTAACAGATGTTTAAATGACGAAAGCAAACATATATACATAGTTCCTGTATCAATAGGCTCTCAGTAATTAGACAGGTAAATAATGCAACAGGTAATTATGTAGCAGCATAATAAATAAGCTAACAACTGTATAAAAAAAATCAAATACACAGACTGTTGGATATAAACAATACAAATAGTAAGGGATGACATACTGTTGTTTTGTGGAGTGCTTTGTCAAATTTTTTTTTGGGTTGCTTTTTATGTAATTTGAGTGGTTTCTCTAAAAAAGAGCCCATCAGACAAATAATGTTGCCTCTGCAATGTAACCACAAGTTGTTTTGTTTTTTTTGTAAATAGTGGTCCTCTAAAATGAGCCCAACCCACAAATAATGTTGTCATTGGGATGTAACCACTGTTTTTTTGTTTGTAGTTCTTCAGAATGCTACATACAGCTTTCTATGTGAAAGAGTGGTCCTCTACAAAGAGTCCAAGTGACATAAAAGTTCATCCTCGAAGTAAAACCACTATTCTGTATTTTTCTTGCAATTCTTAAGACTGGTACATAGAGTTTTGTATGTGAAAAGAATTTGTCCTCAAGATATAAAGCAGTGTTCTGTCAATGTATTCCAGTTCTTCAGAATGCTACATACAGCTTTCTATTTGAAAGAGTGGTCCTCTACAGTCCAAGTGACATAAAAGTTGTCCTTGAAGTTAAATCACTGTTCTGTATTTTTTTTGCATTTCTTGAGACTGGTACATAGAGTTCCTATGTGATAGTGGCCCTCTGAAAAGAGCGCAAGAGACACAAAAGTTAGTCCTTGAGATATGACCACTATTTATTTTTTTATTTTATTTTTTTATAGAGTTTACAACACCTCATAGTAGACAATATTTTTAGTAAATACTCATCCATCATTTCAAAATTAACCCTGACTTTCATTTTTTTATGTAAAATGTAATTTCTTGTTGTTTTTTTGCATCTTGAAAATGCCACATAGAGTTGTCCATGGGCAAATACAGGTTCTTCTAAAAAGAGGCCAACGGAGTTAAATGTTTGTCCTTGGGATTTATTAAGTGTCATAGCAAATGCCATGATAATGGCAAATTGTCTCTTTTGAAGTATGAAATGCAAGCTAGTCTCACTTGGAGCCAAATCTATTATTGGTATTAAACTGCTTCACCTTTATAGGTCCCATTCAGAATTTATCCATGGATGTAATGGTCTCTTAAATCCTGAACAATTAATCTGGTCCCATTACAAAGTCATTTTTGGGGGTTCATATTTCACAGTAACATGAAAATTGTTCCTTGTTTAAGCTGTAAAACATGTGGTGGCATTCCAGAGGGAGTTAATGAATTGATAAATTCAGTGGGGAAATTTGCTTGACTGTCTTTGTCATCAGCTAAAACAGAATCAGCTCTGTGATCATTTTTTTTTTGTGGCGCATCAATGAATTTCAAAATTTTGTTATTGAGATCTAAAGCATCTTTACTTTTCGGTGCAAGCTCTTATGAATGTTCTGGGGTTATTCAATTTGGGAATATTGCTGAAATAATTGAATCGTTGTAAATAATTTCTTCTGGTATTTCCACAGTATTGTCAGGTAAATTGGTTATTACGTCTGTTTTGCCTTCGCCAACTTTAATTAGCCAATCATTGAATTCAAGTTGGCCCTCAGATCTCATATTTTTTTTCTAATCTAAGGTGTGTAAATTCTTTCCATAGTAGACTTGACTTTAAATCCACTATGTACTGTAACGGTAGTGCAGCAATTCCAGTGGTTGCAAAGAGAAGTGAAATATCACCTTTAGCTGTAATTGAGCTCATCATCAAATTATAGAGATACGTTTTTCCAGATCCACCGGGTCCGGCAAGATAAAAATAATGCTCTTTGAGCAAGTCATCATCTACTCCTTGTTGTATTGCATTGAAAGCTTTCAATTGCAAATAATTTAAAGTGGCAATTTTTTCTTCAGTTTTTTGTTTCTCAACATCAGCGTCATAGTTGATATCATCTATAATGCCTGGATCTGGGAGATTAAAAGTTGCTCAACAATCCATGACATAGAAACACTACTTGAATTCCATTAATGCTTTTAATTCAGCTATGGAGTTGTAGTACCTTTGCAAGAAATCTTCATACATATGTGTTTTAAAAGTTTCCCACAAAGCCAGTGCATTTGGAACATATGTAGATGCATACAAACTGTCACACACTATGTCATTGACACTTTTCATGTCTTGAAAACTTTGTGCACCAGGAACATTTAAAAGTAGTAAACATAAGCAGAAATGTTCAATGTCTCTGGGACTTACTGTATACATTCTGGTAATAATTTTATTACCACACTTTTGTCTATGCTTCCATTTGCCATTGACAAAATCATAATGATATGGAATCTCATTGTATAAGTATTCCCTTGCCTCAATACCTTTTGAATTTAGGATAAATCAAGCAGTAAGTGTGGATTGTCGATGTTCACTTTGTGTGAGAGCATTTTCTTCATTGCCCATATGAAAGTAAACTAATTGTCTTTCTGGAAAATGTACAGCTAATCAATATACAGCATGTGATCGATCATGCATTTAAAATTTTAGAAGCTGCCACATTGCTTCTGGCCCACTGACATAGCGAGCATCTACATGAGATGCCAGTTCATCATGCACTAACTCCTTTTCTTGTTCATTTGGTCCACTTTTTATGACAACAGTTGTGGCATCATATCCTTTATAAATATAGTTGTAGACTTATTTAATAGTTTTAATGGAAGTGCAAGCTTCCACTTTAATGTGTGGATTATACTTCATTAGGAGATGTGGGTAATATGGCACCACATAGGTGTTATCTACATCTTTTCCTCGAATGAAGGCCTTTGGCCCTTTTCTTCGTCTATACAAAGGATACCCATCACAATTTGCAAAAGTTTAATCTTTGAAATCTTTTGGGAAATATTTTGTGCATTTATTATTTCCATATACAGTGATTGTGGATTTAGCTGTCCACATGGCCCATGAATCATACAATGTGTTACAATTTCATATAAAGTGGCTTGTTTTTGTGTATGTGGTAGTTCTGCAGTATTTACAGAATCCACTTTTTCTGCAGTATTCAATTTGTGATTTTTGGCAAGTATTATCAGAATATGTGCATGTGGAAGGCCACTTTTCTGGAATTCAATGGTATAAACAAAAGCCAGATACTTGCCAAATAAGTTAGTAATGGTTATGTCATGTATCAAGGCTGATCATTTTATTTTGAATACTTGAGCCACAACCTGTGGCCTATCAGAAGCATTTTGACCATCTTTGAAATTATATTCAATTTCTGCCCATTGAGGATTATATTGAAATGAAATGAATAGATCTGGTTTGTCAAATGTAGTTACAATAGCCTTAGCATCATTGTATCTTTCTTGCATATTGCAAGGAGATCCTTGGAATGAAGATGGTAAAATGATTGCTCGTCCAGCTGCTAGATTTTGGTTTGTAGCCAATTTAGCAACATAATCCATAAGGCCACAAAACTTTTCAACACAGAGTTTATGTTGTTAGTATTTGATAACATTTTAATTATTGGCTTCTACTTGTAGGTAGGAATCAATAATCCATTGTTGTGTCAGTTCCCTAATAGCAGTTTGAGCCACTTTAAATTTCAGCATAGAAATATTATTTCTGACATGTTGTTTATTGTTTCGATAGCTTGGAAGTATTAATTTTGGTTGCCAACCTGCCTCTCCATTTGGATACAAAATTGGATATGTAATTGGATCTAAATTTGTACTTAATATATTGATGTTAACGTAAGGTTGAGCCTCATTTCTGGGATAGATTCTAATATCCCTTTGACAAGGTGGCTCATCCTCATCATTTTGAAAGACCATTGCAACCTCATCAACTGTGGGTAAGCTATAATGCCTTTTATCATAATGCCGATCTCTTCTAAGAACCATATTGACTCTAGGTATTGGCAAATGATTTTGTTGTGCATGAAGTTGTTGTTGTTGTTCGACTTCTGCTAGTTTTTTATAAGCTTGAGTGTATGGATTTTTTTCCATAATCTTACGAAGCTCATGAAAAACAGTGGGTAAGATTTTTGTATTTTCACAAAGCTGCATTCGTTGTTCCACGGCTTGGTTTGTATCAAGTACATATAGTTGAGCAAATTTTCTTTGCTCTCCTTCCTGAGGGTGTAAATGGGAAGTACTGGGGTAAATTTTGCCTTGAACTTTAAAGCAGTAAAGGCCATGTCCTGCAACATTTTCAGCTAATGTAGCACCCATAGATGCAAAAGAAATGGCACTTTTATAAGATTGTATATTTTGTTTAAAACTTTTGTAATTTGGGAAAGTTAGGTCACTCATTATATTTTGTAAATATGTTGGGAATGTTTGTTTTTCTGTTAGTTTTACTTTGCCCTTTTGACAACAACTAATGAACTTACCATCTCTTGGTCTTTCATTTAAAAAATGATAAGCTCCACAAAATTGACAAAGCACATTCAACAATCCACAATTGTGCGTTTCCACATTTAATCTGTAAATAATGGACTTTCCTGTGAACGAAGCTCAACATTGCAATCCAGATATACATTAGTGACATATTGTTCACATCTTTCTTGCTCTATATGTTTTTGTTTCCTATGTCTCTTTCGTGGACTTTTGGGCGCAAGCATGTGTAGTTTGTTGGACTCTCCTTGCAGGTCTTCTTTTCATATTTTTTTCTTAGTGTCCAATAGTTTTTGTCTCCATATTTTCTTTTGTTCGTTGGCCAGATGTTGTTTATGTTGGTTGCTGGTTTCTGGCTTCTCGTCCATAGTTGTCTGTAATAATATATATATATATTTTTTTAGCAACGTACAAGCGATGTCAATGAGCCATTTATAGGTGAAGTAATCGTTGAATGTAGCCTACCTCTTCCACTGGCTTTTCCACTGTTGTGAATGTAGTGTGTCTTTTGTTTTAAATTCTCTGGTGCTCTTCTTGTTGAACTGTTTTCTTAGTTCAGACCTTTGGAACTTTAGACCTTTGTTTTCATTTCTTGGCCATTGTTTGGCTTCTTGCCTGGTTTCAGTATTTACAGACATTTTAATCTGTAATGTAACATGTAAATCAGTATTTGTAAACAACATATTTAGTATAAGTTACCCGAATTTGTAATGAACTAGGACATTCCGACTGAGTGAGTGGGATGAGCACAGAGTGTACAAGGTGTGATAGAGAGAGAGCAGTGTGTGATAGAGACAGATACTGCAGAGTGTGTGTTAGAGAGAGTGCATGATAGAGAGAGTGTGTGTAGAATGCTGTGTGTGTGTGTGAGAGTGTACTGCATTTGTGTGAGAGTGTAGTGCATGTGTCTGAGAGAGTGAGATTTCAGTGTGTAATAGAGAGCAAGGTGTGTGTAATATAGAGACTGCAATGTAGTACAGAGAGGGCTTTGTACAGGACCTTCTGGCGGGGGGATAAAACAGAGAAGAGGGAGAGGGGTTGGGGCAGAGCAGGGTGAAGAGAAACAGGTGTGGAGGACAGGAGGGTAAATAGACACAGGTGGGGGTAGCAGGTGGAATAGATAGAGGGTAGGGAATGGTGAAGAACAATAGGGGAGGGAAAGAGGGGAATAAAGAGGCACAGTGGAGGGAGAGGATATGGGAAGATACACAGAGTACAGAGAGAAGAAGGGTGTGGAAGACATAAAGGAGGGAGAGGGTGTGAAAAGACACAGAGTATGGGGTGGAAGATACATATGTAATGCAGAAAAGTGGTAAGAGACACAGGTGAGGGGGTTGTTGGTTGGAGAGGGGGGGCAAGAGACTCATAGAAAGGTAGAGGGGGGAAGATACACACAGAGTAGTGAGAGGGTGGATGGTGTGAAAAACACAGGGGAGGGTGGGCGAAGAGACACAGGGGCGGGTAGAAGGAGGGCAGTGATCTGCGCGATTTCTACATTACTGCTGGTAAAATAAATAATAACTGCAGTTATCAATTTATGGTGTAGGCAATATTAATATACTGTACCTGCTAGTTTTAAGGTTGGTCTCTGTCCGGAGACGCTGAGAGTAGTGGTCTTCTATGTCCCAGTGCAATTGACAGACACCTGCAAAGTATGCAAGAACATCATGAGTATATAGTATACAATTGTTATGAAGTAATGAATGACTATTTTCTGTGGAGCTCTTATTTCATATTTTATTAAATAAAATAGCAAAAGACTTCCTAATCATTTATTAGGCATATAAAATCTATTTTACTGTAACATATTTTAATCTGTAAAAATAAAATATACTTCACCGTCATTATAAATATCTGAAGCATTTAAACTGAAATTGCCTATAAGGTAATATAATATATTCTAAATATGAGTTTAATTAAGGTAATGAAATATACTGCACCTGGTCCTTAGAAGTTGTGTCTTTAATACCACTGCCGTGAAAATGTGTCTCACTGTGAAATTCACAGAGACCTGCAAAGTGTGAGATCATATTTAATTAATTGCTATATGTTATATAGTGCAAAATTATACAGTTTACAATGTTTAAAATGACGTGAGGTTAAAATAAATGTATTTTTATTGTAATAAGTCACACAGTTAATTCATTTTTAATAATTGTTTAATTCTTATCTTTCTATGTATTTTGTAGAAATCATGTATTTTATAGAGGTAAGTTACTATTTATGTTAATGATATGATCCTAAAATATAGTATGTAGCATAATTTATTTACTTTCAATAAAAAATATAAAATATAAATAAAAAATATTTATAAATAATAGTTCAACATATTATAATATGTAGGCCATATTAAATCCAGAAATGTAATGGAATATACAATAAATGATTCTTTTAAGTAGCTGTGTTTATAGTTCATGCACATGTCAGTCTGGTAATGAACAGCAAGTGCAGGCAAATTGTTTGTCAGTGGGAAATTGTTATACAGCTGCAAAGGTTAAATTCATATATCATAAATGACTATATGTGATCCAATACAAACATATGCAGCATACAAAGTGTTAAGTAACGTTATTGAAAAACATAGTATTTATATTTTTCTTTATTTCACTTAATAAATCAATTATTACATTAATGACTAATAAGGCGTTAGGTCTTATCATTCTATGTATTTCTTAAAATCATATAGATCAATTTACATGTCTTTCATTTTATTTTTTATTATATATTGTTTTTTTTATTTATCTATTAAGAAATTATAAAATATTAATACTTTACCTATTAGCTTGCAATGTGTTGTTTGAAAATCATTAAGAGGTAACAAGCTCTTAATTAAATGTGTCCTCTGATAACGGGAGAAAGGGAGAAAATTCTGGAAGGTGTGCCGTGTTTAGATTGTGCAAGCATGAGGACAAACTTAAACATGTGTAGTTTACCGATTTTCTGCCATTTCATGATGTGGAGCGTACTTTTAGGGATTTGCATGCACGGTTAATAGAAAATGGCAGATATTACGTGTCTCGCAATCATCGGGTACGTGCTTCGTGTTGTTCGGATAAGTGTTACATGGTTCGTGAGCATGTTTACTGTGTTGCACTAGCTATTACTGTCTTCGGCATCGTTTTTGTCGTGTTTATGTTTTTTCGTCCGCCATTTTTTTCTCGCTTAGGCGATTTTCATTCATAAAAAAACACTAAATATGCCTCAAATTAACTTGCAATTTAAATGCTCCCTGGCTGTCCCCTTGTGCTGTGTGTGAGTGTGTAAGTGAATTTGAGGCATATTTGTGTGTTTTTGAATGTTTTTCCAGTTCTGTGGTTCGTCCATTAAAGTCATACTTTTGCGAGCCCTGCAGCCCATCTACATGTTTATGGTCCTAAGCAGTGGCGGCTGGTGAACGTTAAAGTTGGAGGGGTGCCAGAGCAAGACTTGGCTCCTCCCTGTACACAGACCCCACCTATTTTCAATATCCCCACGTTGCCATTTTGACCTTTATATGCCCCGCCCATTGAAATAGACTCAACCTATTCATTTTTTAATACTATTCAAAAATTATAGAATCTTGGGATTCAGGCAAGTAATAAAATTTCTCTTCTGCATGAATGCAATGACACTCACTAATAGTTGACTCTCCTTCTCGAGGTATCTTCAAGTGTAGTAGTCCAAAATAGTATGCAGCCACAGAGTGTTTGGACCTAGAGGTGTTATAAAACAAGCAAACAAATCAGAGAGTGCAAGACTCCAACCGTACTTAAAAACACTTCTGAAACCAAACAAGACTATTTAGGCCCCAACCATACCTAAAAAAAACATATTATACCAAGCGGGACTATAAAGGCCCCAACCGTAGCTAACAAAAACAAATATTATGTCAAGAGGGACAATATAGGCCCCAACAGGACCTTAAAAACCCACATTACACCAATCAGGACTATAAAAGCCCCAACCATACCGAAAAAAACCATATTATACCAAGCGGGACTATAAATGCCACAACCGTAACTAAACAAAAAGATATTATGTCAAGAGGGACAATATAGGCCACAACCGGATCTTAAAAACCCACATTACATCAAGCGTGACCATATAGGCCACAACCAGGCCTTTCAAACCTTAAAATACCAAGCGGGACTATATAGGCCAAAACCTGACCTTAAAAACACACATTACACCAAGCGGGACCATTTAGGCCCCAACCGGACTTTTGAAGCCTTAAAATATCAAGCGGGACTATATAGGCCCAAACCGGACATTAAAAACCCACATTACACCAAGTGGGACTATATAGGCCCAAACCGAACCATAAAAACACACATTACACCAAGCGGGACCATATAGGCCCCAACTGGACCTTAAAACCCCCCATTACACCAAACGGGAACATATAGGACCCAACCAGACCTTAAAAACCCACATTACACCAAGCGGGACCATATAGGACCCAACCGTTCCTACAAAAAAAAAACTACACCATGCAGGACCATATAGGCCCCAACCGGACCTTTAAAACCTTAAAATACCAAGCAGGACTTTATAGGCCAAAACCAGGCCCTAAAACCCACATTACACCAAGTGGGACCATATAGGCCCCAACCGGACCTTTGAAACCTTAAAATACCAAGCGGAACTATACAGGCCCCAACTGGACCTTAAAAACCCACATTACACCAAGCGGGACCATATAGGACTCAACCGGACCTTAAAAAAAAACATTACACCAAGTAGGACCATATAGGCCCCAACCGGACCTTTGAAACCTTAAAATACCAAGCGGGACCATATAGGCCCCAACT